>OZ001245.1:3575803-3993803 GCA_963924025.1 Ischnus inquisitorius
TGCGAGGATTGATTTTGCATAAAAATAATATCAAATTTTTTTTTTTTAATTGAAGAAAAATCAATTGCTTATCGAATAACCCGACGACTGAACTTTTGTTTTTTATGAAAACGATTCGTTAATTTGCCTGATGCCTGGCTTTTTGAATATTTCTATATTGTCGAGAAGCGTTTGGAAATTCAGTTTAAAGTATCGATACAATGATATTGTACGGCGGAAATCCGGGTAAAACGCCAAAATGAACGAATCGTCTGGCCGGTAACAAGGATCGAGAAGCTTTACTACCGGAAATATTTGTAAATAGTAATTGTAGCCGCGAGAAGGGCCCGCGTGAGAAGATCAACGTGAGAGACTCGTTCGTCGCAAAGTGATAACAAAATTATGTCAAAATTCAAGCAGTCTGGCCGGTTATGTTTTTCCCGGGAAAACAAGAAATTCACGATTTGTGTCACGATGGTAACCGTTTTTTTTAAAATAAAAATTGTTCGTTAATTAAAAGAATGCTTTTGTTTTTTTCCGTATCAGCGATAATAGATACGACACTTACCGATCGAGCACCATTTGCTCGTCGATCCTACTTGCATCGCGTTAAAATTTTTTTTTTTTCAAAATCGCTGTTAAGATTTGATTTTGATTCGTACTCAAGATGTAATCTCCAACATACATAAAGGCCGAGTTTTCAAAGGTCAGGTCGTTCTAAAAGAATTCACAAATAAAACATTTTGATTTTGAAAAAAATCCTTTATCTCCACTCGATCATGCAACGTCGACGGATTGTGGTAAAAAAAAACCCAAAACATATTCTAAGAGTGTAAACATATAACAATAAAACAACTCGCCACATTGGTAACGAATTGTTCGCTCATCTACTTTATTCCACGATTATTTTCAGACGTTTTGCTTTATTCTATGTTCCAGTTGAACATTATTTATTTATTTATTGTTCACGGGACGAGTCCTTTTACATCAAAATACGGTTTAGATAAAGTGTTTTTTTACGATGCGATGATAATAATAATAATAATGATAATAAACTTTTCATTTTCAACAAAGTTTTGTCCAATCTCGATATAAATAAGTGAATTAAGTAGTAAGAAAAAAGTATACAAATGAATGAATGAAATAAAAATAAAAATATGAATGAAACGATAATGATTTTTTTGAATACTGCGCTACATCGCATAACTTTGTACCTTCGTTCAAGGTAGTCGAACAGAGACAATGTTAAAAATGTCTCCAACCAACATTCATAAATCCCGCGCGCATTCCCCGAAATTTCGAAACATCGAATGCAAAACTTTGTAAGCGGCAAATGATAAACCACGCGCCTGTCGCAACTTGTCTCGAATCGTCGAGAATTCTATCGCATCCGGGTTTCCTATTCGCGAAACGAAGACCGAAAGCCAACAATCGTTGCGCGCTCGAAAGAGCGCGAGACCGAGGTGAATTAATAACGAAAATTGGAGGCGGAGGAAGGCGACTAAATGCCACCGAAAACATTCGAGTCCTGCGAGGTGTTAGTTGGCGCAACGAACCAGCTGACGCGGCGGATCAGGGAGGAGGGGGGACACGATTGGTGCGTTCCACGGGCACGCGCGACGCTTCCCACTCTCGCGTGCCCTCGTGGATTGCACGGGGCTGGTGGCTCCGCTCGCTTTCGAAATTCAATTGAAACCGACAGTTAGTGTAGCGACAGTGGAGCGCGTGCAAGCCGCGCTATGCGTAGCTTGCGTAGAGCCGGGTAGTAGTTGACAAGTCAATGCCGCGCGGAACCTTTGCTTCTATTTACGAATTCGGTTAATATAACTCAATAAAAAAAAACAAACAACGCTCTCGCGCGCGTTGTGCGTCCAAGAAATATATTCGTGAAAAGTGCGACGACGTTCGAGAGGTCAAAATTATTTGCCGTAACAACGCAATAGCGCGAGAAAGCCCGTAGAAAAGTTATTTCAATCGTTTTTTATTTCATTCCTCCGTTTGGTTCGCGGAAATGATCGGCGCCAACAGGGCCAGCGTTGTAATCGTGATAGTGCGCGAGTTTCGGTGGTGATTATTCGTCGGATAAAATCGAGCTTCTCACTGTCAGGATGGACAGCTGACGGATATATTATACGATATCCAACAGACGGATTCTCGAGACGGCGAGGCTGAAGTCCGACGAGACAGTGGAAGGTTTGTTTTCATTTCTAATGTTTATATTTACCATTTATCTTCACAATGCGGCACCGTATTTCCACTTCGAAACAACGAAAAAAAAAAAAAAGATACGACTTTAGAATTTTCGACTCCACGCCAGAAATTCCCGATTGAATAGAATTATTAATCTCAAAGAGCGACGAGAAAGAAAAAAAAAAAAAAGGATAAGGCTTGAGGTTTTATCCGGAAGAACCACGAGAGCTCAAAGTAGCCTTTCATCTCCGTGAGTGAAAACCAATGAGGAAAGGGTCGATGGTGAAAAGCTTTTTCCGCGAGCGGAAACTAGTCTCCTCGAGATGTTCAATTGTTTCCCCCTTATCGTAGACGAAGAGAGAGAGAGCGGGAGCAAGTAGTGTTTCTTTCACGGAACTCGTCGAGGCGAGATATCCCGATTTTCTACATTTATTCCCGATTTATTGTCTCTTCGGTTTTTTTGCGTCTCTTCGTGGACGATTCTCCACACCTTCGACGAGTGATACGTCAATTCTTCGAGGCCTCGCAAGGCCGTTTGAGCGTCTTTATAATTCTTTCGTGAAAACCCATCGAAAACGTTTTCAAACACTCGAGTTCCCTCTATCAGCAACAGTGGAAAAAAAATGAAAGGTACGAAAAAAAAACAAAAAAAGAATCGCGCAAGCACGTGCGGGATTAGTTTCGCAAGAGCGTGTTTTTTCTCGAGTTCCTCCCGACCGGACAATGAACGCCAGACGTCCTTTGTCCTCTCAGTTGTCTCCCTTTCGTTTCCATCTCGAGCGGCGCTTTCTCGAAATATAGACACAATAGTCCAAATGTGCGCGCGTTCCTTCGAAACTTTCGGCACTCGAGAGGGCGACGCTGCGAAATGCGTAACGAGCGAGAAATCATTTTTACGCGACGCGTTAACGAAACAGCGTTCCGAGTCGGTAGATTCGTAAGAAATTAAAAACAAAAGTTTTCGCACGGGAAAAACGCGGACACGGTTCGGTTTTACGATTTTTCGGTTTCGCATTGAGTCACCTCAAAAAATTAAGTATCCAGAGATAAAAATATCAGCAAGTTTAATCGTGAAATAGAAGGAAAGAAAAATACCAACAGTCGACGAAGAACATCGAGTAGGATGTAGTGTATGATAAAAGAGTGGTACAGCAGATGGTCCGTCCGTTAGTAGCAAAGGGAAGGAAAACAACGTGGCGAGGACCCGAGAGCGCAAAGATAAAAGAAAGTTCAGTCAACGGAGGATAGAGAAAACGAAGTTGTACTCCCGAGCCGGACGGGTCATCGCTCCATCGTCCGGGATTGAATTTTTCCTTCGATATAGACGCGAATACACTCGCACACGGACACACAGCCGAGAGAATATTTTGTCATCGCGTCTCCCGTTTCCGCGATGGAGCGTCATGGACAAACCCACGGAGGGCTTTCTTTCACCGGATTTCGACTATTCCCACAAGTGGGATTTTCGCGAGTGCGGATAAAAGCTGGGGCAAAGGAAGCAGAGAGCGGCAGAGCGGGCTCGGAGGAGGGGGAAGAAATCTGTCGGTTTGTTGACTTCCGGGAATATCGCGCGCTACCGGCGCTTCTAGCTTCGCTATTGGTTTCGGTATCAACGGCTCGGGAAAAATGAGATTTTTCATCTCTCCGCGGCAGATATGCGCGACGGAAGGATAATATTTCATTGTAATATTTCGACTCAATTTTTCGACGGATTTATCGCCGTTACGAGGACAGAGACTTTTCGACCGCGGATCCCCCGGCGCATCAAATCGAGTGTTTCTCACCCCTCGTTCCAACGAGACGGGTGACGCAAATTGTTTTTCTTTTTTCATTGTATTTTTTCATCGTTCCTCTGTAGCGGGCGCATTCGTAGTTCGCAATGAAATTCGCGGGGATAGCGCATTTGTATTATTTCTCATTTCGCCTCAATATGCGGAACAATATTTTTTCTGCTTATCCCCGCGCGATTTTTCTCGAGAATGAACGCGGAGACAGCGAGGACCTTCCACTGGCGAATCAATTCAATCGTTCATCCAACCGAATGTTCATTTTTTTTTTTTCGATCGTCGACTTCCGATCCGCTTACCTACTTAATTAATCCAAGAATTTTTTTACTCTCTCGCTTCTTTGGCATCTTGAGTGTGTGAAAACCGTTGGTTTTTGCTCCAACTTCCACAATTTTCCAGATATCTGGCTGAAATTTGGTTCAAAAGTGCAATATTATCGGACAAGGTTTGAAATTGAATTTGGCGTAAATCCGTTGACAAATTGAACTTTTCTTGCAATTCGGATTTTTTTGAAAAACGCTCGTTCTCGCTCTAACTCTCACACTTTTTAAAATACAATTGTAATTATTTGTTTCTCGTGTCTCGGAATGTGACTATTTAAATTTCGCATTAATAACGAGGAACATAACAAAGCTTCTTTCAGAAGGGAACTACAAAAAATTACCGTTATGAGGAAGCAATGTTGCAATTTTAATTGACGCATTTGTCACTTTTATTTCCCTTTATTCCGAACGTTCAATATTTGAGAACTGGCAAGATTTGCGTTGAACGAGAATCTTCCGTGATCGAAGGATCAAATTCTTCGATACATGATAACTGCAATACTTTAATAATAAATAACCTTTATAGCTAGTTTGTTAATTTAAAAAGAAATAACAACCTCTTTAAGATTATTCGAAGAATCCAATAGTCGATGTCGAATACCTGGATCGAGTGAAGAGTTTAACCGCGTAACAATGCTGTTTAATGATTTATTCGCGGGTTTTCGCGCGACAATTGTGAACTGCGTGTCTGGTCTGCGATTGGGACGGAAGGGGCGGGGAGGGCGGATGGCTCGGAGGCTCACACGTACACGAACGTTCCATACACGGCTGAACGATACTTATATCTGGACATATCAGGAGTAGAGGCCAATTTATCTTTCGTACTATCGGCTGCTGCCGGTCGGCGATCGCGTACACGTATAGCATACAGTATCCCATGACCGTGCGCCCCTCCGCTCTGGTATAGCAGGTGCGATTAGTGCCACGCGACCATGCCGAGCTTCCTCCTTGCTTCGTAACCCACATATATCGAGGGCCGAGAGCCCGAAGGGCGTATCTCCAATGAATCAACCCACAAAACAGTCTATCGTTGGCCCTTATTTTTCTCAGCGATATACATATAACCTGATATCGACCGCAGGAACGAAAGTTTTCGTTGAACGAATCCTCGAGCCTGTTGAGGTTTCTACGCGAATCGTGGAGACGGGGGGGTGGGGGTGGGGGTGGGGAGTTTCGAATGAGGGTGAAGAGCGGAACGTACTACGTCGACATTCAAAAATTCTCGAGTAACGCGCGGGGAAGACGAGTTTGCCCCGTCGTCGGCCCTCATGGGATTTCAAAGTTCGAAAAGCCAGGCGCAAACATGTCTCAACGTTTGCTCTGCGCGGGCTTCGAGAACGGCACAGTCGGCCCGCACGGCTAAAGTTGCGGAACCCCGTCCTGCAAGGCTGTTTCGCTAATATTGCATCGAGTTACGCTCGGCATCTCTCGGCAAAATTACGATAATAAGAAAGTCACCGTAATGGCGGACGATGGTGGGACACTATTTTAGAAAACTGACCTAACGGCGTACGGGAACGGCCCACGTTCCGCCACGCTCTACAGTTGAGGAAAGCGGGCGTTTCTATTCATGAGTTAAAAAAACATATTTCTTTTTCGGCGCCAAATTTCAAGCATACATTGTTCGGCTCGTTTTTTCATTTCGCACATTTGTGAAATCAACGAGAACGAAATGAAGCCTCGAGGCGTTGGAAAGTCGAATCGCGGTTTAGCGTTGAGTTCGTTACGAGCTGGATTCTCGGTTGGAAGGAGGATTTCGAAAATCGTCGATCCCCAAGAGGTTCTTCTCGCCCTCGAAGGGCCTCGGGTGCAGCGACGGTGGGCAAATAGCACACGGGCCTGACTCGCGGAGAGTCAGCGGAGTAATACTTCTTCCGCGAGAGGTTAGTATACGTGTTTGCCCGGAGGCTGGCGACGGCAGCAACCTCTCTATCGGAGCAAATCGGATCGAACGTAATCGCCGAGAGAGATTTGGTCTCTCGACCAATCCCCCCCTATAGGCAGCCGCAGAATTCAGTAGCGAGAAAATGGGCTTGTCGTGACGTTTGAGAAGTGCACGTACACTCGAGGGGAATAAAAAACCGCATTGTCGGAGAAGAGCAAAGAACGAATTCCGTCGGAAGGGACCGCTATGGCTGTGCAGCGGCGGAAACAGTCGCGGGGGTCGAGATTCCTTTACTCTATGACAAATTCAACACAGGGATGAAAGCTCGAATTTTTTTTTTATGTCTGTCATTTCTCTCGCAGCGGTTATCAGAACGTCGGCATATGTCGGTCATTCGTATGATAAATGGTAAATGATAAATCGAGAAAGATCCTAAATCTTCAATCGCTTTTAATAAAATTTGAAAAATAAATGAAGAAATGAAGAAGTAAATAAATAAATTTGACGATTAAAGTTTTGTCGCCAGTTACTATAAAGACTATGATGAACGAAGTCGCCGTAACAATTAACCCAGACATTTTGCCCGAGTTCGTTTCTTTTTTTCTGCCCTTTGTTTTTATCTCGACCTACTGGGCACGTTGGCGATCCACTTGAGAAGTCGGAACAGTGAGAGAAACAACGTAAACTCTCATTTATATTTATTTTAACGCGTTCTCGCATAAAGTCGTGCGGATCTGTATCTCGCGATAGCGAGAGACCCCGGAGTAACTTAATCTCGCGGTCGCACGCCATTGTCATCATTTTCAAAGGCAGTTTCTCAGTTCTCTTTTGCCCGAGTTCTCGAGCTATATGCCCCCGTCGGTTTCGTATTAAAACGGGAATATTTAAGATCCCCGAGAATGGTTTTGTTCCCTCATTCGTTCGTTCGGACACGAACAGTCTCTGCCTCCGAGTGTAGAAGCCGAGACGCACGCGCCTACCGCGTTAAGAGAATACTTCGTATATTCGTACTTCGCCGTCAAGGTGCGTGACGAACTGCCGCTCCTAGAACGTCCAGTCGTTAAGATTTACCCGCGCGGCGATAAGATCCTTGTACTCACCCTTTATGCTCCTTTGGTCTCCAAATGGCATAATTATCGCGTTCTCGATTATGTTGCATCGTGATTATTCTTGCTATGGGAGAAAAAGAAAAAGAAAGCTCAAAGATTACTATGTCGATACATAATGAAGGACGAGTTTCAGACACTGTGATCTTCGATATTAGAGAACTTAAATTTCCAACGAAACAAAAAATCATTGTCCATCAAGCGCGAAGATCGATGATAAAGCCGCGTTAACTCTCGACCTGTGCTTACCTTTCGTTCCGCCAACGCTCGTTAAACTCGCATTTGTCGTTATCGAAAAAATAACAGAAAAAACATAAGAATCGCGAGAGGTTCAATGAACCCTGCAGGCTTCGTAGGAAATCGTAACTTGAATTACAGACAGAATTACTTGACAAATTGCGGGTGAATCGAAACCGCGATCGATAGAGTTCTCGTTACGCGCATTTGTACTGCTCGGCTCGTTTTATTGCATGTCGTTCTGCTGAATAAATATGAGTTTTTTATCGATAGATAAAGAAGCGCGATATAAATTTTCGATATAATAAGTACTATCTAAAAGAAAAACATGTTTTTCTTGGGTGAACGAGTCTCCCCGGAGAAGATTGAAGAGAGTAAAATTGTGATGTTTTGATGGAGAGACGCCCAGTTTTTTCTCGGTGTATTTCGTGTTTATAAGCTTCGAAGCTCCACGTGAATACACACACGCCTCCGCGCTTCGAGCTTTGATTGGATCAGCCGTCAGGTTAGCGCGGATGTTGCGGTGAACGCGCAACAGGGCACGTAAAGGGTGTCGCGGGAATTTCGTCGAGCGTTGCCAACACACACACACACACGCACACAAATGGGAGGTAGGGTCGCGGTGGATGAAACACTATCGAGTCCCCTTCGCGGTATCTCGTTCATCCTGTGTTCTTCATCTCCCGTCTCTCTGTCTAGAGGAGCTTTTAGCCCTGTTGTCATAACGTAGGTTGAGTGTGCGTAGATGGGTGTATAGAAGGCGTATTACACGCTTGTAGTTGAACTCTCGGCTCTTCGCCTGTCGCACTTCGGCCCGGAATATATTGTTCCGGACAGTCTGGCAACTTGTACTACATCTAAGTGCAATATCAACTAACTCCAATACGGCAAACTGCCAGGAGTGCGGTGGACAAGTTTTTTTTCTTTCAGGTAGTTTTCTCTCGTCGCCAATCTCTTAAACTTGGGACTAATACATTTTGCCTGTAATAACTGTAAAAACGCTATTAAGGCGGTTGAGTCGCTCGAGTCGCATTTCGCACAGGTTCGAGAAAAGTGTGAGGGAATTGCGCATACTTCTCAATGGTATGAAAGATTCATCTTGCACAATAATAATTCCACAATGTCATTAACAAACTGACAAAAAAAAAAAAAATTGTACAACTAATTTTCGGGATACCAACTTTTTTGCAAATAAAAACGATTCGTTGATTTTTTTGAATTCGTATGAATATTTGCGGATTTCTAAATTCGCCTTGAATTTTTTTTCATATGGAAAAAATCTGTGGCAAAATACACTTCAAACCAAATTTGTAAATCTCAAAAAAGTCATACGTATTCAAAAAAATTAACGAATAGTTTTCGTAACAAAAAAAATAATGTTGCCCGGTAATTTGTTGAACAGTCAATTTTTCGATTAATTTGTCGATGACATTTTGGAATTATTCAAGAAGTATTTGCAATTTTTCCAGATTTTTCTCGAACTTACGCCAAGTGCATAACACTAAGCGTCAAAACTACCTTAAAATGTTTTTCTTTTTTACGAAAGGGATCTTTATCGATACTGTCCACAGCTTTGCCGACCGAAAAAAAGTTTCCTCTAAATTTTGCTCGACGAAATAATATACTATATTAAATAACAATATTTGAAAAATGAAAACAAATCTTTCGAAAGTTCGTAATTTTCTATTATTTCGTTATATAAACAAGGAAAGAAATGTGGTTGTGTGTAAACCAGAAATGTGAGTACATTCTTTGTCTGGCCAAATTCATCATATCGTCATTGTCGTTCCAGAAGTAATAAATCATTGGACCGATAGAATTAAAATGAATCATGATGTCCTGTGCGAGTAATCGGGCGCAGCGACGAACACGAATAACGGTGGGAAATGTAGAAATGGGCTTATTTAGTTTCTTTCTTCTTTCGTTCGGCGAAAGTTAAGTTCGAGAAGCGAGAGGAAAGAATCGTATTACGAAAAAAATTCGCGCGCTGCGAAGGTATCGGGGA
Source organism: Ischnus inquisitorius (assembly GCA_963924025.1). Classification (NCBI taxonomy): domain Eukaryota; kingdom Metazoa; phylum Arthropoda; class Insecta; order Hymenoptera; family Ichneumonidae; genus Ischnus; species Ischnus inquisitorius. The sequence continues at coordinate 3,585,316 of OZ001245.1, forward strand.
AAGCTCGTCGGTCTCCAAGTTTTCTTTCCCGAGATCCGTGCGCTTGCGTCTTTATATTTCGCGAAAGTAAAATTTCAAGCGTGATTTTATTCGATGGCGAGGCACTTTTCGCTCTTCGAACTCGACACTCAACTGGCTCCTTTGTCGAACTGTATCGTCACTCGCCTTTGTATCCTCGTTATACATCGTTGTTAGTTTTGTTCTCGACAACCGTGACCGACCGAGGGAATACATGGAATTTCGTAACTGCAACTTTTTCGCCTCGCTCGTAAAACTTGCGTTCGTTTCATTCAACGAATACATTGGATTGTTTGAAATGTCGCCGACGCTTTTATAATTCATCGAGAAATGCCGTAACCTTGAGTCGTCGAAGAATTTTTTTTGTTCCCAAGTCTTTTATCGTTATCGCGACAAAGGGCCTCGGAGCCTTCGCCCACCGAGGTCCACAGGTAGGTCATCTCGACACACGCGTACGTTCCCCCGGGGGCCGAGGAGGGATCGTGGGCGTTGCTCCCTCGCACCGGCGAGTCGTTTGCACCGTTGTGTAAGTTGATGAATATTTAGTTCGATATGCATACACGTGCCATGAGGGATCCGCACGATGAACGACTCGAGCGTTCGCTACCGCGTCTCCCGACGTTCGGTTCTTCCCGTCTGACTGCTTCGGACCTTTTCCACTTGGAACGCCGTTCTCCGACAACGGCCTTTGTCGAACGCGCGCGAACTTTGCCATCGAAACTTCGGTTTCGCCCCGGCAACAGCGTTGAGCCTCGATTTCCGATTCTTATCCCTCCGAATGTATTCTCGCAAAGTCGGAAATAAATTCTCGCGAGCGGCGGGAATTCACCAACTTCCCGAGGGCTTTTGCGCCAACGCGATTTCTCGTGTCACACGGTATAATGTACTTTTCCCTCGACCGCGCTCCGTATAATAATACCGTTGATACCACATTGGCACATGTAAGGCTGCCGACGGACTTGGACACATTGCGATCAACCCTTTGATGCGTGTACTCGAAAGTCCGACGCTCCGATGTGCCACAGTATCTACTGGTCCGAGCAACATTGTACAGGAAGGTGTGCATCTGTTAATCGAACCGACAGATTGGCCATTCAAAGAAATTCAATTACAACGCATCTATGTTTACATTTTTTTTTAAGCTAAAACTATAATTTTGACGCGCTTCCGCACACATATTGTTCCAAAAAAGCGTTCCGGCCGTTCCGGAAAGTGAATCGAAAATTCAGTTTCCTCAAACAGCGTTTGAGGAAAAAAATTAAGCGTTATGGCTCTTCGGGAAATTCCCGAATTAAGAAATTCAGTGTTCCCAAAAAGCGTTAAAGCCCTTCTGGAAATTGAGCAAGAGAGATCCACTTTCCTCAAAAAACGATTTCGGCCCCTCTGGAAAATTGAGTCAAAAATGCAAAGTTCCCTCAAAATGCGTCCAAGTCCTCCCCGGGGGGACTTGGCACCATCAAAGCTCGGTGGGCTCTGTTTGCGTCTCTGTGAATTACAATGAAATCGCGTTTCCAATCCCAAAGCCAAAACTACCGAAGATGTTTTTGCATATAATTTTCGCGAGAACTCGCTGATGTGGACAATCATTTTTTGCATATCGTTATTATACTTTTTCTTTCGTTCGATCGAATATGATCTTTTAAATCTTCCGAACAGAAAAGAGAAAAAAAAGGATGTTTTTTTTTCTTCCATGGATATAAAATTGAATAAAAGTTCGGTTCCCGAGCGATTCTGAAATCCTATAAAAGCGGATAGTCGCGTTAATTGCAATAGACAGGAATAGAGAGAACGAGAGAGGTCGATGAGAGTCGGGAATGTTCATGCCGTTTTTTACGCTCGTCCAACAAGAGAGCTGGAAGCTAGAAATGAAACTTTTTTTGATACAATATGAATACGCTGGGTCTACGTCGGAACGATGGTGTTTCAAAATTGCCGATACGTTTCTTTAGATGGTTTTTCCGGGCACAAAAGCGCACGCCGAACTGTCGCGTCGATCGGTCGACGACAAAGCATCATTTTGTAAAACCTTTGCAATATTACGATTTTTTTCCTCTACAATCCTATCAAGGATTGCTTTGTGAGAGCGAGCATTCTCTTCGGAACCTCCTCCGAATAAAAAAATGCATTTATTTTGTTCATTTATTAAATTTACAACGATTTTCGCGAAGAGTAGCGAAGCGTTGATGATTTTCCCGGTTGTTAGGAGAAGTCGAAAAATGTTGGGAGCCGGCGGGAGTTCGGTGTCTCGCTTGCGCGCTGTTGAATGTCGAATCGAAAGGTCTCGGGGTAGAACGAGGGTTGAGTTTAATGAAGGTACGAGAGCGGCAATACGCGAGAGCGAGGGGTGATTTCGCCTCCGGTTAATCTGCGTTTGCGTTATTGCGCGTACAAGCGTAATTGGGGAAAGATCTCTCTCCGGTCTAGCTGCGGAAAATTTATCGCAACTTCGAATATTTTCCATCCCCTCGTTCCCCCTCCCGGGCATTATATTCCGGCCTGAGGGATTTTTTTCTGTCGCGATTGGTGGCTACATCGGCCGACATGCCGGACGCTTGTTAAATACGCCCATCACCTCTCGGTAAACAAAGAAAGAAAACAATTCTTTCATTATAACAGGATAAATTTTAACAAAAATCTTCTCGATTATGAGCGTCCATTTATCAAATATCGAGTATCATTATCTCCATTACCAACAAATGGCGCCGCAATCGTGAATTAATCAAACCTCGAAACTCGCGTTTGTTTAATCGATAAGCCTGTTATTTAATGATCAACTTTATTACGAATTATGATTATCCCGTTATATCTTTCTCTCATTATTGCATTTCCTGGAAATGAAATTATAATTTTATTTGATTAAAAAAAAAAAATTTACGCTACGCAAATGATCAATTTAATTATCGAATATCGATATTTTTTATCGCAAAATGTTATATCGGCTTGTAAGATAATTACAATTAGCATTTAACTTCGACTCTATTTAAAAAAAATAAAAATCCTTTAATTAATTCGCTTTGTCGGAATGCGATAAAAAAAAAGTTTCATATTGCGTGATCGAGCGGGCGGGAAATGGGTACAATGAGGGTTTTTGTATCGCAACTCGGTTGAGTAACGCATCTCGGCTTGACTGTGTGTTCGTTCGCGTGCGTGAATCCTCTAACCATGGTTTACAACGTGCTTGGGTGATCTTTCGCATTGGGGAGATAACTGTATGTTTTGGATTCGTCGGCCGGTATTCGCGCGAGTTCCGAACGCAGGAGCGAATGAATCCGGTTTCCCAGGCCCGTCGATCGATGCCCGGGGCAACCCTGCCGCTTGCTCACGGCTTCTCTGTTCCTCTTTCTCACTCGCTCATTCTTCCTCTCCTTCTGCAGAATATATATATATATATATATATATATATATATATATATATATACGCCTATATAGAGTATGTGGTGAGCCCTCTAGTACTCACTCTCGCTCTTTCCATCCTGGCAGCAGAGACCGAGGGATCTCAGGGCAACGAGTACCTCCTGCTCTTCAACCCCTGGCGGTATAGCGGTCGAAGTGAACTCCGCGGCACATCAAACTCCCAGCGCGACAACCATCCGACCACCTCACGCTTCCAATATACAGCGGTAGATCAAGGCCTCTCGGTCATCTCTTTTTTCGTTTTTTTTTTCGTTAAAAGTCGTGACCCGACTTTTTGCTTCGCTCATTCAATCACAATTGTAACGATGAACAGTCGACGAAGACGATACCATTATTTTAATAAACAAGCGAAAGCTATTTCCTTTATTGTGATTGCTTTCTTAATTACTTCGACGCCCACGAAACTCAACAAAAGGGTATAATAAATAAAGAAGAAAGAAAGAAATTCGGAGGAGAAATGTGCTAAAGCTAACTGAGCTATTGAAACGTCTCATGTTTCACATTTACCATGGATGGATTTTTATTTCAACCGTGTTTGCCACTTTTTCGACAATTTCATGAAAATAGAGGGAATCACGTATTGAATGGGCAGTCTCGACTGAATGGACAAAATTAGTATTTACTGAAAATTTTCGCTCGCATGGCAATTTAACGTTGTTGTTATGCCGAAAATTCATTATTATCAAATCGCTGTAAACCGCGACGTGGGCCTGTTCGAATTTCATTTTATTCAATGAAAATCAATGAACAATATGCGGGTGTTTGGAGTTATTTTTAAAAAGTCGTAATAAAATACAGCTACGAAAACCTATTAGTCGGAAGGGTTTTCATGTTAATCTGATTATCAACGGTGAATTTTGATCGATATGGGTAGAGAAGAGTTCCCTTTTCGAGAATAAAAACCATTTTTGGTTCAATAATCGAAAATATACGAAACTAGGGTTTCGCAGGGCTCGCGCGTTCGCGGCCATCCGAAAAAAGTGATGGGTATCTCTCGATGTATATATAGAATTCCCCCCCCCCCCCCCCCCCCCCCCCTTCTTGTACACGGCAGCAGCGGCGGCTAAATCTTTTTATTAAGAGATATTCGTGTTTTTATATGTGAGTTTAGATTTTCCAACCATTTCTATTGCATGTAGGTTCTATTGCATGTATCGCACTTTTCTTCGATGCGGTTAATGAATATATGATTGAAAAAAGTGTAAAAATGTAATTGAAAGACCGATTTCCCACATATTCTTTCGCGTGTTCATTCAATGACTACAGTGTCTATTAATTGACGATTCCAGTGTCTCGCTCATTTTGACCAATTATCGAATAATCTGGTAAATATTAACGTAAAAACGAATTTTCTGTGTTTTTATCCAATTGGTCTACTATTTCAAGGCCAAAAAGTCAAACTTTTTCTTTCGTGTCTTTTCAATAGGCATTCGCCCCATGTGAGGTTAAATTAATTCATATCAAGTATACGGGAACGCTTCCTTCGTTTCCTTTTCTCGCACCCGTCGAGTGGCGGAGCTTTAGCGAGAAGAACTCGAGCATGCAGTGTATCGTATACCACGTAGCATCCACCGACTCAATATTCAACCCACGAAATGCGTGGAAATCATGCCATACAAGCGTGAAGCTTCGCTTCGCGGATCGCAAGCTCAGATTTGCTATTCAAAGATTCACAGGGATCGCAATGCGAGCACGACCGCATTCTCTACCGGGGCCAGTCGTTTTCTCGATATATCCGAAAGATCAGCAAACGTTGCATCACAGTTCCCGCAAAAGTCCTCCCCCGCGCGATCCGAGATCTCGAAGATCTCACGGCAAAGCTCCGGCTGATGCTATCTCGAGCGGTTGAGGATTCGCGCGAAGGGTCAGTTTTTGTTGTTGTTCAGGGAAACGCGAACGGAGAAAAGCTCACGAGCATCTTATTCATATGCAGAGTATAATCCACAAAGAGATTTTCAATGCTCGACCGGCGAAACTCTTTTGGACCTTCAACCTGATCCGCCTGTGTTGATTTTTATTCCAAATCTCTTCAAACAAATTCTATTCGACGATATTGCCGCAAAAAAAGCTTCGTGATACAAATAGAAGAGTCGGAAAATAGAAATAAAATATAAGCATCGGGGGTAAATGTTTGATACAGGTTTTGGTGAAAATGTATACCGAAATGGGGTTGAAACAGTATCTGTAGTTGGGATACGGGATCTCGCGACCCCGTCGGAACACTCCGACTGTATCGTGTAACGGGACACGGAAAAGCTCTCGATGTGTGCGAGGGACGAATGCCAAGTTGCCCGAAAGGTGAAACCCATTCTGACAACGAAGGATGAAAAGCTTTCTTCACGAATTTTTTTTATTCAAGTACCGAATGTAACTAAACTTCTGGAACTGCGGAGACAGCTCCCGAACAGCCTGTTGTGAGCGAGTGAGTAAACAGTAGAAGATAATAAAAATAATACATACGGACCGAACTCGGGGGTATCGGCGGCGCAACTAGCAATCGCAAAAACTTTCCGATTGAAGACGTGCAATCTCCCGGCATCTCTCCGACCACATTGAATTAGCAAAGTTTCGACCCAATCCGCAAAACGTGACCGCGGATATTGTTCAATGCTTTCACGGGGTTGAAGCGATTAATCGGGGAATTTCGTGGCTTACCGATTAATTCGATACAACATCTGACCATAATCCCGTTAAACTATTTCGATGGTAAATTCAACGTAATCGGAAACTAATTGTGAAAAAATATGTTGTCTTTAAAAGGTATCCGAAGTTTCTAAGAATTAAATTGAAGTTGAAACATATCTGCCTGGCAGCCCGCAATAGTTAGTGTTACTGGATCAGCGTATTTTTCTTCAATGATCCATTAATCGGAAATAAAAATATCCTAGCTTGCAAATCGCCGAAACATTCTCAAAATTAAAAAAATCTCATCTAACGAGATTTAGCAATTTTCCCCATCGGGATAAATACTATTTATCAGCCTGTCTCGTGGGATAAAATTTATTCGCGGCACGATAATTGAAATATAGGAAGGCTCATGCAAAATTGAGAACATTTGCATCGCGCCCTTGCCGTGTGGCGTACAATTCTCTCCGCTACGCCGTTACCTTTTTACGCGGTATAAAATCTCGAATGCAACGCCCCTCGGAATCATCCGAAGCTTTCGCTCGGGATTCCACCTTTTATACCTTCCGAAACTCGGAACGCTGACGCGATCACGAATGCTTGGTAAACGTAACGTCTATACCGGATAAGCCAACTTCCGAAACGCTCTGCTCGCAAAGCCTAGTAGATATCTTTCGCAGGTTCCACGTATCGGTCCCTCTGCTCTGGCTTCCCCTTTGTTACCGTCTACACACGCTATCTGTTGTCCCTTCGGTCTTTGGTGCCATGGCCCACGGCACAGTCGTATCGCGTGTATCCGTATCGTTATAGAGTGAAGACACCTCTGCTCCGGTCCCGCACAGCCGGTCTCCGGCCAAGAGGTAATCAGACCCGGCAACGTAATTCAGAACCCTTTGCCTTGTCCCGGACTTGTCCCTTCGAATTCGTCTGGCGGATTTCCACAAACGGCCCCCGGGTGCTTAGCCATTTCGTGCATTCGTTCCGCGCCTCCATGTTCCCTCGCTCTCGCTTTTCTCCGTTCTCGCTTTTCTCAATGGACGTCGAGGCCACGACACGAGAAGACACGAGAGGCAAACCACGGAGGGAGCGTGCGCGTCGAGAACCTCGAGCATTGAAATTTCCGTCCCATCGACGAATGAAAATGGCACTGCCGGTTGGAAAATTCTCGCAATCACGCGGCTCAACAACGGTATCTCTTCGTTATTTTTTCGTAGTCCTCATCCCTAGCGAGATAGACCGAATCTTTTGCGTGTAACATCAAAATCGTCGTTTCAACTCACTTTTTCAACTTGCGTCTCTGTCGATGTCTACGTATAGGAAGCCGGACGTTAATTTTTGCTCGGGAAGTTGACGAGACGACGAGAGAAAAGTGATACATAGAAATACACGCTGGAAAGTTTTACGTTGATACTAGTTTGCAAATTGTCGCTATAGTTCGCGGGTAAACTTCCGAGCTGAACCTCTCTCTCATATCGCTAAATAAACACGAGAGCGTTTCGCATTTTGCGTTAACGCGAAAAGCGTTTAAGCTTCGCTGTATGGAAAATTGCGTATTAAGCCACAGTGAGAGACGCGACGTGACGCGACGTGACGCGACGTGACGCGATAGGTAGGATCGTACGGAGCTATAGTTTAATAAGCTAATAGACCATTAGCACAGAGAGATTTATGATATTTACAGTGGATTTATGAGAGCGACGAGTTGACTCAAAGTGAAATTCGAGTTTCAAATAGTTGTTCGTGTCGTATCGCTTTTTTAATGCATCAACGAAATATACACGGGTTTTTTTCGGTATTTTTTAATATGTAATATGGAACGAGTTTGGATGGCGGGCTTTTGGAGGGGAAAACTTTTTCCACGCAGCTCGGAAGAGACCAACTTTCTGTAATACCGACTTACTTCACGGCATTTTTCTTTTTTGCTACACGTGTAAAAAAAAAAAGATGAATGAAGATTAGCTGTCGACGCTTAAAATCCGCTTACAACGGTTCAACGTGAAGATCCTCGTGTAGGGGAGACTATCTTTTCGGAATAAGAGATAATCGCGGTTTTTCGAGAAGGGAGAGCAACATTCCTGGCGCAACGGACTCTGCGATAGTCTCGAAAACAAAACTCAGGGTAATATATGAGTTTTTCGTTTTTCGGTTCTCGGTTTTGCGCATTTTCTCGATCTATATCGTCTGCTGGCCTCGCATAAACGGAGCCATCGAGCCGCATATTTCATCCGCCTGTCTGCCATTGTCGTTCACTCCTTCCTCTTTTCGTTTATCCTAAGTGAATTTATTCACATTATTATCAGAATCTCGTGTCAAATCTACAATTAATTTTTCTTCTGGCTTTGAAAACGAATCGCTCAAAAACCTTCTGTATTATCGAATTAAAAAAAAATTATCTCGTAACGAGAAAATTCTTAGAATTTATACATTTTATACCATGATCAATCGGTTTCCTATTCGTCCCGTCATTCAAATCGCAGATACCGAATTGTGAGAAATAAAGCATCAATCATTATAGAAACAATATGTTTCTTCAGTTGGATCGATCGATGGTTGGGGTTATGAATGTATTTATCAAATAATGTATCGAATCGCGTTGTAATAGAAACAGGGTTACAATAATACAACGAGAGTTCGTTGCGCCCTCCGGAATTTTACTACCCTCGGCGTCGCCGAATGGGGAAAGAAAAATAAGTTTCTCAATCGTGGGGCCTGTTGACGTGACTCACGAGAGATCGTGGGTGGAAAACGACCGAGAAAAGAAAGAATACCGGAACGCGTGACGAATCGGCGAGAAAAAAAGAAAAAAAAATGAGACTCGAGGGTGGTAAACGAAGACTCGCCGAGAGCGACCCTGAAACTTATAAAGTAGCGAGACAACGAAGGGAAACCATCACCCTCGGGCTCCCCTCCGTTCCCTTGCCATTTTTTTTCTCTGCTCCTCGACCGGGGGGGGGGGGGGGGGGGGGGCGGACTGTGGCATCGAAAATATCGCGTGGTTCGTCGGCAATGGTTACTGTAACGGAGAAAGCTCGCGAGATCGAACGATGAGTTACAGCACTGATTTTATACACCCTCGCGAGCCAGCGAACTCGCTCTCCCTCGAGCCCTGTTTTTTTTTTTATCAGAACGAGCAGTCTGCGTTTCGAGGAAGAAATGTCCTACGTGGAATCACCAAAAATTTAATCGCCATCGGAAAGCAAACCGTAAAGAAAGGCCAGTTCAACCGGATCGTCGTTGCTATTTGTTAATGATTTATTATTGATATACTCGATGAAATGCGACACGGTCAACAGCTATATTACCGTCGATCACGTTCACAGTTTTCTCGTATTACCCTCATCCATCAATCACTGACCGTCAATCGATAGGATTTTTTTTTTATTTCGTCCGCGATGCTCTCGAATCTCCCTCACCGTTGCTATTTGATCAGCGAATATTTTCGGTCTACTCGGTAGCGACAGTCCTGAGCCCTCGGTTTGCCCTGAATTTATCGATACGAAAGTAATCCCGTAGTTTTCTATCGGACTTCGGACATCGGATAAAACGTTATAACGTTGAACAAAACTTCTGGCGCGAAGCTTACGATATTTTTTCGCGTTTACAATTATTCGATTGTTTTAAAAATAGAAAAATAGATGAAGCCTCTTTTATTCGCAGAAATAATTACAATTTTTTTAATATACATCGCGTAAAGTAAAAATCTACAGTATTATAAATTTCTATCATTCGAATACTCTCGAAGAAAAGAAGGTATGATTTTTTTTTTCCAAAAATCTATTTTTCTTTGGAGTCAGCGAAATTATGGCAATGATTGCAAAAATGGTTTTCTCTTCAGTCGAGACGAAAAAACCCTGGTTAATACCTTAATACATACTCTGTGAACTTTCAGAATCGATAAAGACGCTTCGTTAATACGTGACCGCGTAGTTTATACCGAAGAAGGGTTATTCGGTGCTCGTTTAACTGCCGATAGTACATACTGTAACACCATGTACTGTGTGTACATTTATGTACAGATCTATAGAAAGCTGCTATAACGTATTACAGTCTCTGCCGGAGTCGAGCGAGTCCCACCTGTTGCAAGGGTTGAGGTGATATCCTATATTTCCCTCCTCCACCTCCGAGCCTTCTACCTTCTGCCCGCAAGGGAGCTGTAACCTCCACAATCCTGTGCTCCGAAACACGTAAATACTATAGATAACCATGAATCGTATCGACGTATTTACGTCCCGTTACCCCCGATACTTCGGAAATTTTTTCACTTTTATACGTCCTCTCTCTATTATCCTCCCACGATACGCTTGAAAAAAAAAAAAATAAGCTGGCAATTACATCGTCATAACGCTTTCGTTTATTATATATTATATAATCAAAGTCTACCCATCTCTGTTTGTGTGTAAGTATGTTTGTCGTACTTGACTTCCTCTAGAAGTTTTATTCTGTGGTTAATTAATGTTTACCTGTTAGATTCTACGTAAACCCGGCATCAGCACTATGTGAGGAAACATGCATTATAAATTTCAGCCTTATATCTCATGCTTGTATATCGCCTCAAAACAAAAGAACTGCAGGAATTTCACCCAAACTCGATATCGATCATCGTTCTGTAATTGTTCAACTCCGATATCTCAGAAATTGTGGCAACTAGAGCGCGTACAAAGATTTTCAAAAAAATTCAAATTCTTGTAAAAACAAAAGGACTCGATAGATTTTGTCGAAAATTGGACTGAGTATTGAGCATCGATCCCTAGACATGCGTGACAAATTTCAGATTGATACCTCAAGCCGTTCTCAAGTTATGGAGATTAAATGACTCGCACACGCATAAATCCGCAATTTTTTTTCTAAATGTGATTTCTCGAAGTTCTGGAACATTCCGACCAAGTTTATGAAAACATCGAAAAAATATTGCATCGCGAAAGCATAGCTTTTCGAGAAAGCAAAACGGTAGCCGATAAAGTTACGTACCTCCGGTGTTCAAATTTTGATCAGTTACTAAACATCAATCTCGACGAGAAACGCTTGTCTATAATTAAATCAGGCATTCTGTTTCGGTATTGCATCACACCGTCGAAAAATGTACGTCCCAGCACAGAATGATGCTCGTACTCTAATTACAACGAAGAGCTACCCGTAACGGAAATAATATTCGTGCTCGATGACCGTCGAAAAAAAAACTATGACTGACGTTTATTGGTAAATTTACGAGTCGTTAACGGCGAAGTGATTGCGTTTAGCTGCAATTGATAGGTTGGAAAACGCGTATAGCGTTTAGCGCGACACTTCTGAAATGTGTTTGACGAGAGTGCGGATATGAATATAACGCGCGAGTTGGATTATAAAACCGCAATCTGCCGCTCGTTTAACTCGCGACTTTATGCAAAATTCATTATATTGCGTGACAAACGTGAGGATTAATGAGAACCGCGAATTAAATTGAGGCTACTCTTTGGCCGCGGGAGTATGAACGCGCGTATGTGCAAGGCACGTTCGAGTGAAGAATGCGTCGTGGTTCATGCTGCTTTATCACCAAACGACTGACATTATAACGGCTCGATTGAGCGTGTAAGGCTCGCAATTGTAATATTTATTACTCGCACGCAACCGCGCCAATGCAGCTGCAAATATTTGTAACAGAATTTAAACCCGTTAATTGGACAATTGTAGGTAACTGCATTAGTTGTCGATAAATCGAAGAATCGTTCATTCGTTTTTTGAATATTTAATTGCCGAGAGAGACTTTCTGCTATTATCTTTTGATGCGAATTTCCATATGAAAATCATTAACGGAAAGAAAGAAATAGTGCAATCGATACTGGATTACAGATGCTTCTTGGAGACGATGATAGCTGGCAGAATCATCATAGTGTTGAATTTGTATGTACATTTTTTAGAAGTAAAATTTACAAGTCGAAAATTAGTAAAAAAAAGTAATGAACAGTTACGTTCAAGTGGTATTACTTAATTAATTCGTTGGTCGGTCATATTATTCTTCACATTTTGTGTCCCTTTCGATTATCCGAATTTACTCCAGTCGCTGATGACGGATAAACGCGAGTGACCAAGAAGTTGGGCGCTACAGAACGGTGTCGAAGACGGTCAACATTTATCAGTAGCGGAGCAGTAGTTGCAGGAGCCTCGATGTAGCCGTAACGCTAACCGCATAGTGCCCAGTTCGGACGTCGAACACGCCAGTGAAGCGAGGAATTGTGAGTAAGCTGAGCTGTGCTATCCTCCGGGATGCCGTTGAAAAAGGTAGCAGGGAAGTCTACCCCCATGGCTACTAAAGCAGAATTGCTGCTCCGACCCTCGTTCCACCTTCCCGCGATTCCCCTCTACTTTCTTCAAAGCGTCTGAAACTAGCTACTGCCACAGTAACCATTGGCCGAATTCTGGCGTATGGACTTCTAGATGGTAGGATAAGAATCACGCCACTATCACGAATGGGGAAACGAAGGAATGGAAAACCCGCATCGACAGTGTCGAAGCGAAAGAAACAAGGAATTGCCCTTGGCTCAACGGAGACTAACCAAATGCCTTAGTATTACAATCTGTAAAGCTCGACAAGGAGAGAAAAAAAAAGACTGATATTGCGTTAGCAAGATCGAGGGGGTGGAGTATATGAGAAAGTTAGGAAGAAAAGGGAGTTGGCGTGTCAGGCGTGGAGGAAAGTACCTTGGCCAGCAGCAGTAGCAGTAGCGGGTAGCTCCTCAAAATCGATTATGGCCCTTTCTTTCTAGCTCCTTTCTTCTCGGATTTTCTCTCCATCATTCGTTCGGCCCTTTTGCGTGTTATTATTCTTTATCTAGGAAAACACGCCGTCAGCTCGACTCACTCTCAATGGCACGGGGAAAAATCTTCCTATTCCCTACTGCATTAGTACCACGTAAAAGAGAGGGCTCTCTCGCGAAGGCTTCGGGATTGCATTGGCCACCCGAGTCGCCTTTCGTTCGGGATTTCAATTAAATCGAAAACGTTGAATAATCAAAATCTCGAAGGATCAAATAAGAAATGTATGGTTTGAAAATAATGATGGAATCCTTGCTATATTGGGAAGAATAACGCGAGAGGAAGATGGTTACAAATGGTAGCATGTAATTTGTATTTCAGTCGCGAGACGATAAGCAAGAACGCGGTAAATTAGGGGGCGAAATTGAATGGAATTTCTAATGAGTGGGGTGTTCCTCGATCCTCGATGAAAAACGTTCTAAATATTCCTCTTTTCGTCTTATATCCTGGTTAGGGAAGAAAATCCAAAAGTGTGACGAATTACAAAGCGCGAGATCGGTCGTTTTGCAATCTGCGTGATAATAACGTTCACGTCCGTTACAGGCCAAATTTCTTGTTTTATGATTTATTTGTTTTTTGTTAATATCGTCCACGTCTGTTACAGGCCAGTTTTCCTATTTTATGATTTCTTCTACTTGATGGATATTTTTTTTTTGTTCTTTTTGTTATAGACAAGCGAGGATGAAGGAGAATAACGAGTGTACAGAGTGTACAGAGATGTAAGAGAATATTTCATTTTTGGGTGGTTGAAGTAGTTGGTGGATGATTGCGTTTATTTTTTAGATTAATAATCGTAGTTTCGCAGCGGTGGGTGGATTCGTTGAAAAATTATGAAACTTTTGCAAAAAGCAAAGAAACGATTCAAATAAATCGCCTCGAGCAACCAGAAAATATTTGAAGCAGTGAATATTATTGTTAATTCAACCAAATATTTAATTGAACGTATTCAACCGAGCCTTCGTCAATTCTTCTCGCAGTGTATAAACTACGCTTTTTAACGAAATACACTTCTATGTTTTATACTATTAATAATAATGAGATCTCGTGTCAAAATACGCAAACGGCCGATTTTTTTAGACATACACAAAGAAAAAAATCGGTTCAATCAATTGAGGTAATCCTTCTAGGTAATCCTCCGAAAATTGCACGTTCGGATGGTTTAGAAATCTGAAGAAATTATGCCTATTAGAGGTATTGGAAAGATTAATTTTGAAGAGGAATAATTCCAAAATGGTATTAACAAATTGATGAAAAAAAAATTGTACACAAATTTCGCGACAAGCCAACTTTTTTTAAAAATAACAATGGTTCGTTTATTTTTCTGAATACGTATCAATTTTTCCGAATTTTTAAATCCGCTTTCAATTTTATGGTTTTGGATACATTCTTTTCCATATAAAACAAAATTCAAAGTGAATTAAAAAATTTGAAAGAATGCATACGTATTCAGGAAAATGAACGAATTCTTTTCATTCAAAAAAAAGTTTGCCGGGAAATTCGTTGCACTTTTTTTTTCAGCAATTAGTTAATAACATTTCGCAATTATCTCTGAATCTTCGCAAATTTATGCGTAATGAATGACTCTATGCGCAAGGACTACCTTGAATTGGCGCTCGGAGCTGGTGAAACTGTCGGGTTGATTATCGATAAAAAATCATCATACTCACTCGATTCAACCTATTTATTTTTCTACTGTAGAGAAGCCTTTTTTAACTTTTTTTTTGTAGCCATGGCAGTTTCAGTTTCGACTGAAGAACATCGATCGTTTGGTTGCATCGTTGGTCAAAGTACTTTGCCTTGTTGCGTATCGCCGGCATCGAAGTTATAACTAAAGACACCGGTATGAAATCGGATCGCAAAGTCGAGAGCCCGTGTCGTGAGTATCCTCAAGAAACTCGATGATTGCATCGATGGTACTCGTACATAGCGGAACGATAAAAGGAAATTGAGGCATCGCGGAAAATCGATAGCATCGTGGCGTTGTCGGTCTTCTCGTTGTCTATCGATGAGCACTTTGGCGTCGCCACAAGAGAAGGAAAGCGTTGACTGTGGTAATAGGGACGGGAGGTTCTTGTCTAGAGCTCAAACATAACGAAGCCTGCAGCTTCGTGATCGCATCAATGGGAAGTGTATTCCCATCCGGTCGGTCGATTGTATGGAACGATGCTCATATACATTTGGCGAGCACGGGAACCGTTTGACGAGCTTCTCTCCAATAACTAAGTAAGCTCGTGCTGTTATACAACGTTGAATTTCATAAACGTTGAAATATCATTTGACAAATAGCTTGATATGGAACTATATATACCCCATGATGCTTAACCAAAGGGATGCGGTTAAAGTAGTTCTGTCGCTTGGGTTTATTTCGCATAAGTTGGAAAAAAAAATAAGGGAAAATTGCAAATATGTCTCAATGGTATAAAAATCTGAAAAATGAGTGTATGTTGAAGGAACTAAAAATATTCATTTTGCATAAACCTTAAAGAGCCGGAAATGCGAAAGTTGTGTTTCCCGAGCTTCGCAAAACTGAAACTGGGGAACTTTATCGTCCAAACGAGACGGTGTAAATCAAATTTCATTCATGCCGCTCGACACATAGCTTGACATTCTACTCGGCTGTAATACTCGGAGTGATCAAGAGAGAATATTGTTCCGATAGATTTGCATTTTACGAAAACGTCTTATCGATAAGGAAGAAAGGGTCGAACACCGACGAGTGACATTAAGAAAATGATTAATGAGACAACAAGGCGTTGAAGAGGAAATATGGATGATCGATATTCGATCGATTTGATTATTAGAATTTCTTTACTCGCGCGTAATTGCGACATCTTATTGCGCGTTATATCAACTCTGTGAAACGAGAAAAGTTTCGTCTCCGCGTGAGCGTCTTTTCCGGGGTTCGGCCGAGCAAAGGGACGGAACTTTGGGATGATGTAGAACAGCGAAGAAGGGGACGGGGGGCATGTTCGATGGTCCAGAGAGAAGCCGACAAAGGCATCGAATCTAGCGTAGGTTAAGATGTGCCCCCAACGTTGTAGAAGTCAATTACAAAGGACCAATATTGCTGATGTCGAAGCTTATTGCTCCACGTGCGTTTGCTTTCTCTCGAAAGCGTTGAGGAAACTTATGGGAAAAAGGAGCCTGAATAACCGTTATCATCTACTTGCAAGAAGCAGGTGGTGATAAAATTTCAGTTATTTGCATAATTCACGAAGGAAAATGAAATTACAATTTCGTGCAAATGTTGGTTCATTTTTCATCAATGACTGATCAGCAATGCGCCCAAATTGCTTCATGGCAAAACTGGAAGAATTAAGAAAACTTATCAATATTAATTTTATTATTATTAATCACTGTTCTATTATAAATTTCACAAGATCGAGAAATTCATACAGGTGTAGCCGAATGAAAAAAAAAAAAAGAAAATCGCTGCGCATTGCGAAAAGGTAATTTATCAAAGTTTCGCAGTCACCTCTCATCCGACACATAGTAAAGGTGCGCCGAGTTGGGCTACCAAATCGCCTAGAATCGATGACCGTTAAACTTGTTGCTCCGTCGCGTTGGCCAGTGCCTCGAGTGTATGTCTATAGAACAATGTATGTATACATGTCACGGTATACTCTGTACGCATCGAACGCGCACCGTTTAAATTGTTTGTCCAATTCTCGCGTCGAAACAAGGATACGAGTGCAATTCAATTTCTCACAGTGAATAAACAACAATAATAGTGTTTTTTCGCAAAAAACCCAGGTAATGGTATTCAGATCGGGCGGCAGGCTGGGGAAAGACTCAACAAGCTTCGCTTACAGAGGACAACCAGTGGAAGTGGTAAACAAATACCCATACTTAGGCGTCACTTTTTCATCTTCGGCGATAGGGCTCGTGCCCTCGAATACCGCAGCGAGTAAAGCCAGGATCGCAACGTCCTCTGCTCTAGCAATATTGGCCTCCACAAAAGGTGATTCCTGGGAAGCGACCATGAAGCTATTTGACAGCATTGTTGCCTCAACATTGTTATACACAGCCCCGGTTTGGGGTCTTAGACATACCGCTGTTCTTGAAAAAGCGCAGCTAGAATTCTTCAAGCGTCTGTTTCAATTGCCTAAATGTACCCCGGGGTGCGCCATCCGATTGGAATTGGGTATAAACAGTGTGGCATACAGTGTTGTCAAGTTGGCAATTGGATGGATAATCAAGTTATTAAAGATGGATGAGTCGCGCGTACCAAAAATATGCTTTCGGCGAATGATACAACTTGACGAACATAATCCCTCGTTGCAATACAATTGGGTTTCTCAGATAAAATCAATAGTTGGTGAAGAAAATTGGGGAAACTTGTGGCTGAACCTCGACAGCAATTACTGGATGGCCCAAAAAGATACCGTGTTGCGCGCATTCGAACAAAGATTAAAAACTGACGATTTGAGAAAATATGAGGAGTCAAGTACCTACCAATTGTTGCTCTCGAGAGGCTTACATGATAGTTTCACCAAATTTTATCCGAATCGCTGTGCAATCAATTTTACGCGCGTAAAAATGCAAGTCAGACTGTCATCAAAATATGCGCGTAGACTCATTGTGAATAAAACACTGTACTGTTACGACCCCACACAGATCTGCACTTTGTGTCTCACCGAAGAAAACGAAACCATAGATCACCTACTTCTGCGCTGCCCTGTGTATGAACCGTTAAGACAAAGATTTCTATTACCAAAATTTAGTTCAAACCTGACTCTGGAAGAAAACTTAATTATATTATTAGATAACAGCGAGCTTGGAGCGTCCAAGGCTCTCTATTTCTATGTGGCAGCTTGCTTCAAACTCAGAGCGTCTCTATCCAACACCTAAACTACTCGATGCACTCTCTATTGCTATATATATAATTATACGTTTATATCACACTATGTATCAAAAATGTATCACACAGATCACCCTGCATTCTGAATCCATGTATTCTTACGTATGCATAATAAAAATACTACTACTACTACTACTACAATAATAGTGTTTTTTCAATAGAACTAGATGGACAAAAGTCAAAGGTTCTCGCAGATTTTATATTTTTATATTTATTATTTCACCATTTTGGTTCTTTACTTCTTCAAGAAGCTTTGTTTTCGTGAACATTTTTTTTTTCGAGGTTTTCATAAAAACGTGTTCCATAAAGTAGTTTCCATCATTTTTTAGATATCGGGCTAAAAGATGGTACACAATTGGAAAATTACAGACAAATAATTGGTATTGAATTTGGGTTAAATCAGTGCAGATCTTCCATTATCAGAGACTGTTACGTCCTGCCCCTTAACTTACACGTATTTCCAGTTTTTCTATCTTTACGATTCATTTCTCTTCATTAATTTTTCCATCGCAAAGGAAAGAAGCCAGACAGAAAATCATTCGACCGGATAACCGGTATTACATTTTGCCACTTCACATCCGCTCGCGACTTTACCGAGGAAAGAATATTTCTGTTCTTTCTCTCGAAACTCTCACTCTTCCGTCTCACGGCCTAATCAGCATTTTGAAGTTTCCCTCATGCTGGATCTACCTCCGGCGTGTAGGTTGTAGGTAGGAGAAGTTTTTAAATTTTTTTCAAAAATGTCTGTACGCGCTCTAGCTTTCACATTGTTTGAGATATTTAAAAGGGCTAAAAATTGGTAAACATTTGAATAATTATAAATCGATGGTGGGTAAAATCTGTGCAGTTCTTTTCTTTTGAGACGACATTAACGCTTGATTTATCAAGTTGAAATTTATAGCACATACGTTCTCACACTGGCAGAATAGTACTGATGCCGCCATGTTTACATAACAAATGGAAATAAAAAATGTACAAATCACGAATCGAAGCTTCTTGAGCATGCCAAATATGATGAACGTACTTTCCCACAAACAGCGCTGGGTAGACTTTGATAAACAAAACAAGAGGAATTTTTAATCTTGCTTTGTTACTTTTTTTCCGACATCTTTTTTTCGAGTTTGGCGAGTATTATCGGTCCTTTATCGAGAAATCGTCTCACGTATCATGATCTACTAGCCTCGCTGAAGCCGTTTGAGTCGAGGCTGGGGCACGTGCAGTCCGGCGTTGTGACGCTTCCGCAGACCGTTAAATTATAGTATTCCACCTCTGTTTCGTAGAGCATTGACCTCTGAAAGATCCAAACCTCCGTGAAACGCGGAAGCTCCAATTATATGTATGGCAGAGAAACGTTCCCGTCGCTAGAGTTAACTCGATTGGTGATCAACCGATTAACTTCAATATTGTGCTTTGGCAAACAACTTCTCCGGGCGCTTCTCTCCGCCCGACTCATCCTCCTTCCCCGAATCTACGTCTCGCAAGCTCCGGAACGGAGCTTTCAGAAGTGGGCGAGCGTAGCGGGTTCTGCAAGCTCTCATTTGTTTGTTTCAAGCGAAGCCGATTAAGTCAAGGGCAAGAGCGAGACACGGACTTTATCCCACGGAAATCTTCACGAAAATGTTCACTCCTCGATGATTTCAACGGAAATGAACTAAAGTTAAAGTATGCTTTCAGAGAAGAATAAATTTAGCCAAAAATTCTAACTGTAATTACGGCGAAATTGTTTAAAACGAACTGCAAAGGGGGGGAAATGACTAAAAAAAAAAGTCTCGACGAATCTAATTAACGGAAAGCTCTAAAAATATAATGATAGCCATTCTTTAATTATACATAGTGAAACAAATGCCTTTCTCATTATAAAATGTACGAAACGCGAACATAACAAGGCTTCCCCTGTGATGCGTAGGGTGAACGTCGGGAATAGAACTTTTTTTTTCAGTGTTCGCGGAAATGCGGCCTTATAGTAGTTACACGTGTACACGGTTGAGAGCTAGCCGATAGACGGGGGGAGCGGCGAATGATGCTAATAGAACAGCCATAGTTGCTGGGCGACGGACAGCGGGATATTGTAATAGTGTCGTCCAGACGTTTCCGATTCGGTCTCATGGCTCTCAGCGTGCGATAAACTAATCTTCGCGAGGTTGTGCCAGTTAGCTTCGAACCTGACGCGACGAGGACTTCGAATCTTGTGAGCCGAGGCTGTTAGAAAAGGAAGCGGTGGAGATGGGTATCGAAATGAAGAATACAATATGGTTGACTATTCAATGGAACGGTATAGAGTTCAGTCATCGGCATATTTGTATTCCCATTCTATTTATTTAATGCGGGACTTCATTATACCTTTTATTCGACAAACGTTTTCAGAACGTTGGAGGAACTGTCGATGAGCTATTGAGCCGTTACAGCATTCGCCAATTGCAGAAAAAAAAATGTATAAATCACATCCATTACTTACAAAAATAAAATCATTGCTCCCGGAAATAATCATTCGACCCATTCTCCATGGGATAACAATCTGAAATTATAAACCATACGGACATAACTAACATTAATTTTGTATAATAATGACTCTAAAAAGTCGTCAAAAAATAAGTATAAAAAAATTCGTTCAACCGATAATCATCCGGGAATGTAACTTTTTTCATCTAAAGTTGATTCCTTAATTTTTATGAATGCATATAATTTTTTTCAAAACTTCTTCTTATTCTATCTTCTGTGCGCAGTGTTTTGCCGAACTCTTCTCCAAAATTGATTTTCACAGTGCCTTCTATACGTTCGATTTTTTAAAGATTTTTATCGCATTGGGACGTGTTCGAAATTCGTTCGGAATCTGACTTTCAGCTGGGACCGTAATGATACGTCCTCCTTAATGAATTTGCGATTCGATGCAACCAATCCCTGTACCTGTGCAACTCTCGCACGTTCTCTTGAACCCTTCGCGCTTTGTGCCGATCGCTTTACTCGCCATAAAAATGTAGATTTGCGGATAGAGTTGAAAAAAAAACGCACGATTTTTCGATTGTCGATACGCTTCGAAAATGTATTCGTGTGTGTTTTTCCTCGCGACGAGCAATGTATCACTGTTGCTGCAACGCTCGCTCAAACTGCACAGGGGAGCTTAGATCCGCTCGGGTGGCGCCAGGCCCATCGGAAGCATCGCTATCTCATTGAACGATCGATAAACCATCGAGAAACATTTATTCTACTTTGTAAAACAGGAGAAACACCGGCGTGTACCTACGTGTGGGCGAAGGACCGATTGAAGGTTGAAGGTTTATACTCGATCGATTTCGTTTTCAAGTTACCCCGGTTCTCATGTATATAGGCCAAATGTCACCCCCTTTTATCTCTTTTTCATGCAAAAGAAAATAGTATTTTAATCCACGATCAATCTATTTTTTATGTTTGTTCTTTGATTCAAACGATATAGCGCACTTCCACTGATAATAAATTCAGATATGCACAGAATATAATTTAAATATTGAGAATTCTTGTGCATTTCAATCGTAAAATACGATATACGACAAATTGGCTTAAGAAAAAAAAATATATGTAAATTTTTCGGTAACTTTGCGGGTTAGCCATCGAGACCATTGTCGAAGCTCGGGCATCAAGCTCTCGTCAATACAGGGCAAATATCACCTCCTTTTATCCCTTTATTTATGCTAAAAAACATTTTTTCAAATTCACAATCAATCTATTCGCTATGTTTGGTTTTTTTAATTCAAACGATATTAACGACTTCCACTGATAATAACTTCAGAGATACGCATAATATAATTTGTCTATTAAGAATTCTTGTGCGTTTCAATCATAGCTTCACTACCATATGCAATAAATTAGCTCAAGGAAAAGAAACATACACGTATATCAATATATATATCAATGTTCCGGTAACTTTAAGAGTTAGTCGTCGAGACCATTGTCGAAGCTCGGGCATTAAGTTCTCGGCCATTTCGTGTCCGCCGGGTAGAAATGCGAGAGAGTTTCCCACGGTCGGGCCCAGCGGCGCAGGAGAAGCCGTGAGTCAGGCATTCGGCGACGGTTTGAAAGAAAAACCACCTACGTAATCCAGTTCCAGACGGTCGAGGCTTTGCCATTAGTGCGATAACCCATTTTGCTATTCCAGCAAAGCGAGAGAGAGAGGGAGCGGGACCGAGCATTGTAGGAGGCCGAGGCGCGTCGAGGGGAGGAAGTGTAGTCGCGTAGAACCGACGTCGCATGTGACTGAAGGGTATTGAGGTGTAGACGAATCGAGTGAGTCGGTGGGTGAGCTTTGTTATATACCGACATATGTACACATACGCCAACACATCCGGCATCACGGATGTTGTCCACTCTGATGTCGCGGCCATTTTGATTACCGCATAAGGCACCGCAACTACTATGGTGTCACAATAGCCTTATAATAACCGTAGTGCACTATGGGTACACGCGCGTGTACCCGGAACTTTGAAACACCAGCGCTGAAAGTTACCGGGGCAGACATTAAGCCACCGCAGGTATATGTATGGTCTCTACCATGGATGCTCGTGGTTCTTCGATATGCTCTCAGCTTCACCTGTGCACGAAACAGAAGTTGGAGCATCTCTCTAGTTGCCGTTCGCCAAACAACTCGATGGTTCGCGATATTCCAAGAGGGACAGAGACGGAGTACCGCAACGCTCCTCTCCCGACTCGACTCTCTTGCGATCGTCCGTGCCAATCGCAACTTTACAAGTAATCCACTCCGGTATCACAGGCGCCCGGATAAATATTAGCGCACAGAGTAAATAAGCACAGTACGGAAGTATATCACGGAGTCTCTAAAGAAAAATTTTATTTATGAAAAACTGCAAAGTAAACGACTCGCCCGGAACCTCGTCTGAGACGTACACATCCCGTTGCGTATACAGCTTCTTTTTTTTCCGGCACAAAGTTTTAAATACGCTCGTATCTTTTAGATGACATTTTTTTCTCATTATTTTCCCTCGGCTATGGAACGTGCAAGTTCACAAATTATTTATTATTTATTATTTATTATTTATTATTTATTATTTATTATTTATTATTTATTATTTATTATTTATTATTTATTATTTATTATTTATTATTTATTATTTATTATTTATTATTTATTATTTATTATTTATTATTTATTATTTATTATTTATTATTTATTATTTATTATTTATTATTTATTATTATGAAGTCATCGATTTTAATGTTGAAATTAGTATTCAGAACTGATGACAATCGAAAAATTTCATTCGACGATTAAGAAAGACATAATCGAAACGAAAATCCCAACGCTTGGATTCTGTCATGAGACCGGGGGTACTTGAAATAATTTTGCCGTTTAATCATCGCAACTGCGTCTGCGACATTTGTCGTTATGCCCGCTTTTATGGCGTACTCACGATACTGCGCATTTCGCCTACGTGTATACTCTTCCCCATATACAAAGCCATTGCACCGTGAATTCTGTGCGAAATTATACGTTGCTTCGCGCGTCTGACCGGAGCCCGACAGTTTTCACTTGTACGCGGTCACACCGACTCGCCGACCGCCCTAACCCGTGGTGCCTGTTCGGATTTAACAACTTCGGTTGGAGCTCCGGGAAAAATAAATTTTCAGACATTCCGGGAGGCAGAGACGATCATTTCGAATTTTCAACTTGCAGATTTTAAATCAATCTCTTATTAATCACGCGATAGAAAGACGATCGAAAAAAAAAAAAGAAAAAAAACGAAAAAACGTATAGGATACGCGATAGGACTCGTTCAACCGGTGGCAATCGATACTTTTATATTGTACATATATCTTCGTTGTCGTTTTGCCCCTCTCGTGTTTCTGTACCTACGTATGCGTTATCTCGATTTTCCCCCGGGTTGACGTGGGTAACGCATGCGGTTTCAACGAGCCGAAGTGACAGATAACGAGGCTCTCGCGAACGCACGCACACATCCGTTAAAATATACGAGACCAAAGAGGAGTATACCACGGCGGAGTAATCTATATCGAGTATCCGGATTAATGGAGGATGAGCGGAAACCCACCGCGGGAAAGTACCACGGGGGGAGGGTATCGTGCATGCGACGAAGGATGCTTGCGGACTATCGGAGAGTCGAAGACGTAGAAAAAGTGGAGAAAAAAAACGAAATATCGAAAATACAGAGGAGGGGAGAAACAAAAAGTCGAGAGGACAAAAAAAAATTCAATATTTACGGGACATTAAGCTCGATCCGATCTGGTACGCGAGAGACGATGCTCGCTCGTACGCGAAGAGGAGCCTCTCGTGGAATCGATATCTCGTTAAGGCCGGAGCGGGAAAGCCGCCTACGGTGTTGAAACTACTTCAACCTCATATTCATTTGTGAACCAGCCGGTGGCAGCAACAGCGGTTAAGGAACTCCGAGGTTCGTGATAGGTGCGTGGACGATCGATTAACCGGTTGCTGCATACGATACCTCTACCCGTGTAATTAATCCACAGTATTCGGTACAAGTTGAATCAACTTTTCATCCGGTACTTTGGAAATAAAAAAAAATTATAAAGCATGAGTTGCATTTTTCCGACTGGACGAGTGATAATTCATTACAAATGTTAATAATAAACGTTTGTACTATTTTATTCGAGAAGTAGTTATCGGGTTAATTTTTTCGTCCGCTCAAAATGGGTAAATCCGTCTCAATATAATATTTTGTTAAGGGGACTGATTGCGAGTCACCTAAGAAAACAGAGAATACATTTTTTTCCCCATCCATTGCTGCCTACACTAAAAACTGCATTTCCCACGGTAAAAATGTATATATTTTATTACTATTACCCTGCATTTTTTTTGAGTCTTTTGATGCATCTTATCCAAAACCGGCATGCTCAAATTTATTTCACTTGTCTCAACGTTCAGACCGAACAAAATGATGAATCTTCACCTGCGAGGTCTCATTTTGTTCGTCGGACAGTTTATTACGGGACGAGTGCGGGGGATTTTTTCTGCAAGTTTCCCTGACGAAGCTGTGAAACAAAAAGTTGTAAAAAATCGACTTTTTCCAGTTTCTATTTCGTTACCAGTTATACAATGGCTTGTTATAAATACATTTGTCCTTGTATAAAAAATGCCCATACTCGTCCCGTAACATAGACTGTAACGCAGAAAATGAGCCATCAAACACAGAAATCGGTGCAGTCGTTCGTTCTGAAATCTGTAACAAATACGAAAACGTTTCACCGTGTCGGTTTCGGATAAAATGCACTACAGGGCTCTACAAAAATTCAGACCGATAATTGAACATGTGCATTTTTTAGTATGAAATGCAGTTTTTACGTGCGGTAATGGATAAGAGAAAAAAAGTTTATTATCCGTGTTTTTAGATTAAATTAATCTATGACTCGCTTTTATCTTTTCTTATTTAAACACGCATATCGCATTATCGTTAGACGAAATAAAGTAAAGGTCATTACACCTCTCGGAACATAAAATATATAGTTCATAAACTTGCGGGACCTTCCTGACGGTAGAGAGGACTGCGACGGAGCTAGGATTTGCGGTCTAACGTACCGAAAGGACTGCAGTCGTTCCTTTTGAAGCAATGAGATCCAAGATTCTCTTTTTTTTTTCATTTCTCTTCGTTAGTTGTTCTTACGCTCGACTCGCACGGATCGCCCGGTTAAAAGCTCCTCGAGGTCCTTTTCCTTGCCGGAGCAAAACATCAGTGAAACAAAAGAGAGATAAAGTCTCGCGCGAGTGACAAACGGGCGCATTATCTTCACGAATTCCCCTCCGTCATTTTTACGCGGAGTATCACGGAGTATCGGGCGTGAGAGAAAGCGGATAAATGTCCGTACTCCACGTCGGTGCAAGGACCGCGGAGCGATACGAAACGTTTATCCTCCCTCGATCGGCGGAAAACTTTTACCGACTCAATCGCGAAACCAAAGTCCACTTATCGGCGTCGCTCAATGGTCGCTATACGTTTCTCTTATGTGGGTTTCGAACAAAAGTAAACTCGCCTCGGCGGACATTTCGCAGCGTCGCCTGTTACGGGCTTACACGCCCGTATTATTTATCGTTCGGCAGCACGAAGCTCGCGTGCAACGCGTCAAGTGCAACGATTGTTTGTCCCGCGGAAGATCGCTCCGACCAGCGGAACAACCAACAGCGCCATTAACATTTTTTATCTTCTATAATTTTTGCCTCTTCTTCATAAAACATCGATTAATCTTGTTTTTTTTCCTTTTTCTTTCGGCGATAAGATGCATTAAAACTGTAATTAGGAATTGGGATTTTAATTAATCGATTGACACACAATGAGACGGGGAATCCAGGCTCGATCCTTTAGTTTTTTTCTCTCTCCGAGTTAGTCGAAAAAAAAAAGCAATTCACAGACCTATTTTCATCCCTTTTTTGGTTTTTTTTTCTTCTTTTCCCCATTTATGCAATAATTATTGTTATAACACGCAAGTCGTTAAGTAGACATTTACGACGGTGTATTCTCGGCGAACTTTCACCCTCCCTTGCCCCCCGGCCAGTGGTAAAATTCATTCATTTTTTTAGTTTTTTTCGTCTTTCGACTCCACCCCTCAAAGACACTTCCGTAATAAATCCGCGGGGCTTATAACCGCTGTGATACAGCCCCGGCACGCAGAGGAAACTCGATTATCGTTACCCAGCGAAAGCGGAGCTGCTGTTGCCTGTTCGTGGCGCCATCTTTCCATCTGGTGAATTCAACCGAGAGACGAGGAGTTATAACTATCAACCGTATACATCACCCCTGGAACATCACTTCAACTTTGTAGCAACAAAATCATTCGTTTTTCTCCCCCTCTTGGCGGCTCTTTTGCGTTCGCGCCCACATATATGGTTTCTTTTCGAGAGCAGACGGTTTTTCCATTAGATTTCGACCATAACGTTTTACGAAACTTTCGAAACCTCGGAAAATTTTTCAAGAACCTCTTTGCGCATAATGAGCCGCTCACGATGCCGAGCAGAAATTGACGTCATAGGCTGCCTGATCTCCCCTATCAGGCCTAGCTATTCAAAAATAATCGTTGTCGAAGATGTTATTTCATAATATTTTCCTTCGTTCATCTCGGTCACTATGCCGTATATACAATGAATTGTTCAAAGCAAATGAACCAATCATAGATCGATGATAGTTATCGATCGCGATCCTTTGAATACAAAGCTTCCGCGAATCCTTCGGTTCCTCTACCGAATGTCGATATTCCTCCCGTTTTTCATCAAGCCGCTAATACAGCATGATCCTCACGTGCGATAAAACTCCCTGCGGAATCTCCTCCGTCATCGGGCTCAACGCCGCGTGCTCTCGTCTCGCCGACATCTGTCGACTTTAAAACGTGCAACTGGGTTTCTGGGCTACGTTTGTCAGAGACTCTCACCTTTACGGGGTTCGCAAACTTTCCAGCCGGCTCTGTGTAATCCGCGTGCAAACAAGAAATAATTTTCACACCGTTCCGATGTTCGAACTTGGTCGAAGCGAAAAAGCGCGATGCGCACATGAGAATTCCGCTCGAATGATAAATCACACGCGAATATTGAGAATATCCAAGGGACACGAGTATATAGTATATAGACAGATATAGAGGGGAAGAATTTCGACGCTATTCGCGGAATGTTTGCACCCGACCGGCGATGATTTCCTGTTGTCATTCGATTAATGCGGTTTGCGAATTTCTCTGTCCTCCTACCTCCTACCATTTCATCCCGTATTATAACAAAATATATATATGTTATACATATAGTGTACATATATAAATATATATACTGGGCAAAACGTCAACGTTAGCAAGGGGGATAGCGAAGGGGTCGAATGCAAAGAGGGTTTATCCCGCGAGAAATCGATTTCAACGTCAGTCTGTCGGTCGGTCGGTCGGTTTTCCAGTTTTAGGCACCGGTTGACGAGCGAGAAATGATTATGTGCACTTGGAAAGGGTTGAACAACGGTGAATAAAATGAATACAAGTTTACGATATCGCGACTCTACTTTCATTGCTTTATGAGATAAATCGACTGCGAAAGATCTCGAGGGAGGGATCCGAGTTCTTTTCTTTGAGAGTTTTGGATCGTTTCTTAGTTTAGATTTGGGCTTGACGAGTGGGATTTCGGATGCAGATCCGCAATAAATAAGCTCGATGCCAGATAACGTATTGCCGCCGAAATTAGCTACGATCGATGGGGTCAAATTTCAGTCAGACCCAATAAAAAAAAAAACAGATTTACGACGAGTTCGTATCATGATACGTCCCTGAGCGTTCGTACTTCTGAGACGTTGAAATAAGCAATCGCTTTCAGCCGCGAAGCGAGAGACAGAGAGAGATAAAAAATCGAGAAAATATGAGACGATGGTGGTGGAGTGTGAGGGAAACCGTGACAGAGAGTTGAGCTCTGTTTGAGCCTAGGTCGCATACGGGAGAGGTGAACTAAACGAATTATCGGTTCGAGATACGCACGGCTACGAGATTCCGATCGCCGTCGAACCATGAATATTCAATGGAGTTGCCGTCGTCGTCGGCGGCGACGACGATGACGACGACGACGTCAACAACAACGGGAACGAGGACGACATATAACAGCGAGGACCAAAGCTCTACCAGTAACGACAGAGAAAATTACATTCGCCCCCCCCCCCCCCCCCCCCCCCCCCCCCCCCTCTATAGCGACATTCAGCTTCTCTATGGCGAGCTTATAATAGCAATACCGGCATCTGTTGGGATTCCACAAAATCGTTACGAGACGAGCCGGAACAACAATATGCTATATATATTTACTTATGAGCGAGACGAAAATCAATTAATTTCGATATAGGTACATGCGTTTTGGTCACTCGACGACGAGGTTTTTCTTACTCTTTCGGAAAGTAATTCTGTGCGGTATTACTCATGACCAAAGCTGGGCAGTACTTCAAAAGTACTTCAAGTATTTGGACTTGAATTTTCGAGTACCTAGAATGTACTTCGAGTCTTTGTACTTGAATTTTGAAGTACCACAAAAGTACTTAAAGTATTGGTACTTTAATTTTTAAGTACTTGGGATGTACTTCAAGTACTTTTTCATCACATCAAGTACCAAGTATTAAGTACTTTTACCAATCATCACGCCAAAGTACATACATCTCCTGAATACAGCTTACTCTGTTTTTGCATTCAAGCATTCCGATTGTAAAGAGATATTGTCCGTATATTCCTAATCAGAAGTTTGGTACTACTATATTCGCGGTCTTTGCAAAACGACAAGAGTAACAAAAGTTACTGCTATTACAGTCGTTAAAAACGGAGATGTCAAAGAAAAATAAGTCCAAAAGTTATTCATAATTTTTTTTTCAGCTATTAAACAATTCTCGAGTAAAATGTTTTTTTTCTCATGAAAAATAAAAATGTTTTTTTTTTGAGCTTATATAAATTCTTGAAGAATCAAACTTCAATCTTCATTTTTTAATCTTTCAATCGTTCTAATCTTTTCAATCTTCCAATCTTTTTTCACTTCTTGTCTTCAATCTTTGTGCTCCTTTGTGAAAAAATGTTATTTGCGAACAAAAAGAGTGACTAAAACATCATTTTATCAATTTTCGTCAACTAGCACCGATCGGACGCTTCGCGTGCGAATACTTACCTCTGTATTGAAGAAGTATTATCGCACAGTCTGACTTTGGTCACGTTTGCATCAGATTCAAAGAGAATTTACGAAACGTTCTTAATGGGAAAAAATTTGATGAAAATCAGGCATATAGGAGGTGCTGCAAAGATTTTTTTGATGTAGTATGCGTAAAATTCGTAACAATGATAATACGAATATTAAGAGGGCGTTGTACGGACGCTGTCGGCGGACGTCGTTGGGGGTCCAGGGGGCGAAGCCCCCGGTGGGGGGTGGGGAGGGCGAAGCCGCCCCACTGTCAAATAAAACTCGTAAAAATTAAATGCACGTAATTTATATTAACAAAATTATAATATTTACAATCCCAATTGTAAATACAATTTATCAACATTTAACATTTAACAAATTTAACATTTTTTATATTATTTTCTCGCATTATAGCATAATTAATTTATTAATATTTATTTATTTATTTATTTATTTATTGATCTTTTCTGTAATTATCGTCATCGACTACCCAATAATATTATTGAATTACAAAAATGTAGATATTTACCTTGGTAGACAAATACTTAATGTTTGGAGCCGTCTCGATGAATTTATTTATGTCTTCGGGTGACAAAGTTTTCGATTTTTTTGGCGTGTACCCCGTGTGTTTTCGTTTCAAGTAATTTATTAATTTGCCGTAACTGCCAATGTCGATATTCCTCTTCAATTTCAACATAGTTTTTATCATCGAATACTTTGACCACAAAGAAGCCGAAGACAAAGTCGATGATAAATTATAAAAATATGCTAGAAACACTTTCTCATCGCACGATTTTGTTTTCTCCAAGTTTTGCCACTCAACGAACTCACTGTACACTTTTGTGTATATCACTTTCGACTTTTCGGGAAGTGTATCTTTCATTGCTTCTGCAGCGGCGTTTAAAATATCATCGGGAATATAATCGTCGTCCGTTACATTTTCACCCATGTTACGGCTGAGATAGACAACGATACAGAACGAAACACAACGAGACTTTCACGACAATAACACGAGTTGACTCTGCGATTGCTAACGCCGTACTGAGTATACATCGAAATATAATTAGAGATCGAAAATCATCGATCAAGCAAATAGAAAAGTGCCCTCTAACGATATATTATAGAGTTGTATTATAGACTATACATGTATATAGGATTACAGTAAATCATAGAACATATTTCCCTATTAAATATGACGATTTAGAACTTTTTTATTTTACGCATACTGTGCGTGAAAATTCATTTTACGCACCGAAAACAGTGCGTAAAATCGAATTTTACGCATACTACATCAAAAAATATCGTATGCGACACGTGCATAATATACTAATTTTGCATAATAATAATATCAAAATGTTATTCACAAATGAATAAAAACATAAATTGCCTAAAAAATTACCTGACCACTTAACTTTTCTTAAAATGACAATGATTCGTTGGTTTTTCCCAATACGTATGAATTCTTTCCGAATTATGCGTAATTCTTAAAAACTTCGCTTTCACTCTTCACTTTATGCAAAAAAGTCCTGAAAAAATTCATACACATTCGGAAAAATTTACGGATCATATTCATAAAAAAAAGTAAAGTTGCCGGGTAACTTCTTAAACAATTTATTTTTTCATGAATTTGTTAATAACATTTAAATATTGTTATGAAAATGATTTTTATCCCATTGAGGAGTGTTCATAAATTCTCCTCGGATCTCACGCGAACGTGATCGTAAGTACTTCGAGCACGCGGTACTTAAAGTACTTCGGGTACTTGAAGTACTTCGAGTACTTAGTACTTCAAGTATTTCATGTACTTGGTACTTAGTACTTGAAAAAGTACTTTGCCCAGCTCTGCTCATGACGAAAAATTAAAGCTGTATGAAGGTTACAATCCCGCCAAACGTGAATTAATGTGAGTTTCAGGGAGAATTTTGAATACTTCTCGATGAGTTAAAAATCTCGGAGCACCTTGATTCACTCACCTCAAGACGAATTGACTAGGGACACGCAAAATTAAAAATAAAAAAACGAAATTAATACTAATTTGTTATTAATTATTTTTCTATTTTATTTAAAAATAAAATGAACAATGAAATAGAAATAATGTTTTTTATAAATAAATTTTCCCAAGAAACTTTGGCGACAGTTTTTATTTTCGATGAAAAGAAATTCTTCGATAACTTTTTTTTTCTCCATTGACAAAAATATGTGGAATATGATTCGTTCGAATTTCAATAGAAATCGCTATAAATCCAACCAAGAAATTATTTTCTTCTGATGAAATTATTTTCCCGGAATCTACAATTGCCTTCAGCAATTCCGATCTTTTCTCATCGATAATTCGAGTTCCAAGTGACGTGGAGAGCTTCATTGGTTCGCTGCTCCTCTTATTGTCGACGAGAGGCGGCAAAAAAAGCCTCGTATATACGAAACGAGTACAAAAGCGGAAGTACTCGAGCACCCAATCTCGGTGCTGAAGCGCCGCGCGCACTTAAACGTTTTTTCTCAAGAGCGACTCTCGAATCCATAGTTGCGTTACCCTTCCGTTCATAACTATGGGCTCGTACACTTCCTCTCGCCGGCGTCTGGCTTTTCCCGTCGGCGCTCGCGCCAAGATCCCTCCTCGGCCGAACCGCTAATCTTCTTCGCCCGACAGCTCGATCTCTCTTTTCCACCTGTCCGGGAGTTTGGGACGAAAAGTATACGAAGGAGAAACGAAAGAGAGGCTAAGAAGATAGCTAATCTCGAGATTCTCGTTTGGCTCTGGCTTCGAATGTTCACTCGTTTCCTTTTCGTCTTCCCTTTTGGTTATTAGATTTTCGTGGATCCAGAAGGGCCTCGGACCTCGGCTCATTCGACACAGCGTACTCTGGCTGCGTTGCATGTATAAATTCAACACGATTCGTCATTACATTCCCGGACGACTACCGGTCGTTTTACTTTTCTTTTATTTTTGTACTGTTGCGCGATGTTGCTAGGTCGTTATTTCCGTATTATCGTAACTTCGCAACGCGAACTATAAAGAACGAATATTATCGTTTATTTACCTTGTCCTCGTTCGCTTCCGCATTATTGACCGGCATTGCCGCTACACATTTTCTTACCTTCAGTTTTCTTACTACTCCATGAAATATGGGAAACTGTACACATTGTTAACGTTGAAAAATGAATGGATTTTGAATTAAAGTGCCAACCCCGCCAACTTCGGAATAGAATTATTCTTCATCTCCATTCGTCTTCGTGGTACTTTGATTGAAATTCGTTCATTATCGAACTTGTTTGTAGTTAAGGTAGTTCCGTCGCTTGGTGTTCATTCTGCACAAGTTTCAGAAAAATTAGAGGAAATTTCAAATACTTCTCGATGGTTTAAAAATCGAAAAAAAATGCACGCGTATTGAAGGTACTGGAAGGTTTCATTTTGCATAATAATAATTCCAAACTGTTATTATCAAAATGATAGAAAAAAATAGGTCGACAAATTTCCCGGAAACTGGATGCGCGTGAATTTTTCTGAATCCGTGTCAATTTCTTCAGATTTTTAAATTTGCCTTGAATTTTTTTTCCTTTGGACAAAAATGTGTGGAAAAACACTGAGTTCAAGGAAAATTTAAAAAATTGAAAAAATCTTACTTAATCTCCAGCAAAATGAACGAGTCATTTCCGCAATAATGAAAATTTGGTTGCTGGCTAATTTGTTGAACAATTAATTTTTTGATTAATTTGTTAATAATCTTCCATGCATTTTTGCAGATTTTCATACAATCGAGAGAAGTATTGGCAATTTACCGTCATTTTTCGGAACTCTCGTTTCGGAACTCTCGTTTCGGCTCTACCGATTCAGCGTCTTAGTTGCGTTTTTAAAGTGTTTCGAGCTTTCGAGAAAAATTCTCTTTTTATCAGGGTTCCTTTCTAAGGTGTCACGTGCATAGCCCAATGGTTTGTGAAACCACATATTGTAAATATTTGTTAAGGTAATGTAATACTACTCGGTCGGTGGCATAAACTGTAACATAAAATTCTCCGCCACGATTGGGTTTTGCGTCTAAAACACGAGAACGTCACTGGCCCTCCGATAATTCAGCGTGGCTATGTTTGTCGTCATTGATCCGTAAGACGAGGCGTTTCCGAGATTTTTCGCATTGCATGAGTGGCTTCGTCTCTCTTGCGCCACTAGAAGTTTCGCGTTACCTTAATAAAAATTGAAACGCCGGCGGAGCTGGAGGGTCGAGCAACAAGTGCATTGGAGTAGCGTCGCGATGTAGCGAATACTCGAATTCGAAAGCTATTTCAAGCTCGATGACCTCTGCGGGTCTTGCGGTCTTGAAAACTTGGTTATCATTTGAAATCCGTCAGGACGCAAGTTGATGAAAAATCGCGCGGAACAGCCACCCACTGTCGAAGGCTCTTACTACTCGAGTACTCCGTAGTGTTTGCTCGATAGAATGAAAAACGACGGAAGACAAAGAATGGCAAGGATATCGTTATTTCGAAAAATATAAATCATCTTTAGTTTGCACGACGGGTGGAAAGCTTCCCACGTTCCCTTCTATAATAACTCGATCGGCCCCCACCCACACCTGTTGTGTTTCACGACAATTTTTACCGCCCACCGGCTTGCGCCAACGCCGAGATCAGTTTGGTGCAAGTTAATTTAACGAGTCTCGCGAACGCTGCTCGGTTTTGTGGCAGCGGCGGGAGAAGGTTTGGCTCGAGTTTGCGCTCGGCGCAATACGACTGCTTCGCTCATTTCGCTCGTTGCCTCGATCGTTTCATTATTTCACCCGCGCGGATGTTTCGCGATCGCGAAGCCTAGAAAAGTGCGAAGAAAAAAGAAAAAAAAGAAAAAAAAAAACAAAAAGAAAGCCGACGCCGAGAGAACGACAAGAGTCGGTTGAATTATGGATCGTATCTACTACCCGCGCGATATATTGCACGTTCGTTCTATATAGCGAGCAGGTGGATGGAAGCTTTTGATAAAACTGCGAATGGGACTACGCGCGCCCTGCTGATGCGAAGACTCGTCTCTGTCGAGACCTTTACGACTAGTCGTTCGGCTGGTTCGCGCGTCATTTTCCACCTCGGAAATAACGACGTTGAATTTCGCCCGGCGTGTATGAAAAATAAACTTCAAAGCCGTCTGTCCCAGCCGTATCATACGTTGGACAAGAGTGGTGAATATGGAGCATCGTGTTTTCGCGGAACTTCATGTCGAATCCGATCGCCATATTTAGATTTTTTACCCCACGGGTTAGACTTCACGGAATTCGATGTCATGATTTCCATGACTCGAGAGAATGGGGAAACTGAAAAAAATTTATAATAAATGTTCTTGCGTGTATCTTCGCAATTTCAATTTTTTTTTTCATTTCGTTATTATCTATCAATGCGTACGAATGTTAAATATTTGGGTACATTTATCGATCCGTTGTATTATTTGCCGAACAACCTGAAGCGTGTTTCGTCACTGAGATAAAAATATAGTTATTTTCACTATACTGAATAATTCCCGAGTACGTCGATCTATCTAGTTATTATTAAAAGCGATTTAATTAATTGTACAATAATGATATATATCATTATTATTTTACTGTATTACTGTAACTATGAAATATAGACATGCTGTCTGGGAAATATTTTTTACAGTAAATGTAACTACACTTTTCTCTACTATCTTCGTCTATTACAATTTTTTCAGTGTTTATCTCGGAGAAAAAAAATCGTATCATTTTTATTCCATTCTATTGTTTTCTGTTAATACTGTCTTCATGATGAGAAATCTCGACCTCCAAATATTAAATGTTGTAGAAGTGTCTTTTGTCTTCTATGAAAAGACATTGAAAAATCATATTAAAAAAAAAGGGTCTCCTTCCGTACATACATTTTAGATTTCTTTTTGTGCGAACGGGACACTTTTGCGAAAAATCAATTGCATTGAATTTTGAGTAGACTTTTCATCGATCGGAAAAACGAACCTTTTATTCTGGAATATCCGAATCGAGCCTTAAAAAATGGTGAAAACCTCCGAACCGATCGTGATCAAAGAGTGCCTTCGATATTGTAAGAGGAAGATTCATTCGAGGCTTAAGATGAAGATCTTTGATCACGTTCGCGGCGGTGTTTCTTCGGGCCGTACGAACGATGACTGGGATGTTGAGGCTGTTCCGGGGTTGGTAAGTTGGCCGCGTCGCTGCCTCTCCCCATCCGGAGAGTCGCTATAGTGGGACGTGGGAGGAGGGTTGTCGGCCGAGCGAGCGCTCGAACGGATAAGAGTTCCCCGGGGTGCCTAGCAACAGGTTGCTATCCGAAAATTCACCAACGACCGAGCGCGCATACACAGCTCGCGTGCGGCCACCTTTTTTGCGAAAGCTCGTCGTGTCTCGTAAAACCGTGATGTTGCACTTGGGCCACGTATAAGCGCGACGACGGTGTCTGTGCGTATCGACAAAGCCATCGCGAAACTTCGTACTTCTGTGATCTTGAGGGTGTCTCTCACTCACGGACAGGCAGACACGCGGGTGGATAGATAGAAGCGCGATAATAATTCGATCGATTTCTCATGCCCGTATTCGTACACAGTGCCATGAGGGATACTGCTCGCTGCCGTTTGCGCTGTATCACGAGCGAAACGATCCTTCTTCCTCGACAGTATGAGACCTCTCGTCATCCTTTATACGCCACTTTCCGTCTGTTCTATGGCATCCCGGGTCTGGATCCCCCGCCAGGATATATCGTTGCTTCTGATGCTGCGTCACCCTTTGATATACTCTGCGAAATATCCGGAGTGGAGAGGAGGAGGCGGCGGCATTCGCTCGACAGAGAGAGCCTCGGGTGTGAGCTTCACAGCGAGAGGAGCTTCCGCGTGCAGTGTAGATGGCAGAGTAAATGCCGTTAGATAGTAGGTATATTAGTATACGGTATATTATTGGATAGCGAAGCTTGTACAAGCCTAGAACCGGACCAAAGGGCTCGATTGTTCCTCCTACTTCGGAGACGCACTCCAGTTAATTAGCCTCTGCGATAATATTGTTCGGCGAAGGAGCTGCTGCACCGACAATGAGACGATTGATTGGACGCACGTAATTTAGTATCGATAATCGCTTAATGACGACGGGCATTTGTGCGTCGAACTTGAAAAATTCCTTTTGTTCATTCTTGGTTTTATTTCGTCTTTTTCGTAACGTCAGCGAGGTTGAGGCTTCGATTGTTTTGGTATTAGGTGAGATATCGCGTTTTGAACCTTCGATAAATTTCTTGTGTACAGGTAGTTTAGTCTCTGAACTTGAATTATACGCACGAGGTATACTCGATTAATTCGTGCATGTAGAACCGAACTCCGGAGAACCGAGGGGTCTCCCCATGCTTCCTAACAAGACTTCCAACTTAGGCCTTCCTTAGGACTTAGGACTTCCAAGGACGTCCAACTTAGCCAAGGAATAATAAATTCAAAAAACTTCATTCGGGTGCCCGAGCGAATATTTGTCATGTCCGGAATGAAATATTTTTCGCAACGAAATTACTCATATTTTATGTTCGTATATCGGAGACATGTCGTCGCGGAATGTCCTGAAACGCTCGAATTATTATCGTAACTATCGTTGCTATGAAAAGACGAGAATGAGAGCGAAAGCAGATTACCCAGGACGCTCGTAAAAAAACTCGGACGACCATCGCGATCTCGCAAGCACTTTTCGGGCTCGGAAAAGGAACGGTGAAACAAAAAAAACGAGCGTTATGTTCGTGACAGAGAATCGGTGATAAAAAATGAAACGGAAAGAGGACACACGCGTCTGTAATGAAGAGCCTGGCGGACAATGAGAGGCGGTTGCGAGATGCTTCGTCGACGAAAGGTTCCGCCAAGGGTTCAAAGAAAACCTTGTGGTTACACATTAGAACCGAAGAATTACGCGAATAATCCACGATAACGGACGCTGTAAATTATAATTATCCTGATCGGAGTTTCGCGATTCTCTCGGCTTCTCCTTCTTCGCCCTTTTTCCTGTCTTTTTTTCTTGTTTTTTTCATTTCCATTGTTCCACCCTTCTCCGATACAAAGCCTCTTAAATTGCCGGCGGGTGTCTCGTCTCGCTGCCCTTCCGTTTTCCTAATTCTCTAATGAAGAAATACGAGAATACGAGAAGAAGCAAAACGCAAGGAAGTTCGAGCGAAAGCGAGGAAGTCGAACGAGGGTCAACGCCGGGTTGAGTGTGTTGGACGGTCAGGGGATGAAGTGGATGATTGATTAAAACGAAATCATTGTGCAATTTTATCGCGCAGAAGATAAGAGACGACTATCGCGAATTTATTTGATCGTCATTCTTCATTCGTTGAAGATCTTGGAGTTTTTTGCCTCTATTTTTCACGTCCGATCTCTGGGGAAAAATTAAATAATAATGAACGTCGGCTCAATCGGGTTTTCGGTTCGGGATTCGAGCAACAGGCCAATTTATCTCTCCGTCTCTCGAGAGAGTTAGAAAGAGAGAGAGAGAAAGAGAGCCGGGTAAATTGACCACCGGATTTGGCGATGCGGCACTTCGGGATTTGTAGCTATATCCAAGCATTCGCGTATCACTCCATCGATGCTCTCCTGTAATTAATTGTTAAGGCTAAACGTGACGGAGACACTGCAGCGAGAGGGAGAGACTGTTAAGTAACGAGATGAGAAAACATCGGTCCGGGTCAGTTACTTAATTGCGGTACACCCATTAAAACTAACTTATTTTCAAGCTTGATCAGCAAGGTTGGGATAACTTCCGTGATAATTTGAACCCTCTTTCGGTCGACGGCGAAGGAACCCGGTGTCGTTCGAAAAACGCACGATGAAAGATTTAAGGGTATAAAACGTGAAGGCAGATCGGGAAGATAAAGGAGCGAGGTCCGAGGCCCCAACGGAGAACGGAGTCTCATCAATCAGTTTGATTGATGAATGAAAAATGTGGGTAAACGGGAATGAAAATTCTGTTTTCTAATATCACTGCAAATATTATGTATATGTATATATATATATATATATATATATATTTATTTATTTATTATATACAACAAAATCTTGAGTCAAGGTAGTCCTTGT
Source organism: Ischnus inquisitorius (assembly GCA_963924025.1). Taxonomy (NCBI): domain Eukaryota; kingdom Metazoa; phylum Arthropoda; class Insecta; order Hymenoptera; family Ichneumonidae; genus Ischnus; species Ischnus inquisitorius. Next base: position 3,623,701 of record OZ001245.1, read on the forward strand.
CTATAGTGTTCATTCGGAATATTGAGAGAGAATTGCGAACCCTTCGCGATTGTATAAAAATCTGAAAAAATTCATGCATATTAAAGGTGCTGGAAGGATTAATTCTGCACAATGATAATTCCAAAATATCATCGACAAATGGATGAAAAAAAAAATTGTTCATCAGATAGCTCGGCAATCCTACTTTTTTTCATATGTAAATGATTCGTTTATTTTTTAGCATACGTATGCATTTTTTTCAGATTTGAAAAATTGTCTTTGAATTTTTTTTTATATGGAAAAAATGTGTGGAAAATCATGAAATTTTGAGTGAATTTATAGAATCTAAAAGAATGTATACGGTGCAGAAAAATGAACGAATCATTGTTATTGAAAGAAAGTTGAGTCACGGGGAATATGTTAAATAATTTTTTAAATATTAATTTGCTAATACCATTTTGAAATCATAATAATGCAAAATTAATTTTGTCATCGTTCTTATAGGCATGATCTTTTACAGATCTTTATACCATCACCAGGCGTTGACAATTATCTCTGAATTTTCGCAAACTTATGCAAAACGAACACTTTTCGCTAGATCTCCCGTAAGAAAGAAAAGGCGTTTTTCCCAACTTTTTTCATTTCTCGTCGTTTAGTTTTTTGATGGTCCTTTACTTTTTTTTCCTTCGCTTCGATGGAATATCGATTTGTCGGAGTGAAAACTAATTACGAAGTCAACTAGTCGTTCGTACGAGAGCAGCACGCTGCGCGATGGCCGGCTGACGATGAGAACGATACAAAGCCAGACTATCGAGTGAGTCGCTTCGTTTCCCCCTTGGGTTGTTACTACTTACTCCGAAGCTAGAGACGTCGAGCCGATTCCACGCGGACCGCCTCGGCCCACGTTTGTTACCACTTCCGCTAATGACTCAAGGTCCATTCGTCAGAGGCTAAACTCAAATGATGTCCGATGGCTATTCCGCGAGTCACTTGTGCTAACAACTCCTCGATTAAGACCACTTGTTAAACTTCTGTTTATTCTACCGGCCGATACCGGGAATCCGTCGCAAACGTCTTTGTAATCGGCAAAAAAATTTTGAATTTTTATTCTTCCCAATGATTATATTATTGAAATTCTTTTTATCGTGTCGAAGAATTCACGGAGTATTGAAACTAAAAGTATTGTTCTTTGGATTAATTTGTTTCTATCAAGAGACTCGGCAGAGTCTCGCGCCAAGTACATTTGCGCGTGACTCGTCACAGAGAAACTAAATACGCGAGACCTCGCGCTGCGCGTATACGCTTTTTCTACGACACGCTCTAATTCTTAAAATACAATGAGAAACAAAAAAATAACAAGATTTTCATTACACAATTATGCTTCTAGCTTGAAATTAAACCTAATTTCAAGACGATCAATGCCCTCGTTGTTGAGATACATCGATTTCGGTTTTCTAAACACTGATATCGGGTAGATTCAAGATCAACACCCAAGTCGTCGCTCCGGCGATCGTCGCACCGGCGGACGAGCCCGAAGTTAACCGAACTCGCCCGACCGAACGCTCCACGCGTTAGCAGAGTCGGTGACGTATATGTATCTAGGTTCTAGGCTCGCGAAGTGACTAAGAAAGGCGAGAAGAAAGGTTTCCCGCGACCGCGTCTATGCCCAACGGTACACGTAATAAACATTAATTAACTGACATGAAGATTCCTTACTTTTCGGATATATATATAAGTATTTTTCTCATGTATTGCATCTTTGCAAAAACTTGTGAAATATCATAAAAAACATCTTCGATGTAAAAGTTGCGCCAAGTACATTTGTAGGTATCAGTTGTTACTTTCAGAATCTTAAAAAAAAAGTATGTGAAATTAGTTAAAGGTCGCCAAGCTCGATATCAACTGTTGTTCAAAAAAATTATAATACTTGGCACGCCCACAATTTGTAAAACCACAGCCACATACTTTTTATTAACTCAAAAAACAGGCGTGCCAAGTATTATAATTTTTTTGAACAACAGTTGATAGTGAGCTTGGCGACCTTTAACTAATTTCACATACTTTTTTTTTTAAGATTCTAAAAGAAACAACTGATACCTACAAATGTACTTGGCGCAACTTTTACATCGAAGATGTTTTTTATGATCGAATTAAGAGTAAACGCGTTTTCTCCTGTCTATACAAAATTATCCTTTTGGGGAGAGTCATTTACCGATTTAATTCGCAGAGGACTTTGTGGGTCTTTTGAAATACACTAATTTACATCGAAATGGAAGGATTGCATGAGTAATAATGGACGATCGGCGTAAGAGAGGAAGAAAGGGCGAGTGCATGGAAGCGAGTTCGCGTGACCGGCACGCTCGATAATCTCCGGCGATTAGCAGGGTTTACACGAGCGAATTAACCCTTTGGGTTCGTTATTTACTGACCGAGTGATTTTGTAAAAATATATACATATGCATGCGGCTGCCTTGGATATTCTTGTAATGAATGATTTTTTTTTGCAATTGTTTTTCAGGATGCTGGGCGGCGTGGGAGGCCGGCACATGTCTACGCGTCGGCGTGGCAGTAGCCCGCTGGTGCGTGGAGGTGCGGGCCTCACTTATGGGGGCCCGGGGGGCCCAGGTATCGCTGGCGATGGCAACCTCTTGCCTTCCGATGCGCCAAGATACACGAGACGCCGCAGGGCTGTCACTACCGGGGATCATAAGAGCTGCGCTCTCATTCAGACTCGACTCAAACTCGGCGACATCATGTGAGTACACATCGTGAAATACTACATTAATCTCAAGACTCAAGATAATTTTCATTATCTTCTTACCGGTGTATTTTTTTCTCTTTCTTATCCCACCACTGGACGTTCGTGGGTTTGAACGAAAAATTCATCGTCCAAAATATAGCGAAATCCATCGATAGAATTTTTCATGATTTTTTCGACCACTTAAAAAAACCCGAGGCCCGATTGCCCGAGGCTGATGATCAAAGAGACTCTATATATGAGAAACTTTAGATGAGATCCAAAAACTAAAAGTTTCGAATACTAATCAATGGGACAAAAAGCTAAAAAAAAATTAACACAAAAGATATTTGAATTTTTTACTAATAATAATAATGCCAATTATTTATCAACAAAAGCGAAGTCACTTTTTATAGCAGAAATCGGTCCGTTAGGTGATCGAACACATGTGGAAATACAGATTAAATATTTTCCGAATAATGGAATTTTCAGAAAATTTTAAAAGGTTCGGAAAACAATTCATAGAAATTGAACAAAAAATTCGTGTCGACTTGTGCTAAAAAAATTGATGGCTGAATTATTTGCAAACCCATTTTTTCTAAATTGTTCTCAGCATGTATGGTAGAAAGTCTTTGATTTTTCTTCCCATTGTCAAGTATCAAAAGTCCTCCCTGAATTCACTTTGGGCTGGAAATTTAACATACATCCTTTTTAATCGGAAACCGATATGTAATCAACCAAAACAGTTATTACCGAACCTTATCTCTCGTTAATACAGTCTCATCGGCATTGACCATACTTTGATTCGTATTTGACGGTCTGTCGGTACAACAGGAAGCTCAGTCGATAAATTGGAAAGACCACCCCGAAAAATCGTTCATCCGTCGGTAACTATTCGAGCATCCCTTGTCAATGAAACCCTCGCACGGTAACACATACTCTCTCACATACCCGCGAATAGCCGCAAACTTTTGGTAACCGGCTCACAGTCGATAAAAGTCTTGGAACTTGCTTTATCAAATTGTGATAAAATGATTTTCCAACGATGCTCCGAGCTCAGTGCCACTCGATGATACGCCAAACCCGTCTGAGCGAAGTCGACTCTTACCACTGCCGAATCGTGTCTACCATCGGCGAGTGTCTCGAGGGTCCGATCCGGAATGTTTGAATCTACTGTCGCTGCAGTTTCGACGTTTCGTGATACCCTTTGCGGGACACAGACACGAGAGGGTTCGTGTCTTTACGCTCTATCGATTAGTCGTTCGATTCTTTGGCCATTACCCATTAGCTTTTATTTTTAGAGCGTCGCTCGAGCCAAAGGGGTAGGGATGGATTGGTAGGTAGGTTGATAGGTAGGGGTGTGTGTTGGCTGTCGTTGCCCGATACCCGAAGCCTAATTGGAATTTCCCTTCGCGGCAACGATGATATACTCACTCGGCGAGCTTTCTCGACGTTGGCTCTTCGCTGCCTTTGTCGCCTTCTTTTCTTTTTTCCTTTTTTACTTTTCTCTTTCTACCCCGTTCGTTTCGATCCTTTCCTCGCGGGACCCGCCGAGACCGCCGTGGCGAAACCAGAGACCGATTACTTTTCCAACGGATCGTTTTGATTTCTGTCGCCGGTCGCGCAGCCTCCGGCCTGTGCTTCTTTTCAACGTTCGTCGGTAGATAACGTCCGCCAGAGACGAGACTCATCTTGTCGTCGTCGTCGTCGTCGTTGTAGCTTCACAGCGCGCAGAGGCTTTCCTTCATCGTCGCGCTCTTGTTTCTTCGACCTTTGATCTTCACGCTACTCACCGGCTTCGATAGAAGACGTTCGGGCGAGAACGAAAAAAGGAACCCTCGAAAATAAACGAGACTCGGCCAATGATTCGAGAAGAAAAGTCACAAATTTTGAGATAAATCGAGCTAAAGAAGAAAAGCACGAAAGAAAATCATGAAAGACATCAGGAATTACCCCACCGCAGTGTCGATTTTTTTTTTCTCCTATGCCAGATACGTTATTATCCTCGTGAACGTATTCAGATTCTACGATTACGCGATGATTTCGTCGCGACCTTACATCGACATTTCATTTTCATCGCGTCTTACGGAGAAGATCGAGAATGGAAGCGAACGAAGAGAAGAGAAGCGGTGTATAAAAAATGTCGAGACGTGGAATCGACGACCTCCAACGACCTCTTTCGCTTCGACCTTTTCGATTTATACGTTCTGTCTTGGGCAATACACACGTATAGGTACGTACACATGTATATATGAGTGTACGTATGACTGTAGATATAACTCTGCCCACGCGGAAAAAAAAAAACATTTGCCTGGAAAAACATTTACGTATGCGACAGTCGAGAGAACCCGCGGTATCTCTGTCCATTCGCAATCCCCTCGTCATCCACCCCCGCTGACGCCTCCAACATTTGCAATATCCGTGGAAAAAGTTTCGTTCTACTCCCCCCCCCCATTTCCCTCCTCCGCTCGTCCGCTTCTCGGCCCGTCTGATCATTCATCTTCCGTTACTACTAGTGGCCTTCTTTCTCTTCCCCTCTTGGGTTTCTCCCGTATACCCCGTGCGAGTTCCTCTCTCGTTTCTCTCGTGCTTCTTCGGTGGGTCTCTACTGGCTTTATGTGCTGGCTCTCGAAGCCGGCCAGTGGTGCGGGACGTTGCCTGGTCCGAGCGGAACTGCTGGGGATTTCTACACTGCGCCAGCCAGCCCTGCCTTCAACGTAGCCAACGCCAGCACAAATCGATCGAATTCACCAAAGCCCACGTACTCTCCCGTTCTCTCCGTCTCTCGCTCTCTCTCTGTGTCTCTCCATCGTACTCTGCCTCGAGTTTTTATGTTCATTTTCTTAATGTTTACAACAATGATTGATTGCAAGATATGGTAAACGATTGTAGAATTGTCTGGCCGATGCGAAAGTCGCGCTCGAGTAATCGAAACGTACGGAAATGTTCGTCTCATCGTCCGGCGAAAGCATTTAAATGGCGAATCATTGAGTTCAATAACAAAATAATGTCTACCGATATTTTTTTATTTCACCAACGGGGAGTTCTATTTACGGAACATCTTTCGTAACAAAGGAGTAAATAACTAAAATAAGAGAGTTTCGAAACCACTGTCGATACTCGAAATATTGAGAAGCAACGGAAAAAACTGGGTCAGACATTTTTCGATCGCGTAAAAAGGTTTATCAGGGAATGAAAATTAATCATTTAATTTACCGCTGCCCGATGAAAATTTCATGCGGCCAATAGTTCGAGAAGATTTCGTTCGTATCAGCCAAAATTCGCCGTGTTGAAAAATGTTATCACACTAATCGTAAATTTTCCCTCGATTGCATTTTTTACCGGTTCTTACGACCAATATCATTTTCACGATTTTTGAACACCGCTCTTTTCTAACGAAAGATCGAAACGGATTGAGAATTCAGCGGTACGAGACGAATGAACGGTGATTTCGACATATTCGCTGAGATCTCGTGGTTGTTATTAAATGATATGTAGTCGAGTGATAGAGGAATACGAGAGAGAAGAGGAGCGACGCGGAGTAAGAAGAAGATAAAGGGAAAGGGATGGAAGAGAGCCTCGTGGCCATGGGCGAGCTATGTCTGTGTCTCTCGGTGAAACGAGTCGACGGACTCAACTCGAGTCGAGTCGACTCGGGGGCGCCTGCCTGCTGCCGCCGTGAATCAATACCCGCATTGCGCGTGCCACCTCTCTTTCTATCTTGCTCTCTCACTCCCACCCTTCGTTATTCGCTGTCTCTTCTCCTCCTTCGTAACTTATATCTCCGTATCTCCGTATCTCCGTCTCTCGTTCTCTCTCTCGCTAAATCCTCCGAAGCTTCTCTTTCGCCCTCGCCGTGCTCGCTCTTACGCCCTCGTTCCGTCATGGACTCGCGAGACAGCCGAGGAGAGAAAGTGATGAGCATGGGATCCGCGTAGGTATAGGCGGACAGAGAAACAACTCCGAGGGGGCGTCCGGGGGAGGAGGGAGTGCTTTGCTTAGCAGTGAAGGAAGTTGCGTACTTTTCAACTCGGAATATACAGAAGAATGCCTCTACTCGGTTTTTTGGCCCCGCGGCCCCGCGGCCCCGCGGCCTCGCGATACCGAGCTAGAGGCACTCGAATCGACCGATAGGCTTGTTGGGCCCCGAAAAATCGGATACAATATTGTCCTCCGGAAAGGTGTACCGTTACATTGATAGCAAAAAAATGTGATTTACAGAGAATTTTCAGTATAATCATTTTGTGCTTCTATTCTAAAAATTAACGTTATTGCCTTCTATACGATTAAATCCGTAAAAAATTTTCACATTTTTTGTGAATCGCCACGACACTAAAAAGAAAAGAGCGATGAGAAGTAATTAAAAAGAGCTTCGATACACCCGATAACAAGTAGCGATGCGCACGTTGTCCGTTTAATCTCCCAGAATGAATTTTAAGTAGTACAAAAAGCTTTTAGCGACGATTTTTCGTGGATTTTTTCCGGTTTGCAAGAGAAAGATCGAGCGCATCTGTAGCAGCTGCATTTCGTTTTGGCTACGCTACGTGAGAGTTGGCCGTTTTCCTTGGGATGCGACGAAAAGGTCGGAGGCGGGCGTGGGTGGGGGTGAGTCGCGGGGTGGCAAGCGAATCTATCGAGCCACACCAAAGGAGGAAAACTGGATAGCGTTCGTCGCCGTTTCGCGTACGTATATACGGTACACGAAGACGGCGAAACCTTACTGTGTTCCATCCGCGCGATAAGGAGACATAAATCCTCCGGGTGTGTGTTCTGTGTGTGCTGCCGCGAGCTAGCGCAAGCTCTTCGGAGCGTTCGCTGACTCGCTCGGTTGCTCACTTGCCAGATCGAACCTTGGCGGCTACGATGGACGTATGTGCGGTACATCAGTTATAACGCGCGGAAGACCAATAGATGACGATGCTAACGGGTTCGGATGACTTGACTTACGAAGCCCCATCTCGGCTTCGGGCGCCTAGCCGCGCCACGAGAGGCGGAGGCCATGATGCTACCGACGGACCATTTCACTCGGACCTAAAGCTCTCCGGACCGATGGGTTAGCCTATAACGTTCACACTACCGTTACGTCCCGAGGGGTCACAGGGTATAGGGTGACGACAGGACCTTCGCTCATTCGCGCTTGAAAATAGTACCTGCCGTCTTCATGGTCTCTTTTTTATTTGATCTTTTTTATTTCTCTTCAAAGCCCAACGGACACGTGCGAAGGCATAACGACGAAAGAAGGAGAAAAAAAACTGTCTACGGGAATTTTCAATCGGCCTACGCGATACTATTAACATCACTCGCGAAGTTGACGAAGAGAGAGATGAAAAAGAAATTCTAATTCTATTAGCCTCGATAATTGTGTCCATCGGCGATGGATCGCTCGTCGATTAATCGGACGAAATCTTCCAACTACGACGAGAAATATTGCGATGCGAAAATTTTATTCCAGAAATCGGCAAACCTTTGAGTAAGCAATCGAAGAGCAATAACGAGGAACACTGTGTCGGGTGATCACGGCACATGTCGGTGTTGAACCTCGCTAAGAGGTTCATACGAACTCGGTAATGAACGCTCCGTTTGGGTACTTCAGGAAGCCTATGCGGGTACTCGGGGCATTTGCCCATCTCCGGTTTGTTCGGTAATTAATGATCAATCGAATTAGTGAAAAGTGGAGAAGATCTCAATTTCAAAAGCGAGACGAAAATCACAATGACGAAAGATCGTTGATTTCGCAAGCCAGAGGAAAGATAAGGTTCCGAAACAGATTTTAGTGAACCGATGCGAAACGATTCTCATAATAGAAAAGCGGAGTACCTACTTATACCTGACGGAGCAAGCCTCGTGCCCGCCTCGGTTCTTATATATCGACCAAGGCTCGAGGTCCGAGCTCAGCAAAAGGGAGTGTGTGTCCGGTCGTTGGGTGACGTCATACGCTCGCGCTTTGATCGATCAATCGAATGATCGGATTAAAATCTCGATAGGCGCCGGGATTATCGCTTATCAACCGCCGAGGGGCGGCGGGGCGGCGGGGCGGCGGGGCGGCGGGGCGCTCTCACTGTCTGTCGTACAGTTGTGGCAAAAGTTCTCGGACCTCTTCGACACTTTTCATTCGCGCATCACTGTGTGTTCCATGTGCCTTTCTGGATCGTAATTTCTCTTTGCTCGGACCTATATTCGTCTCGTTCTCTTGCGTAAAAAAAAACACAGACACACACGAGGCGGCACGTACCACGAGGGCCCACGTCGACGGGGGCAACGACGTCGTCGTCGTCGTCGTCGTCGACGCCGCGTCGCGTCATCTAAATTTAGAGGACGTCCACGTGCACCACGCTGATACTAAAATCGATCATTTAATTTATATTTTTGCGTCTTTTTTTATCAAGCCTTTTTTTTTTTCAAAAAATAAATGGTAAATATATGCATTTCTAATTATTAGGATCATTCTGTCGGATTCCTGGAACTAAGGAATTTTTCGATTTTCAATAAAAAATTGCGACGCGAAGAGGGCGATCGCTGCTAGTCTTTACTGAAATAAACAATCATCTTTACTCAGACGGCGAATGATTCGTATAATTTTTCTGATTGTAATACGAATATCTTTTTAAATGAACAAACAATCCGATATTATGAAATATGAATAAATAGAAATGAACAACCATATATTCAAATCTTTTGCAAATATTAAAAAAAATTGTCGATTTTTTCATTCAACCCTTGAAAATAGTATCCAAGGCTCAAAAAAATACGATTTTTTCGACCGGTCTTTGGAGAATAGAATTTGCGTACTAGCATAAAATCAGTCAGACGCAGAAGAATTTATACAATTTTGTTTTCAACTCTGGCTTTTCTGTCTTTCTCTGTAAACAATGCGTCTGGCTGGTAATAAAATAATGAAGGGCATTTTTATTGTGATATAATGGTGAAAAATCGATCACCTCAGTCCCAAACTGCTCGCTGTCGTTCCCACTGGACGGCAACCGGTATCGTTTGCAACGCCCGAACTTCTCAAGAACCGGAGTGGAGCGTCTCGCTCTTGGTTCTTCTTCTTCTTCTTCGCCGCACAGTTGTTGCGGATTCCGAGGTATGCACGCGAGGCCAGTGTACATCAGACTCCTCGAAAAAAAAGCCGTGGACCTCGGTTTCCATCCTTTCGGTTTTCCGCTCCCTGCCTCAACCATTCTCTCGTTCTCTCGGCAACGAATCGCCCCGAGGCATTTTATTCCAGCGTTTTCCTTTTTTTTTTTTTTTCTTTACTTCCTCTTCGTAGATTCAGTGCTTAGAGCCCTGTTCTCCCGGTTAAAAAAGTGTGCGTCTGTGTGTGTGTCTCTCCCCATCTATTTTTTTTTCCTCTCCTGGATGAGTGAAACGAAAGATATATCTCGAGCCGAAGAATGCCGAATGGCTCAACTATTTTCTCACACTCCTATATCTCTCTTTTATCTCTATTTCTCTCATTCTTCGTCGCTCAACAATTTCTCTACTTCTCGCTTTCACCATCCGCATCCGTCGCGGCAACGTGATCAAAACAAAGGTATTCTATACAGCTCGTTTTCCCTCTATAGACTTCTCGCGGACTCTCTCGAATCTACCGTGTAGCAATCCGTATGCGCCCCTGACGCTGACGCGCTTGTAACGCGCGGTATATATGCGTCGTGTGTGCGGATACGTGCATCGTGTGCACTTCTTTACTAGGCCTCCGCTCGCGTTTTCACTCTCTCGATTTTCCTTCGTTCCGCAATAGTACAGTGGAGCGCGATTACCCGAACTGGTTGCGACCGGGCATCGTTCGGATCATCGAATTCGGATGAAAGATTCCACGAGAGAAAGAAAACAATTTGGTCGGGTAACTTTTTTTTTCAAAATCATTGAAAACACGATGAATTTCTCTTCTAGAAAAATAAATGTCTACAATACAGTTTTATAGCGAAAAAAAACTTTGACTCGGTTCTGGTTAATTACTATCTCATAAATAGTTAGCCTTGTAATTCTTTGGAGAAAACGACTCCGATTCGAGTCCGCATTGCAACGGAAGTTCCGTACTTCGTAGCCAAATCTCCCGAATCGATATTTTAGAAGAAGTTGCGTCGATCAAAGCACAAGCGAAGCTCCTTAGGGTGGGAAAGCGGAATCGGAAGAAACCTGCTATCATTGAGATGCGCAAACAACATATTGGCGTGCAAGTTTGCACAAGCGAACATTCGGATGAATGAAATCTTTATTCGGATAATTGGCGCTTCGCATAATTGACGTTTCACTGTACACAACAGCGCTATGCGGGGAGCGAGCCTAGCTCCAGTTTTTTTTATTTTTTTTTTTTCCATAGATGTGTATGGCTCGCGGTGAAAAAATCGCCGGGCGTCGCGGACCGGAATAGGGATGGTTGGTCGGCCACCCTCTGTATGCCCCGACTGTGCGCGGCCGTCGGAGGTGGTTCCGTAGGCAAGCACGAGCACACAGTCCTAGAGAGTTCGACGTCCCACATTCTACCCCGACCCTCTCTCGCCGTTTTCCCTCTCTCCCTCTGTTTCCCTCTTTCCTTCCTCGTGCCCAGCCGAGCTACCTCTGGCAAGCTATATATCTTTGTTCTACACACGAACACGCTGGGACCCATTCGTGTGCCCCATCCCGTGCTCCGTTGTGCCCTCTTCCCTCTTACATCGTGTGCAGGCTCCTCTCTCGGCGGCATCGAGCAGCGGCTCTCTGTACGTTCTTCTTCGCTCGCTTCGTCCTCATCCGCGGACGGTTCCCCGATCCCATCGGGGAACGAAGGTCTCTCACGTTACCGTTGTACACTACACTCTTTCCATCTTTTCTTTCAACGCCATGGCTCTTTATCGTACTCACGAGGTGGAGGAATATCCGGAAAGGCCTCATAGACCCCCTCTATCCAACGGTTTGGATTTTTATACTATCTATCTATACACAAGAAACTGTATTTTTTAGCGTTTTACTTCTATATACATCACTTGCCCGCAACCGACTGCGAGAGAGAGAGAGGGTTTGTAGAAGTTGGATGTATATATATGTGGTATACGCGCGGCCCAACAGTGGAACACCCACCTCATTGCACTTATTGTCTTTTCGTGACGCGACCGCGATTTTTCTTTTTTTTTTCCACTCTTTCAACGTCTGGCATAAAATTCTTGTGGAATATGAAACGAGAGAAGCGTGGGGAAAGAGAGCGAAAGGAAAGCTCTTAAGGTTTTTTTTTTTTTTTTTTAGGGCAAAGGGTAGTGTGGGGCAAAATGGGGAATGGATCGCTAAATGAGGACCTTTTTGGGTTGCCGATGAATGGCGTTTGTGAATATTCGATAACAGAGGACGGGCATTTTTTTTTTCAAGATTCTTTTATTGAACGCTGCTCGATCAAAGCTTTTTTTTCGCATTATTCTTTAACAAATCGCGAAAACAATTGATATCGGAGAGCACTGCGAGAAATAATGGTGAATTTAATAGGCTCGCAAATTCAAATATCGCCGCCTGTAAATATATAAAATATTTTGAAAATTCTTGCAAGAAGAAAAAAAGAAATCACATTAACATTACCAATATTTTCGTTATACTGCAATAAGTTTTTTTTAAATTTAAACACGTGTGTAAAATGTCATACATGTCATTTTTTAAGTATATCAAAGATTTTTCTATTAAAAATAATCGCTGAGAATTTGATGTACGATTATGACAAAAAAATACTTTCAGTTATTGACAGCTATTACGCTGTAAAAATAATAAATCATTGTACATTAAATTTGCAATTTTCTTGCAGCGTATTTTCTTGAGGAAATGATAAGAACGGCCCTCGGAGGTTTCAGTGCAAATTACAAAAATTCTCCCTTTCAGTTACCGAGCTCGTAACTAAAACAATAGATTGTTCTTATAATTTTTTGCATTACCATTATCTGTCAATAAAATGTAACACCTGCGTATGCGCTTGTCTTAGCGTTGCATCTTCATCGAGGTAACTTTTTTTGTGACGAATGAAACGGTTCGGGTTGAGAAGCTTGCGGAGGACCTGCGGTATAAGTTCGGAGTCGGTGATATTCATACACGGTAGATGCGACGATACGGAACGGGCCAAGCGGGTACGGCGGGGGGGGGGGGGGGGGAAGAGGGGGCCTGGGCGGTTAAGATAATTAGGGTAATAATTCGTAGCCAGAAGAGTCCGGACACGCGATGTTAATTCTAATAATAGACCCGTTGAGCGTCGTAGTTTCCTCGGCAATTGTCTTTTCCGACAAATTTTCTAGCATGTGCGCTTTGCTCGTATAATACATCATCGCATTATATACAAACATCATATTCATATACATGCAAACATATGATGCATAAAAATTCGAAGATAATTGGTAATAATACTATTTGAAGTACGCGCGCTGAGCTTAATGCATTTTATGGCGCATCGCTGTGCACTCTGAAGGGCCGACGGAAGAATTTCATGTTTCGAGACGGATAGACATCCATGATGGTAATTAAATTGTTTGGAGGATCAAACTTCTATAGGCTGTGTCAACGTCCGTAATTATACTGTGTCGAGAATGCAACGACGGAAGAAGCCGAATGGGGGTATGCCGCACCCCCTCCCTTCCTCTTTGCGATCACCTGTCTCTGTACTACCCGCAACCAACCCTCTCGGCGACATCGTTTAACGACGTTACTTCCACACGATCGGGTACTCACCCGCGGACGTTCCAGAACGATCTTGAACGCTTCCATATCTATGCCGCGTTCATTTCGCTTTCTGTGCTTCGTGTTCGCGGTTCCCGTCGCTCATGTACACGAAGTTCCATTATTGACGCCTTGTGGATGACAACTGCTCGAAATGTAGAAAAAAAATGAATCAAATCGCAAGTACACTTCGAGCAGTTTCTCGAGCCATCGTAAGCGAGGTAGACGTTTTAATGCCGATGTATCGACTTCCGCAGGCCTGACATTTTATGCTCTCGCTGATTGAACGTGACAACGACGCTACGTCTTTTTTATTTACGACTTTAGCATGCTGAGAAAAATTAATTCACTAAATTAACTATCTTTTATCGTGCGCTTCGGAAAACAATAATAATAAAATTGAGAATTCAGGAAAATATTATCATTATTGTTATTGTTACAACAATGATTTATAGGACGGACTCCCCGTAAAATTCAATATTCTGCGCTGTAAAAAATACGCGATGAATTTAATGGGTTCGAAAATAAAAAATTGATTTAGTTTAATAAAGAAAAAGGCGATTGGAATATCAATTGTCAATTGGTTGCTAATTAACGCAGCATTCGTAAAATTAAAAAAAAAACAGGATTCAATCGAATTTATGGAGGTTTCCGTCGTGTTGTAATAAAATTGCTTAAATTTTCGACCTACATGTGCTTGCAATTGTTGCACTAAAGCTTCGAATACCGGTATCGAAATTACCTGATCTGTAAAAAGTATTCTCCAATGACACAATTCATTAATGACTCGGAATGAAAAAGCATTAATTCCATTCGATACAGAGAAAATCAATTGAAATATCCTAGACTATTAATTAACGTAACGTTCGTGAAATAAAAAAATAATTGCATCGAATTTTTGGCATTTTTTGTTATTTTGCAAAAAAAATGTTTAAACTTTCACAATATATGCTTGAAATTATTGTACGTTTAATGCCCACAATCTTTGAATGCCGGTACTTGAAGTACGTGATGTTTGAGATGTATTCTCCAATGACGCAACTTGTCAATTTTGTTGAGCAATTTTCGAATTTCCAATCTCGCGCAATCGAGATTGACTTTTCGGCGTCGGGGGATGACAAGATTTTCGGTGTCGCGTGATTCGTTATTTCCACGAGATGGGAAACCGACGTTCGCGTGGCGGTACCGGAAATCGTTGCACCGCCGGGATTTCGATTATCCCGATGGGAAGTCGCGCCGACAACGACGACAACGACACCGAGTGAGTTAGCCGAGAGTGTAAACCTCCGCTCGGGTAGAGACTGTTTCGATCTTTCGAAATGAGAACGAAGTTTCCCGGCGAGTTTGACGAGGCGGCGCGTGTATCGCCGGCACGACGCGCGACTATTCTCGCGCGAAACAATGCGCATATAATTTTCCGTCCGTAGCATCGCCGGTATCGGTCGGCGTGCGCGTGTTTCACACTGGCGTACGCGTACACGCTTGTTAATAAATCCCCGCTGGCTGTGTTTTCGTTGCGAACAACGAAACCGGTGAGACGCGACCTCTCGAGGAATTTTAGCGGGCAGCCTCATTACGCTATAAAATCTCTATATAAACCCCGCCGGAAGCGCGCAATAATAGAGAAGTTAGGGTGTACAATGCCGAACTAAATTACTTGAATTATTCACGAGAACCTCGCCCTCGCGCATGCATAACGCGTCTCTGACAATAAAACATTCGCGGCCTCAAAGTGTTGCGATCAAAATTTCAAAGATTAATCAAAAGAAGGCAACATATTTTTTTTCTTCACCGCAGCTGAAACACGGTATCGGCATAATTCATGTCGACCAGGATAATCAGCAAATTATTTCGTTATTCGGTGCATTTTTTGGAAACAGATGAATAGTGGAAATAATTTTTTTTTTTCTCGATTCCAACGTGGTAGTCTCGTATCGGATTTTTAGGTAGGAATAAAGTTAGTGACGGATCCGCAGCTTGTTGGGAAAAAATTCATCGAATATCAACTTGAAAAGTGCGAGCAAAGGAAGATTATTTTGAAATCCTTATCTCGGAAATTCACTAGTTTTTTAGTTTTTCTAAACGGCGATGATATTGCGGGAATATTCGGATGTTTGTATTCTAGGAACAAAAATGGACAAGGCAGTGTATTCGGTAGAAATACAGAATGATGGGCAACATTGTAAAAAAGTATTAATTTCAAAGCCGTTTTTACTTAAATTCAACTGCAAACTTAGTGAATACTGAAAAAACTACAAATTTCTGTTTTGTGTCATGGAAAATCGAAACTACTCCGAGAGTCTCTTTCTGATCGGTAATATTTAAAGCAGCCGTTAGAAGGGGCGACGATATATTTACATATTCATGGAGAGAGATATCTCAATCAATTTTGTTGGATGGCCGCGAGACCCGGAAATCGCTGGTATCCTTATATAGAAATAATAATAGTTGATTGCGAAAATCAACAATAATTTCCGCGATATCATCGATATCATGATTGAATTATGTCATAACGTTTAATTGACCGGTTGCGCACAACGGCGTCCGGAGTTTGAGGCCGTTAACCACGATGATCCTTTTCGCCACGCGTATCGTTTCTGCTCGCGTTGCTTTCGCCGCTGGTTGGTTACGATCGAATAACAAGAATGCCGCGCGCGTGGTTTGGACGTATACGCGAGTCATCACAGTGTCGACCGCACGAAAGAGGAAGAGGGTTTGTAGAACGGTAGGAGGTTTCGGAGAGCGAGAATAGGGGTAGGCAAAGCGAACGAAGCGAGAACGAGCCCCCTACTCGCTTGTATACGCAACGTAGCGGCAGTCGAAGCGCAGTGCCATGGGGGTTAGTCGGCTTATGGGGGAGTGAGAGCGGGCCGATGAAAGGAGACAGCGAACCGAGGGTCGTCGGGGTTGCTGCTGCCAGCGACAGCAGCAGCAGCAGCAGCAGCAGCAGCAGCAGCAGCGGAAACAGCAGCAGCGAGCTCTGGGAGAAACGCGCACAGGGGTAGGGCTGCGGAAATCTGGGTCGCCCTGCACCGCGTGCGGGCCGAGAACTCGGTCAAGTTTTCTGCACCTGCAGGTCATGTCGCCGTCGTGCTTTTCGTGCGCTATTGGCCTGTTTGCCTGGCTATACAGAAGCAATACGATCAATGCCCGCACACACACCACCGTATAACCATACACATATTTTCTTTCTTTGTCTCCCTTGGTTTTTTTTGTTATCCCAAACGAAAAAGAAGCCGGAAGGTATCGTACTCACTGAGGAAAAGAGAAAATATAAAAGTCTGACCAATAACGCGGCTTTTCTACTTCGGGCCTATTTCGTAGCCTGTAGAAATACGAAAAGTTCCTCGCGTCTATTGTCCACCGAAGCCTCGCTCGATGCTTCCGCTTTGCAGTCTTATCTCCCTTCGCGGCCAGAGGAAGTCGAGAAAAGAGATTTACATCTTTGACCCTTTTTAACCCTATGAAGAACATTATATTCTCCACTATCTCGTCGATGTAACGTATCCTTTGAAACGCTTCGTGAAAGCTCCCGAATTTCGTCCTGTAAATGTTTTGTACTTGCGCCCGAGATATATTTACCTCTTTTTCTTTCCCAACTTTTTTCATACAAACAACAATTGGGTTATATTTCGATACTGTTTTTTCATGCTCGTGCCGTTTGCGAACGATCGAGCTTCAGGAATAAAACTGCAATATTTCTCGTCAATGATATTACACTCGAGTTTATGATATTGCACACAGAGAAAAGTTACTAATTGATAATTAATGGTAATTTTTTACTATTATTATTATTGATGGTAATTATTAATTATCATTAGTCGCTGTGCCAACCAATTATTTTTCTCGGTGCAATAAAGTCATTACCCGCGCGAATCTATGCGGACGATACGAGAATCGTCATAATTTTATAATGAAAAATTCAAGCCCTTCGCGGTACCGACGAGTCCGCCACGTGTTTCGTGTCATCGTATCCCTGCAATTGGAAAATGTCACAGAGTCGCGGGAACAACTAAAACGCGCGTGGGACGTGGTCGCAGTCATTAGCGTGATCGTGCACGGCTTTGACTCTCCCTCTCTTTCTCTCCCTCTCGTTGAGGGTAGGACGTAGAATATAAAGGACGCGACGCTGTAACTTTTGGCCGAAAACGAGAGAGTTATGCCCGAACGAAACGAGGGAAATGGTGGGGAAAAAAAAAATAGCGTGTTCGTGTGTACACCTGCACGCTATACACTTTTGTATGGCAATAAATTGTATTTTTTCTTTTCTTATCCTTCGGTGGAACTCGAGTTTTCATACTATGGGAAAGACAAAGCTGCACAGAGACGAACTTCGATAATTGATTCGTCGTGCATGTGCCGCAACGAATGTTTGCACCGGCCTTATTCCCCACCGTCGTTGACTATAATATATCCAAAGCTATATTCAACATTCGCCAAATGCCTCGAATCACTACCGCTTCTTTCCCAATTATAAATAATATTTCACATATACGTTTTGGCGTTGACAATCGAACAGTTACCGACAGTTCAATCATAGTTGACCCGTATTTCAATTTCCCAAATTGGACATGTCTGTTATCGGCTCGGCAATTACATTCACCTATTCGCGATAAAATTCATTTTATATAAAACATAAAACAAGTAAAAAATCTCCAATTAAATGTACATTATGCGTTGATATTGTCGATAAATGTCGTCATCGCTCGATCGTAAATGCGAACCTGTTATAGTAGCAATCGTAAAAATGTCATCTATCGGATGAAACAATTGGATTTTTATCGAAATCGGCATCGGTTCTCTATTTTTATTTACTTTCTCTCCTCCGCCTCCGATTAGTCTGACAATTTATCGTGATTCCGAGTCCGCGTCAACGTCCGAGACTCGCTCAACGACGCAAATATCGTTTTCGCCGTTGGAATTTCTTTGGACGTGAGAACGAAGAAAAAAAAATAGAAAAACCTAGAATAGGCCGAGCGGAAAGCTCGGGCGTTTGACTCGCTCGCATCACCGATATCGGAATGTATCGTAACGTAGCGTAACGTAACGCAATCGGTTAAGGGTTGGCGGGTAACGGGCGATCGTCGAGTGACACGAGGGTGTGGGACAACGAATAGAGAAACAGATAGATACAGTCGCCCGTACATGTCGGTATTTATATCTATATACATAAGCATATATGGGTATACACTTGAACGTATATATATGCACAGATAGTAGGATAGAAACCAATAGATAGAGAGACAGATAGGGCTGGCTTCGTGCAACGCGAAGGGTGAGAGCGAGACAGCGATGCGAGAGAGTGAGGGTAGGCCGCGGGGTTCACGGAGTGCGCTGACCTACTGTTCCACATTCGCCGTGTTTCCAGCAGCCTTTCCCGAAGTTCGGTGCGCGCGCGGACCGGCAGGCTGGCAAGCAGGGGAGTCGTAGGGGTTGAAGCTTGGGCCATAGGAGGGATGTGCCGCTAGCCGAGTGGGCGAACCCCAGAAACCCAGAGGCACCCATCCTGCCCCACGTGCCTCTGCTACTGCCACTGCTGCTCCCGCTGCTGCTGGTCGCGGCGGCTTTAAAGCCGCGGGAGCTTCGTTGCTGATTTTTTTTTCTTCGTTTTTTTTTTCCCCCCTTCTGTTCTCATACGCTCGTCTGCCTACCGGACGATTGAATTCTACTTCCGCGAATTTCTACAGCAAAAAAAAAAAAAAAAGAAAAAATGGTCAGCCGAGCGAGAGGGAACAGTGAAAACGACGGGGAGTTTTTCAACGTTCGGTCGAGCTTTGCTGAACCGATTATTCGGCTTTTTGTTCTTTTTTTTCTGTTGCTCTCGCGTCGATACGAGAATTTTGGTGGACAGCTTTCGCATGCCACGAGAGAAATTAATAACTGGGAGAAGAGATCGAGATATAACGAACTGTTTTTTCAAATTAACCATTGATGATAGTGTAACGTCCATATTTGGAGGGTAGTTTGATCATTTGCAAATTTCGATCGCAATATGTTTCCAAATCCCTTCTGGAAGTAAATCCATCGAAAAAACATCAACCAATTTCGCTTCAATTTTCCATGAATTTAATCAACTAAAATAAAATCGGTTTCAAAAGAAAAACAGTCATAATTTATTTACGGATAATGGATTACGCAAAAAAAAGCAGCTTTCTCTAATCCGCTAATGGATTTATTAATGGCGTTTGTAGGAATATCCGGTTGCAATGCGTGCGGGAAACGTTATCGTATGAAATCTCGTCTGTTTTGTCACCGTGTCTGTTCTTTTATTCGTGGGTAAGAAAAAAAAAAAATTAAGCGTTTCCGGTCCAATTACATAGTCTTTTGGGTGTCTGGAGGGATATGAGTCAGTTTTAGTGTAGTGGATGGAACGAGACGAGTCGGCAAGGGGAGCGGAAGGGAGGAGGGAGAAGGCCCGCTGGGGGGCGAGGGATTCGGGTAGGACAGGAAGAGGGGAGGAAAACGGTGGAGGACGTGTAATAAAATAATATCGCGTGTCGCAGCGATAGACTCTAATGGCGGCGGGCTTCGTTCCGCGAGGGGTATACTATCGGCGAATGGACAGAGAGTGAGGGAAACGAGAGAGCCACGGGGTTGAACGAGCACGTGAGCGAGAACGAGAAACGTATATATATATATATATATATGTATACAAACGTGTATACATATATATATATATATAAAGCTCACTTTTCGTGCTCGTTGGCTTTCCGCGGACATTATAATATCGCAGGGCCCGCGAAAGCTCGGTAACGCTACTGCTTTTCGTTGCGAGGAGACTCGCGCGTACGTAGCCGCGGCTCGTTTTCGCCGAGGCGCATGTCTCGTCGAACCCCCCGCAGTATCGGTTAAACCAACACTGCAATTCTCGCGAGCGTCACTAACGCGAATACCCATTACCAATACGAACTCGACGTCTTTACACCGGTGTCATCTGGTGGATAACGCGGGAACTCACCGCGATGGACGAAAACGCGCGGGAAAGTTTTGAAAAGTACAAACGATACTCCGACCTCTTTCGATAATTCTTTTTAAATTCATAATAGCAGATCACGCGGTAAGAAATATGTGTAATCTTCGAGACTTTGCGAAGGAACAAAAAGGAAAGTAGGTTTTGGGAAGAGGAATTCGTATCCGAATAATTAATTGATCGAATCGAGTCATCGAAAAACTTGATTACATTTTCTATGATTGTTTTTTTTGACAAACCGATGATAAATAAAATGGAAAGGGAATCGAATAAATAATTAATACTAATTCGATGGTCAGCAGAATTAACGTATTCAAGCATCAAGATTTCCATCTCGTTTGATCGATAAAAAGTATCGATTTATCGTACAAAATACATTGCGAAAAATTCCTTCGATATTCGTTAACAAATCGCGAGTCGCGAATTTTCTTCGGCGGCTCTTCTTTCCCTCGTGTTATCGCCTCGGTGGGGCACGTCCCTGAGCTTGTCACTGGCATCCAACGCGTGCGAGCAAGATTACCACGGTTGCTCGCCTCATAAGGTGAATAAGGAATAACGGTTGGGGGTGCGAGGGAGAAAGAGAAAACCTCGAGTTTCGCCGTCGAGGGCGGGGGAGGGTTCGCGATGGGGGGGTGGGTGGAGTTTGTTCCGAGTCAGCAGAGTGGGGATGCGTAGCGAGAGAACGTAGTCGAGCGACCGTCCCGCTGTGGCCACGAGCTCGATGCTCGCGTAGGTAGTGAGTGACTTCTTGCGAGCGGACAAAAACGGGTTTTTTTTTTTTTCGTACACAAAATCCCCGGGGGTTGCGGCCGAGAGATTGGATTTATTAACCATTGTGAAATTTGCGAAACGAAACGGCATAAGATAGAGGTAACGACGAAAGAGGCTTTCGTCTAGGGAGAGGATAAAAGAGAAGAAGAAGAAAAAAGGCAATAAAACAAAAAAAGGAACCTCGAGCAGCGAAAAGAGTTGTTACAAACGTGGTAGGAAAAACGCGGTTGAGCCGAGGGTTAGTCATTAGAATAGATAGAATTTCATGGTGCTTTGAAGACAACGGAAGAAAAGAGAAAAAACGAAGGAAACTAATAAAAACCGAATTACGTGAGTGAAAACGTTTTGTGATCTTGTACGCGCGAACGAAGCGTCACGGTCGGTGTTATGCGCCGGTGGTACAGTGGTGGTTGAGAGCGGTGGTGAACGCGGTGGCGGCGGCTACGACGACGACGACGACGGTGACGACGACGACGACGACGACGACGGCGACGACGACGACGACGACGACGACGACGACGAAGCACGACGTGGACAACGACAACGAGGACGAGGGGGAAGTGGACGGTGGACGTTTACAACAACTCCGACGACTACGACAATTATCAAACGGAGGAAGAAGAAAAATAAGAACAAGCATGACGACAAACGGTTAAATACAATAAACAACTGAGAAGACGATCATTGGGGACAAGAAAAAGAAAAGAGAATAACGAGAAGATATTTGACTTGTGAAATTGTTATAAAGAATTAACTAAGATTAAAGAAGGAATAACCGGAAAAAGAAAAATACAGGGATGATCTGGCCGTATTGACGAGCCAGGACGGAATAGAGAGCTAGAGTATATAGTAGAGGAAAGAAGGTGCCGCGGTAAGTGACACGGAGAGATCCGAGAGTGCCGACGAAATTTGCGAGGGCGGAGAAAAAGAATAATAATAAATTTGCAGCAGCCGATACAGCGAGCCGCGAGCCAGGAGGCATTTGTTACATTGAAAGGGGGAGAAAAAAAAATACCGGGAGTGAAATTGAAAGAACGACGGCGAAGCCAGGAATAGTTGTGAGGGCGAACGTCGAGGAAGCGGAGCAATCGGAGGAGGCCCAAGACGACGACGAAGAGGAGGAAGAGGAGTCATCGGAATTAGCGAAGGGAACGTAAGAAGAGGAAAGTTCAGTTAAGGTGAAACGCGAGGTGTTGACGCGGTGTGTGTTAAAGTGGTGCCGTGTACGGGGGGTGTCACGGGGATCGCCAGCAGGGCAGCGGCTCGAACGCATGTAGGAACATGGCCGCATCCAGCCCCTGCCTCCCTCTAGAGGTGAGTGCGAGCCACCTGGCATATAGAAGCAGCCCCCAACATTTAATCTCAACTACACCCCAAGACACCGAATATTATTTACCGTTTTAATCTTTTTTCTCACAACAATAATAATGATAGTAACGATTATCAATATACAACTAAAAAAAAATGATAAAGGGTGTGAAAACAAGATTTTATTTGATTTGATAACATTTTTCAAAACAATTTCGGCTCGTTAAACTGGAGTTTTCTTGAATTTCAACGAATCCTCGTTTCGCGAAGCCGCGCCCGTTAGTTAGTTTCACGTAATATGCTCGGCATACACGGCGAGATGTCGGCTACAACGTCGGAATTGGATTACAGTGATGGGATGAAAATTAAGGAGATTCGCGGCATCCTCGGCCCTCGGTATATCGGGGAGCTTGAGCTTAGGATTTTAGGACTTTAGGATTTTTGTGGAGAGAAACGTGCGCCGAAGAGCTTTCTTGCTTCACGGGAAAATCAGAAGAGAATCGAATTTGTTGCGCATTTACAGTGCTCGACAGTTATATTTGTGATGTGATTCGAGCATTCGGAGAAATTGGAGGAAAAGCTGTCATGGGGAGTCTGCTAGTAGGCTTTTCTTTACTCCCGGGTATCTCTCGTCGCGCTAGGGGTTGCGCGGGCTATTTGAAATACGTTTTCGCGACTAAATCTTCACGGGCAGATTAATCAATGCGATCGTGAAAATTTAACGGTTAATTTCGTTTTTTTTTTTCCGTCTCATCACTATAATCGTTTGGAAAGGAGTGGCAATATTTTAATTTTGACTCTTAGAGTATCAAAATTTGCGGAAAATTCAATAAGAAAATTTAACAAATTAGCAAATAATTTCGGGAAAATATGACAAAATCTTCAAGCAGCGGCTTGAAATCTTCCAGCTTGTCTGAAACGAAACGAAAAAAAAAAAGTAGAAAATGAAAAGATAAAACAATGATGAAATTATCGGGAAGTTGGGAAACGCGCATGCATGCGACGAGGATATAATCGGTTGCCAGCCGTTTGCAACCGACGACGCACACGCAAAGCTATCGTTAATTACTAACCACTGGAGTTAATTAATGACGGACGTAGGGCGAAAGTTTATTTTCGCGACGGTAGCGAAAGAGAGCGAGGAAGAATTTCAGAGAAAGAGAACCAAAGAGGGCATTTTTAGGCGCCTGGGGAAGTCCGGAGAATGGGACATTCTTTATCGTAAATATCGCGTCGTTGCGAGCTTTTAATTTGGTCCGCTGGCCACCGGTTCGCGGAGCAATGTGCCGAGCGACGTCTGTAACGATACAAACTGTGCCCAACGTACAATTTATTTATACAAGAGAATAGCGAGTTGAATTGATGGGCTTCATTAGGAAGATGCTGGTTGCTGCGAGCTTTGCTTTTGGCGCCCGAAGTGAATTTTTTTTTTAAATGTTGCTTCTCGTTTTCCAGTGTACTTCACGAGTTGTTGAATCTTTTTGAAGAATACGGAAAAAAATCTTTGTATTAACAATCAAAATTTCTTTCGAATAAAATATTTGCCTTCGGTCCAATTTCCGCGACAAAATATATTCCCCGCTTCGTCGAGCTCTGTCGGATTTTAGTTAGAGATTCCGTGAAGAAATTTTCGTGAAAATCGCAAACCGACTATCAAGTTTCGAATGTTCGTGAAATCGAAGAAAATAGTTTCGTGTCAGAATTCAGCGACTCGAAAACGGTTCTACAATTATTTATAAAAAAAATATATTCCCATTTATCGGTATTGTAGTCAGTCTAGAATTTCAACTTCGTCGATCGAAAGAAGAACTAACGTGAATCTGCAATTACGATAGTTGCAGAAAAAGAAATTTCCATAGTTGCTCAAATTTATCGTAAAATGTTCGTTTCAAAACGAAAAAATCTAGAATCGTTGTGAGGATGAAAGGAGAGAATTGTCCGACTGGTAACGGGCTTGTACTACTTGGACGCTCGATGAGCCGCGTTCCCGCATTGACCGGCTGACCTCATCCGAATGTGCAATTGCGTGAGCCCCCAGCGCTCGCCGTAGGTGGTATTATAGTCGACGTAACGAACGGCGTTTTCGACGGAGGAACAATTTGACAAGGGTGGTTTCTGTATGGCTGCGGCACTGTTGTGTCGTAAAGCCGATAGGTCGAAGCGCGTTGGTGAAACTATAACACTGTACTCATGTTGCAGCTCGACTATATAGAGTAACCGGGGTGTACATACCAAGAGCTTCGGCTCTCGTGCATACACGTGTTCAATCGCCGGGCACCCCCTTCAATTTGCGAAATCGGTCAGCAGCGTTTGACACGCTCCGTTGTGCTCGCAAAGCTGACACTGTGGCTACGTGACCCACAGAGAGTGAGAGCTTTCAGCTCGGGAAACGTTTAATACTGCGCCTATTTCTTTTTTTTTTTTCTTCACCGTTCAACCGGACCTCGAACTGTCTTGAAAATAACTCAAAATATCTATAAAAAAAGAAGTAGCTAACTGGAAACAACAAAACCAATAAACTCGATAGCAAAGATTCATAAAAAATTCCCAAAAAGTGCTACTTATCTATTGTTATTTGTTTATTATTATTATTCTATATTGTTCGTTTATTTTTCTATTGAATGTCGAATAGTTTGCAAGAGTTACATTTTTTAAAATAAACCAATCCCGAAATATTCTCAATCGCAAATTATCGAATATAAATATCAAACCTCGAGGATCGATATCTTCTTAATTATTGACAAGTCGATTACATTTATCCCCGAGTAATTTCGCAAGGTTCGATTAAATATGGTGAACTTTATGAAGCCCCTTGAAACCCTGCCGAAAATTCATAAAATCGCGTGTTTTCTTCGCCCGAATCTATTGTGATTCACTGAAATTTGTGAAAGCAATGCTCAATAGGCTTTTCAGTTTTATCTCGTTCGTTCATAAACGTTTCGCGTTGGCGGTGTAGAAAGGGTTGGTATACGTGGTGCATAAGCGAACAATGATAGGGAAAGAGAGAGAGAGAGAGAGAGAGAGCAGCGAGCAAGCGCCACGTGCGAAGAGATTCGAGGGATGGTCGGGAGTTCAGGTTGGCAGGCCTGTGGGACTCGATTCGTCGACGAGAACGGCGCTTCGTAGGCTAGTGAGCCAGATGGAAATGGATATAGAGCTTTCTCGTTGTGCAGCCAAGAACGGTGATGGAATGGATCCAGGGTGGTTGGTCGTCGTTCGTCGTCGTGGTAGTGGTAGTGGTACAACGGCGAAGAGAGGGGCCGTGTTTCTCCCCGCGCCGCGACTCGCAACCGAGGGGGATGTATAGGACGAGGAGGAGAGGTTGCGCGTCGAGGGGTCGCAGGGGAGGAAGCAAGGGCGGCATGAATGAACGATCAATAGATATATAGTAGTTTACCTGGCATCCAGGTACATCCGGTACCGGTACATATTTCGGCGAGACGAGATACTCTTGCCCGGCCGTAGTTTCATCCCCGTGTAAAAATCCAAAGGGTGCAAGTAACTACCGTGCCCATGTTGCGTCAGCGATTCCTCATAATTCTACGCTGTAAAAAGTTGAAAGAGCGCAAAAAAAAGTAAGAGGGAAGAGAGAGACTTTTCGCGAAGATAAGAATGTCGTAATGCCTCGCGGAAACTTTATCGCATGTTTGTGGGTACTTTAATTAACCATTCAAGTAATTCGCTACGGGGCCGAAACATTTTTTAAACTGTTTTACGCTGAAATTTATAATTTTTTCGTTTCTTCTTGGTTGAGCAAATAATTTTGTACAATTCGAATTGGGTTCGATGTTTTTTTCTTTTTTTTTTCATTTGAATTTTTAATAGAATTTCCGGTCAGTCGAGGGAAAATTGGTATTCGATGTTTTCAGCGCGAGTTCTCACATACTCTTCGACGAAATTGAAATTGTAACGCGACCGCAACGTGGAATTTCCGGCCCCGGGGCTAAACACATTATCGGAACAACAGTCCTCTATCTACCCTCCCGTCTCTCCGCGCCCTCTCTCCCTTTGCACACCCGGTTATCTGTACTTGCTATTGTACCGGCGGTACTATTATGACTCTAATATCTAGCGTATGCGCGTGTGCGAAAGTACCCGCGAGTTTGTCCGGTCCTTGATAGTAGCGAGAATCCTGCAACAACGCCGAGAATCCCACGAGGAGTATCGATTCGCGTTACGAGAATGACGCGATGACCGAGTGCGGTTAAACATGTGTCGAAGCGTCATTCGGTGACCACTCCGCAGGCTCGATTCACCCGTTTTCAAGAACTTCGAGGAGATTAAAAATGATTTTTCAAAATACCAATTGTCCCGATCGTCCGTAGAAACGATGATTGAGTGTTTTTTTTTTCCACTCAACACGAAATCAAGCCAATAAACGACAATTCCTCCCGTCGTTCCTTACAAATCATTAACCTTTATGATAAAAGATAAATTACTAAATAATAATATATCGATAATATTATTGATAAATCATAAAAAACATTTTTTTAACAATAATAATAAAATTAAATAATTGATAAATAATTGTAGATAAGAGGAATCGACTTTTCATCTGTCACAGAAACTTCGCCGGGTCAAAATACAGATATCGTTATTATTTCTCAAAACCAGGCGATAATTTGAGAAAGAGCCGAGGAAAATAATTGTACTATATTTTTCTCGGCTAAATAAATTCCATTGACACCTCGGACATGCGGCAAAAAAATTGTTAATACCTCCCGACACCATTCGGAAGCTTTGAGTACTCTAACGAGATATAAGAGATGTTTTTTTCGTATCGCAACAAGATGGAATCTGCCGAATTTCTGATGATTAAACTCGAATCGGTATCCGCGTCTTGGAAGCGTTTCGCTTCGACTGACACAGAATGGATATCGGAATGGATGGGCGACGGGGCATGTAACTCTCCGGGAACAGTTTTGATACTCCACTCGGGCGCATCCAATCGACCGGAGTCTGTAATATCCGCGAACTAATAATCGTGCCGCGAGCTTTGTAACGTTCATCCTATATTCCGATCGGCTCGTATGCGAGACCGCGACAGATTGCACGGGCATTCAACTGGAACGAAATTTCCGTAACCGATTATAATGGCACGAGAAATTTTCCATCCTCGAAATGTGTGTTAGCGAGATCGGTTGACGCATACTGGATAAATCATTACCCCTTCGCGAGCTTATTCCTCTATCTGGGTGTCTCCCTGTCTCCTCTTGGTACCGCAACGCTCTGGCGCAATCCCAAAGGATATCGAATTTTCCGTTCTCGCGTGTAAGACACGAGAAGGCAGCCGGAGAAGAAGCGACTTTCGTAAGGGGGGCACATGGTGACATGGCGAGACTATGCGCCGTCCCTTTTTACATCTTTGGTGGATGACTTCATCGTGCCGAGTGTTCCGACGCCAAAGGACGCGAATTCTCGGTATTCATGACGGCGTCGTGTTTCTCGAAATCCTTCGTCTCCCCTCCGCTCCTCCCTTCTCGGAATCCGCTATGACTGCCCAGGCTCGAGTCGGAATACCACTCGGGCATTTCGAGGATGATACATCTATTCCATCGGCGGCTTAACAGGAACATGACTTGTGACAGCACCTCCTGGCAGTGGAACGCCTGATTTTCTTTTATTCATTTAATTATCAACCGATGGCTCGAAACAATAAAACTTCACCATCGCATCTACGTAACTGACAATAATCGTTATTGAATTCCGACTCAACATTTTTGTCAGATGCGCGAGTAATTTATTTCTGTATTTACTTTTTTTTCTAAATATTTAGCATGATAAAACAAAACTAAGGTATTTTTAACTCGATCGGTTAGCTGATGATTTTCGTCGTTATTAAATTCTATGTGTAAAAATGAATAACGAGGCACTACTCGTATGTACTTTATTTATTTCATTTTTTTTGTCTGGGTCGCCTTCGTCATCCATAACGAACTCGTCGTCGTTAATTATCGGTGGAGGGTTTCTATCTCGCGGGTGGACGCCGCATCGTTGGGGGAAGGTTTGCGCGGCCAATCAAAGTCCGCTTCGTTCGATGGAAGCGGGCGAGCAGCGGTAAAAGAGCTCGCGGGAACGAAGCGTTTGTGAAAGTGTTCTAATATAGGGTATACGGCGAAGCCGGTAAAGCGTTTTGTCAATAGCTCCGAAGGGGTTAAGTCTGCAGGTAGTGTAACGAGAAAGGGATTAAGGCTGAGACGAGAGAGGGAGAAAAGGGCAATGAGGACGAAAGCGCGACGACATTGCCCCGCTTTCGTTGTATACTAGTTTTACCGCGTGTCTGACACACGCGGAACGTTTCTACTTACCGTCTGCAACGAAGCGCCGTTGGTGCGAGGCACAACGCCAGTGCCAGTGGTCAATGTCGGCGTTGAGTCAGACCTGCTTCGAGCACACTTTTATTTCAAAAAACGTCTATCTTACCTTAAACACCATCGGAGCGTTACTGAAAATATACATTCTTATCTACAAAAACTGTTGGTTCTAAATGAAATATTCTAGTAAAATATACATTCTCATCTATGATACCTGTTAACATTACAATGAAAAAAATCGTGAAAAAATGCAAGTGTATTAAAAATGTATAATCGAAATTCAGAGATTCATTGAACGCCCTTATTATTATCTCAACTATCACAGATCTGTCTGTCTACGACATGGTTAGATTTTCATAAACTGCAAGAAGTAGCGAGTCATCGAGGGAGAAATTCCATGTTGATTCCCGTCTGCAGGATTGATGATTTAGTTGACGATTGCATGTACGGAGAATCTCGATTATGTTGGATCCGTCGAGGGCGCGACGTGCGAATACGCAGGATTATTTATACCCTGTCGAAACGCCACGAGTTGTCTGTTTTTGAACGATCTATAGGTCTGCACGGTAAGAAGGGAGTAGAATGTCGTCTATGTGTATTAGGTGTAGATGTCCGTTCGTACACTCGCCCTCTCCCGGTCCACTCGTTCTCCACCTTTCCCGTTGGGAGCTTATCGATCCGAATTCCGAAATTCCAACATTAGCGTCGAGTACTCTCTCTCGCTGTTTCCATCGGTTCTCTCTCTCTCTCTCTCTCTCTCTCTCTCTCTCTCTCCCTCTCTTTCCACTCTTCTCTTAGCTGAGCAAGCGTCAGTGAATGACGTCATCGTATATCGGACGAGACTGCTCGTTCTACGAACTCTTGACGACTGTACACTTTTGAAAGACTCTCACGATGTCCTTCGTCCTGTCTATATATATATCAACTTTTTTTTCTTCCCTACAGCGTACATAACGAGAAAAAAAAATTGTGACTCATTCGTCGACAGTATCAATTTCACGAGGGCGATCAATCCTGCTAACGTATCGGCTCGAACTAGATAAAAATAAAATAAAACTACATAGTTTTTGTATTTTTATATTCATAGTCGGGTACGTAGAGGCATTTGAATTTACACACTTTTTTATTACTCGTTCTAATCGATACTCTTTCTTTTTATATTTTAACCACATGAACAATATTATGTAGCGAAAATAGATCCACGATATTCATGATATATTGCCATCAATCTATTGTAGGATACATAATGCGAAGGTAATTTTTTATCAAAAAAAAGTAAAAAACTTACACCGAGTACGGAAAACAGCACACAAGTCGTTTATTAAAAAAAAAATAGCTTGGAAAAAAAATGGAGAGAGAAATCCCAAGCCAAGTTCCTACAGATATTTCTAAAAAAATGCAATGTTGATCGATTTGAAAAATGTAGGACAACTTCACAATGAATTGTATGATAACTTAAAAAAAAGTAAAAAAAACACTTGGCCCGTCGTTTCTTTAAAGCAATTTACTAAATCTGTTTGAATTCCAAGAACGTGCCAAACATTTTAAAATTTTATTTTTGAGTTTTTATGCAATTTATTTGGAAGCTGTCCTACAATTTTTAAAAGAATTAACAATAAAGGTTCATAAATGTCTGTAGTAAGTGCATTATTTCACTTATTTTTGAAAACCATCACGAAAACTAAAATTAGAATGATTTTTATCAATGAAGCTATTGCAGTATATTACTTAAAATACGTATATCACCAAATGCATAATACAATATATTTCTATATATTTCAAGTTATTTCATAAATAGATTTATTTGTTATGCGGGTATGAAATAAAATATTAAAAAAAATCTTATTCCGACGTTACTTGACGGATTACGAATTTCGTACACAATATATTCTGTGGTTTGCATCACTTTCCGCCAAACGATTCGATGGCACAAGTCAAACGAGTCAAATGAGCGCGTAAAGCAGATCAACACGTTCATAAGGGACTATCTAAAATTTGAAGTGCATCTCTTTCGTTATGTCAGAATTCGATATTGTCAGTGATAAGAAAAGAGCGATTGGAATACGCGTTACGTCGGTTATTCTTGTGTCGCGAGAGGAAGATTTTTCTTCCATTTTTTTCTTCCATCGTTTATTCGCATCGCCGCAACATAGTCGATATAGAAGCTCGCACCGGCCGGCGTCCTCGATTCAGCGTACTTGTACACCCACTCGCCGACATAACGGGGGTCGAGCTTGCAAGCGCCGCGAGGGCAGCCCCGCCAGTGGCACAGATAGAGGGAAAGAGACGCGAAAGCAACGCGCCGGATACGCATAGCGTTGGCGGCGACCTGGCTAATGTAACCCACGCTTTCTCAAGGCAAATTGACCGAAAGCTAATTTTGCAAGAACATGTAGGCTATTACGGGCTCCCGGCTATGGTCTACACTACTCGCGTCCCCAATCTTCGCTCCTAGCGTCTATCCTATTTTCAGATTGTTTCCTCTCCCCATCCTGGCGACGAAACTTTTTCGATTGGCAAATTTACGCTCGGATTCGACGCGATAGGGACCGCGACCCGTGACCGCTCGACGTCCGCAAACTTGCAACGATGCCGATTCGTTATAAAATCGTCGAATGCCTGATTGGTTTGGAACTTTATTTTTTGCGAGTGAATCAAGACCGCAAATCTCTCGGAAGTTAATAAGAACAGTATTAATAAGTTTAATTTTAACAGTTAATAAGAAAGAGAGTTAAGGATTTGTTGGGAGAACTTATGGGTGGTACAATTTACTTTGTTCTCCAAATGTAATTGTCCCCAAAAACTTGAGTTTTCTCAACTTCATCATTTTCTGCATATACACGGACAATAAAAATGTGAATATTGAGCGGTAACGTTGCTGATTTCAACAGATTTTCGTTACACCCTGTTGAGTACTAAAAGTTAGCTGGTACTATACATTTTCTCTTCAGAAGTAGTTGTTCCACCTAATCTAATTATTACCAAATAATAATAATAATAATTATTATTATTATAACCACCTAATTATTAGTTCTTTAAACTCATCTTTTTTTTGTATACAGACCGGCAATAAAAAATGGAATATCAAGAGTGACATTGCAAATCTGAGTAGAGTTTCATTAATTGATTCGAAAAACTAAAAGCTAGTTAGGGCAATGCGTTTGGCGCCAAATAGAAGTAGTTCCAACCAACAATCAGATATCCACACTCATAATTTTTTTTGGAGTACACAACGGCACGAAAAATTTGCGAATATTAATACAGTTTAATTAACCAATTAGAACCTCGCTATTTGTTTGTTTCGCTCTTCCCTGGTGATGCATGTTCACTTTAACTCGTTTTTTCCAACGCGAAATGCCATTGAGCGAAGTTGCTCGTAGAAATCTCTCATAAATCTTCTATTACGGCATATCATGCAATTGCCTTCATTCTCTGGAGTCTCCAGTTTCAAAAGAAAATGCGCCGAAGAATGAAACAAAGATTATATTAATTTGACCTCTTTTGAAGAAAAAAGAAGAAAAAAAACAATCTCCTTTCACTTCCTTTGTACTCCCGAGTCGATTATCGAGTCCCGGCGAATTTCTCTCTCGCTGACTATCGAATGGTTAGCGACAATGAAGCAACTCCGGTGGAACAATATGAACCGCCGAGGTGTTCCGTTTTGCTCCAGGTACGGTCAGAATCCGGCCGTTCCGTCTGTGGAACTGAGCGCGAAGTGAAAAGCATTTCGGCGTCTCGGTGTACTCCTCCCGGCCTGGGGCCGACCGATAATGGCCCGATCAATCGGCACTCCATCGAGGCCACGTCGCTTCGATCACGCATCCGCGAATCCGTCGAGCTCGCCGGTGCTCTCGCGGAATTTCTCGAGCGCCAACGATTCGATGAGTCGCAATTGATAATTTCGGTGCTTCGAGTCTTATCGGATGCGTGTCGATCTTGCCTGTTATTCGGCGACGAACGTACAATTTCGGAGGGTTTCGGAACGCGAACAAAACCTACTCGGAGACTGTATATATATGTCTTGCCTTAGTATCTTGCCTTTTTGGATTTTGTACCGTCGGAGTTCTGGTTCGTTGATTGCGTAATCGTTATCGAGGACGTGGACAATTGTTAATTAAGAACAAGGACTTCCGGCAGCGATTTGGTTCATCTGACGATCATATCCGTGTATGAGAGTCACGAATTTAATGATTTTTTACACCCAACTCTCCCTCTCGATCTCTCTCTCTCTCTCTCTCTCTGTCCCTGGCTCTCTGCTGGATGTTAGTTTATAACTGTATATATCTCGAATAGTACGAACTCGCTGTCGTAGCCTCGTATCACCCGATGCCTGACCGACGACGTCCTCTCCTCACCGTGTGCGTTCTACTTAACGATCTTCGATTATCCAGAGTTTCGATTCCATTGTACCGGCTCGCCCACACACGCCAATGTTCCGTCCCTCGCTGCCAGCTGAGTTTATATCACGATTCGTCGACACATATACCGCGCGCCTATGATGCTATAGCGCAAAGACCAATTTCGCTTACGATGAAAATTCGTTGGATTTTAACCACGGGACCTCTCAACGATCCGATTCAGCGAATAAAAAATTATGCGTATATATATAATATAAAATTATATACGAATGTCGAAAAAAACAAAATTCTATCGAAAAAATGTAAATCATCATTAATGGCAGAACAACATATTAATAATAATAATAATAATAGTAATTATAATAAATATTGGCCAAATCATTTCTTGCCAGCGGCGAAACAAATATTTCGTTGATTCAAAAAAGGACTCGGTTGATCTTAATAACTGTCAGTTAAATCCACGTTTTTCTTCTCTCCATGTCAATTATTTCCTTCAATCAGAATCGTGCCGATTTAGTCGATTTGTTCGATTTTTCCCACTGTGTAATAAAAAAGCATAGATAAAAAGTTGTTTAAGCCAGGGATTGAAATTTTTTTTTTTTCAAACTTTACTCTTTCAATCAAAAATATTGACATTGATCACAATTTGTAAAGAATAATCCACTCGATTGACAAATATAGTACGTTCATTTCGAATGAATAATTTTCAAACAAAATCACACACCAATAGATTTCTGCATTTATTACTTTTATGCGATGGATATAAAAATAAATTTATTGTCATCAACGTTTCAGGGAATAGCTTCCCATTTTTTTTAATCGAGAATATTCCAACCATTATAATCTCAATTTTTTTTTCACGAATTTTTCATCGATAGTTTGCGTTATTCATTCGATTGAATTTGGCACTTTTGACAACTCAATGTGATACCGATCTGACACAATCGACAGCACATCGCCAGAGTTTCTGCGTTTCCGAGATCACCTCGATGGTTCGAAGAGGTTGTTTTTAGTGCGTCAGTTATCTCGGTGTCTCGCCCATTAAACGGACCAATTGATGGTCGGTAGAGTACAGAGTCTGACACGTCATACACGTGCGCCGAGGGCGGAGGGGGTTGTGCAAGGTGAAAGCCGCGACAACCGCCGTCGTGGCGTCGAGCTTTACGCAGAGAGACCCCGAACCGCGTCGTCGTCGTCGTCGTCGACTGTCGCGTCGCCGGTTCTCTCCTAGCTCTGACGTCACCGCGGCAAAATGGCGCTGACGTGACGTCACGCCAACCCCTACGGCGGAATCGAGGGTTGCGGGCGAGGAGAGAGGGATCGTTACGATGGCCTAGCCGGTGCAACTACTAGTGGCGAGAATCAGCAGCACTATCCTCTATAGCTTTTGCCCGGTGGACGACAGCCGCTACGCTGATTCTTGCTCGGATCGCTTTCATCTGTTCTCTCTGTCTTCTCCGCGTTCTCGACTAGCATTAATTATGACTCAGAACCATCGAATTGCCTCTCCGATAGAACGTATTTTTTTGTTTTTTTTTTTTTTCAACTTATATGATATTACGCTAATTACGATAATCGACTCATCGACTCTAATCGCGGAGTTCGCTGTGCGCGTCGTCATTACCATTTGTAACAGAACCATCGATTACCAAGAATCTACTTCAGGATGTCGTTTCGCAATTTTTTCAATGGCTTTCTATGTCAAGTTTGATGATTCTTATCCGTCTTCCATAATACACTGCGATACGAGCGCGGAAAAACTTTTGATCACGAGTGTGAGGTTGCAGGACGAGTCGAAGGCAAGTGTTGCAATCACACGAGCTGAGAAAAAGCTTTTCCGTCGAGTACCGTACGAAATTTTATTTGCCAACGGGCGAAAATGGGATTAGACGCGCGTGAAACTATTCTCACGAAGCGAGCTAATGGTTTCGCGAGGGGATTAGCTCGTCTTTCGCGAGACGGGCCTGCGATAGATTTGTGAGGAGAATTTTCTTTTCGAGTAATCCTTGATATTTTCATCATAATAATCGCTCGAGATCCGCGGATATGGAACTACAGAGTCCATTGGTCGAGTGACGGAATCTAGAGATAAACCTAGGGAATAGCGGAGGGGGGCTTGTGGAATAATCGACTCTTCATTGTTGGCTAATGAACCTGGCGTCCTCCGGGTTCACTCGAGAGGCAACGGTTTCAGAATCGATATTCCGCACAGCGGGTCTCTCCGTGCACACACAGAGCCGCTCTCGCAGAGTTACCTTCGACGTGGTAATCGGTGAAGAATCCTTCGACCACAGGATCCGTAACAACCACGCCCGTTAGCTAGGCACCTACCTAAACCGTCTAGCTCTCGCTCGTCCGCCTACCTTGCCGCCAGCTAGCTCGCCACCAACCTCGGGCCTCATTTCATTTCACCGGTTCGTTAAACCCGAACGTCGCGCGATTATAGCCAACCCCCCCCCCCCCCCCCCCCCCCACTTCGGTGAACCCACACGAGACGGGGCACGACGAGATAACTCGAAGATAAGCCGAGTTACTGCAGGACCTCGCTCCGGAACAAATAGTTCGATTGTCGCGCAATGCAATTACGAATTTGCGGCGAGATGGGAGACCGCGCAGATCATACAATTTGATTCCTAATGTACTTGGATGTCGTATTCCGCACATTCTGTTCGGTAGATGCGACAACTTTCTATCGACACTTGTAGTAAAAAGAAGAACGACTTTCTAATAAAAACTGCTTTTTAAATTCTCGTGGAAACTTGGAAACGATAAGATTCAATATTGTAAAGAAGATTGAATTAGATTAACTCGAATTTGGTATTCTGCAAATTCTGATTCGTGAATTCGACAACTTTCTATCGACACTCGAAATGAAAAAAAAGAACATCCTTCTAGTAAAAACGGTTTTTTCATATTCTCGTGGAAACCTGAAAACGAAAAGATTTAATTTTGTGATGAAGGTTTAAGTGAAAATTAAGACAACAAAATTAGAATATCAGAAACGCAGACACTCATAGACCCTGAAACAAAAAAAATGCCGTGCACACGACATAATCGATCGTTGATCAATTAAACCGATAACGACACAGTCGATTCGTATGCCTTAGGTTTTAACAATAAAGACTGACATACGGTATTGCAAAGATATCCAAAGGAAATCTGAACGAAAATAGATTGTGAAATTAGAACGAATAAATTATCATTATGCAAAATTAATGTTTTCCTTACCTCTCATAGGCTTGATTTTTTTCAAATTTTTATGCCCTTGAGAAGTGTCGAAAATTCGACTAGAATTTCCACATTTGATGAAGTCGAGCACCGTTGGGCGCTAGAAATTACCTTAAAAAAATATATTGAATAATGTTACTGAGACTGCGTTCTCTTCCCGAAATTGAATGAAATGAAAACAAAAACAACAACAACATCGACATCCGGAACCATCGCAGCCAATAAATTACGAGCGCTTCTTTCGCAGACCGAGAGAGGCCTCGGCATCGTTACGCAAAAACGTCTTCACAAGCCGAACGATGAAAAAAAAAAGGCTGTAAATCGTATTAATTTCGCGTGTCTGTTGCAAAACATATGATGCAGTTAGGGGATGGAATATGATCGTATATGGTAACTCATCCGCGCGTTAAGGGTTAGTTATCCGAAGTTCGGAGTATATATGTACCTGCGACGACACGGACATTTGGCAACGGCCAGCGCACTCGGCGCTATATGCATTCTCCGGTTGCGTTGAATCAACAAAAAGCATCTTTGGCTGAGTTCCGTCGTCGCTGCACAAACTGCAATCAACCATATCCCACACTCGCTGCCGTCTCGTACGTCAACGCTGCTTTCGACGTTTGGGTCGTTTTTTGTGTTCTTCCGCAAAAGCATCGGTTTCAATTATCCCGAGGATGCGGCGGAGGATCAAAACTGAAACGTTGATTTATCGTTGATTCGAACAATAATCAAGTGAACGCAGAGGGGACAGCGAGAGAGGATATGTAATCGCAACGGCGTGACGAGGACGTCGCTAGGTACGAGTTTGTAGTACGTACGCTGCGCGGTTTGCCACGTACGTATACGTCCCGTCTCGTTGGACCTTGACCGATGCCGGGCCGAAGCGTACGCGTCCGCGCCCCGCGACGATGAATTAATTACAGCAGGGCGACGGGCGACGGGCGACGGGCGACGGGCGACGGGCGAGCTTCGTCGGTAGTGGCGATGGTGGTAGATACCGGGGAGCGGGGACTCGCTATTAATTACGCAAACGCGTATTCGAATACTCGTCGTCAGTGGCGAAACGGTGTATGCACCGGGCAATGGGCACTGTGCGGTATCGTTTCACGAGAGTATGCATACAGAATTCAACCGGGCATGGAACACGCGGATGTCGAGCTAGCTTGACCAGCAGTTACTCGCAAGTCTCGACCCGCAATTCGTCTGTACCCGCGCGACTCGGATGGCTGATGGCTATACGGCCTCGTCACATTCGCGTCGCTGTACTTGTACCATGTGGACTTACCGCGGCTCGTACTTCACCAAAGTATACGTTACGATCTCTATTAACGCTTCAAATGTCGCGCCGAATCTCTATCTCTGTTTCCGTTCCGTGATTCATTCGACGCTAATGGACGCAAGATTTTCAATCGACTTGCTCTTCTTTGGGGACGGTTTGTGGTGTTCAAATTCCATCTTCAATTCCAGAATACCACATATATATTATCGACGGTAGTAAAGAGCGCATGTTCATTTCGTATAAGTTTGGAAAAAATTCGAGAATTCCAAACACTTCGCGATGATATAAAAATCCGGAAAAATTCATGGGCGTTAAAAGTACTAAAAAGATTAATTTTGCACACTTATAATTCCCAAATGTTATTAAGGAATTGATGCAATTAGAAAAATATACAACGAATTTCTGCACTCTAATGCATTTTTTCAGATTCTCAAATTAACTTAAATTTTTTTCTTATACGGAAAAAGTATGCGGAAAATCATGAAATTCAAAGAGAATTTACAAATTTGAAAAAATATATACGTATTTAGAAAAATGAACGAATCATTTTCATTAAAAAATAAATTGGAAACAAACAAACCTAAAATGATGTGCGGTGTTCTACTGTTTAAAAAAGTGTCGATAGAAGTAAAAATATTCGGTCCTAATACCCCGAGAGCTTGATAATCATCGGTTATTTCCCGATTGTTTCATTGCGTAGCAACAATTGAGATAAGTTTTGCTTAAAAGAAAAAAATTCCGGGAAACATCCGAAAAATTCGGAAATCTCGAAATTTCCGAAAAATTATCGATATAATTTCGACCTAGTTATACCACGCGATGTCAAATACCGCGCTCTTATTGGTCGAAATTGGGGTTGAAAAAATAAACTAACTAATTTTTTTTTCATTGTTTTCACCAATTTTATAAATGTTTCAATTCAATTTCATGATTACTTTATCACCCTTCTCCTTGTTAACTCTATAATTTGGAATTCAATAGAGATAACTGGATCCTCGTAGGACACATCTGTGAGATTGACTTGAGAAACTCGTAACGAATATACCTCCGCATGGTTGACATTAGCCTTGAAAACCGTCAAAGACTTTTTGCCACAAATTGAACATTACTGCACAAGCGCCTCTTCTCTGACTCCGTCGCTTGTTTACCGACGAAGAGATAACGAATGAAAATTTCCGTCCGAGGTTGAACGTGGAAGCTACAGCGAATTGCAATCTTTCAGCGCGATGTAAATTGGCACTTTCGTAAGCAAGACACGGTAATAACACGAGGGTAACGAATATTACAGGGGGAGAGTGAAAAACGGGAATATTACAGGGTTTATAGAGTTAAAATTACAACCTCTTTTTTTGCAATCTATCGGGTTTTCTTGGAAACGCATTTGAATCGCGTAATCCATTACTTTTTATTCATGCTCGACAAGTTGGGCATTGCGAGCATTGCATTGGGTACTGCGATTTCGTATCGCAATGATCGAAATCCGGGGTTTTTATTGTTGACTCTTTATTCGCGCTGTAATTGGTCTTCGAGCGATAACCCGCGCGCGATTTCTTCGGTCTCTCAGAGATTTTCTCCGCGGTTTCAGTATGAAGATTGAGGTTATGGTTTTCCGAACCTGCGGACTTGTAAAGTCTTCCAAAGACTTGTAAACTTGCAAAGAAAAGTAAACTTTTACATCGATCACACGATTAATCGTTTCAAGACCACAAAAAAGTCGTGCTAAATATAAAGTCCGGTTATTTTTTTTTTCAAATCTCCTGAATTTGCAAAGTCGGGCTTTGAAATGCTTTTTTGCAATTTTCATCCGACTCAAACGGGTTGAAAAAACGGTCTTGAACAAAAATTTCTCTCTGCAAATAATGGTCGCCTGAGATTTGTCTCATCGGGATCTCATCGGGAAGCTGTTTGGAAATTCCGATAATCGACACACTGAAAAAAAAATTGCATGGTAAAAAAGAAGTACAGTTGTGTGTACTATAAAAAAAAAATTCCAGGCGGTGCGTCTATATTTCATAGTTACGGTAATACCGTTAAATAATAATGATCAATATATAATTCAACTAATTAAATCCCTTTCAATAGCAATTATATACATGAACGGCCCTCGAGTGAAGTATTCAGTATAGTGAAAATAACAATATTTTTCTCTCAGCGCAGTTTTTGTAAATCGGACCGGATGGGAAAAAAAAAAATTCTGTGTTTTACGGTGTTTCCCTCAATTATGCCACATTTTCCATTAGATTCCTAAGCGCAAAAAATAGCATAAGCGTACTTTGATCGTGATAAAAAAACAAAAATCGTGTTTTCCCTCTTCGCGAGTTTTCTTATCGAATATTCCATTGAAAATCCGACAGTAAGTATTTGGGAAAAAGCGGAAAAAAGAAAATGTAGCCACCACGCAGTTTTTTCAAGAACTCACAATTCGGGTTAAAAAAGAAATAATGTTGAACCCCAACGAAACTCAATGGCACTTGGAATTATCAAACGTTTGTGAGCTCTTCATTGATGTGGTTTTCATTACAAGTGCTCTTCGTGGAGTTTACCTCGAGCTCAAAATTTCTCTCCGTTGAGCGAAAATATATACATTTATGTATGTATGTTTTTATACACATATATATTTGTGTGAACCTGCGAAGTTGCATTGTAAACGGCGTGAACTAGCCGCACGTACTTTCCGTGCAAGCGAGAGGCTTTCGTTCGTGAGAAACGCGTCTGGCTCCCTCTCTCCCGGTCGCGCCTTGTCGACAGGGTCGAGGAGACAAATTAGCTTCTGGTAACGTTACCCAGGCATCATCGTATTTATACGAAGTGAGACGCGGAGGCTCGAAGGGTAAAGGAGTCGTGAAAGGCGAGGGGCTACCGAGAGTGGTGAGTGAGCAGCTCGCGCCGAGCGCGAATTATAATTATTATATATCCTTTGAGAATTCCGGTGGCACAGCATCAGCGAGTGAATACGTAGACGGCCTCGGGAGAGACGCGACGAGGTCGCGATTCGCCCGACCCCTTCAGCGAAAAGCCAAACCGGCCAAAGCGGCGTTGTGGAGATTCGAAAATAGTCGATCGAATTGGCTCAAAAAATCTTTCCTGGCTAGACGGAGCGTCACATAATGAAGAAAAGTGGGATTCGAAGTGGATACGCCGAGAAAGTCGGAGGAAGATTATCATTACCTCGAGCTCGAAGCTTCCGTCGGATATCCGCTGGACCGTGGAACTTGCCGTAGGTCCTGCCTCTCTGCTCGCGAATCTACGGAATTTTTGGCTTATAAGTATTATACTGCTGTACATATCTTGAAGAATATAAGACAGAGCAGACGTGGAAGTGAGATCAAGACGACGCCAGACAGACGCGGGCATTCCGCCACGAAATTAGACTATACGGGCAGCGACGGATAAAGCTCTAACGCAAAGCTTTTAGTAGTGGTGCCGGTACTAGCGACAGTAATTCAAGTATATATGCGTATATATGAGTGTGTGTGTGTGTGTGTGTGTGTGTGTGTGTGTGTGTGTGTATGTATTCATGCTGCGACTCCGAGAATGACCGCACGTCGAGCTTTTGGCATCCGGAACGCAAGATACACAGGGATACTTCGGAAAGTGAGAGCTTTGTGAAAGTCGAAAACTGGCTTCCGTAACGCGATGGAAACCCTTCACGACCACATAATAATCAACGGGTGATACGTAATAAACCATCGTCGTCTTTCGTATTTCGACATTGTTCACCGCAACGGAATGGAGGTTTTCGTTTCGGCGCGGATTTTGGAAACTAACGAGAGATTGCAACGAAGCAAAATGTTTTTTATTATTTCGCGTATATAATATAGTAGCGTCCTAAAAAATTAAAGCAATCGAATGAAATTATTCGACATTAATGGAATAAATATTCCGCAAGA
The DNA here is from genome assembly GCA_963924025.1 of Ischnus inquisitorius. Taxonomy (NCBI): domain Eukaryota; kingdom Metazoa; phylum Arthropoda; class Insecta; order Hymenoptera; family Ichneumonidae; genus Ischnus; species Ischnus inquisitorius. The sequence continues at coordinate 3,665,203 of OZ001245.1, forward strand.
GCGTGGTTTTGCTACAAGTGATTAGGATCGATACATTTTTTTCAACATCATTACATCGATAATTCGAACTCAGCTTTCCGAAAAATTCGAGGTGCCAAAGTTGCTGCAATTACTAGAATTCATTGGGAGTGTCGAGATTTTTCTCAAGGATATAAGTACGGGCGAGTACAGTCCCACTAAACGCGAGGTAGCGCGTGATTCAAAGAGAATTTTGTATACTTTTCGATAGGATAAAAGCCTGGAAAAAATCAAGGTGCCAACAAGATTCATTTTGCATAATAATAATTCCAAAATCTTATTGACAAACTGATGAAAAAAAAAATTGTTCAACAAATCACTCGGCAACTTGCCTCTTTTTTTACAAAAATAATTAGTTTATTTTCGCGAATAGATATGCATTTTTTCAAAATTTCGTTTAATAATTGCAAAATTGCGTGTTGATTGAAAAAGTTCTTACGCATTGAGAAAAATAAACACAATTATTTAAAAAGAAAAAGATAGGTTGATAAGCGATCTTTTAAACAAATGTTTTTTTCGTCAATTTGTTAATAACATTATGAAATTATTATTATGCAAAATCAATCTTTTCAGCACCGTCTACATGCTTGCTTTTTCTCAGATTTTTGTCCCATCGAGAAGTATTAAAATTCTCTCTGAAACTCACGCTTGGCGGGACTGCACTCTCGAATAGTCAAAAACATATTGATTCTCGTGTAAAGTATCAAAAGACAAAAAATAAAAAAGTGGAATTATTTAAAAAAAGTCTCGAGCTCATCCGATGCCCGATACGCCGAATCGTTATTGTTTGTCAAAGTTGCTATCGGACGGATAATCTTTACAACCACCGAACGCCCTTTTTCTCGCGAATGAAACCTATAGGAGGACGATATGAGGATGGTATAACCGAGCGGAAAATACGAGTTGACGAAAAAACGATAAGCAAGAAAAGCCATAAAGAATGACCGGTAAAGATTGGAACCGGTTGTAAAAGTGGTGTTACCGTGTTGCAGAAAGTTTAATTGTATTTCGCGCGGCGAGTGGCCGGATACAGCGAACGGCTTAATGACCGCACGTATACACCAGAAATCGTTGAAATTTAGTGAGGAAGCAGCGGCGCAGGTCCGAAGAGCGCTGAGCTCGCGTTTGTGTGTGTGCATGGGCACTGTAGAATATACACCGCGATTCCCGTCACCCTGGAAACGAGAACAAATTTTGTGAACAAAAGAGAAGCCGCCGTCGCCGTTGCCGTTACCGTTGGTAGCTCGTTCTCATCCGCACGCCGGCATGAACACACGAGGCCAGCATTGCCAATTACGCGATCTAACTGGAACGACACGTATCGGCTCTCGTGCATGCATTCGCCGAAGTACAAACTCTCCCCCTCCCCCTCGCTCGGCGCAACTCGAATAGTCGCGTTACGTGGCGTGTTCATAAAAATTGTTTCACCGCGCAGGCGGCGCACGGAGAAAATGCCGACGCGGGTAACAATTTTTTTTCTTGCAGCAGCAGTTGCAGCAATACCCATAAGTAGTCGTCGCCGCACAGGGTGAAAGAGCATCATTTTCCTCGGTCACATGCTTTTGCATGCATAATCAATCGATCGAGAAGATATAATATTTTCTAAATCTTCTCTGTTTAAAAAAATAGTATATTCAAGGAGTTCTGTCGGTTGGTCTTCATTTCGCAGCAGTTCGAGCAAAATGAGAGAAAATTGCAAACACCTCCATGTTATCAAAATCTGAAAAAATGCATGCATTTTGAAGTTACTGAAAAGATTAATTTTGCATAGTAATTATTTCAAAATGTTATCAACAAATTGATAAAAGGAAAAATTGCTCAACAAATTTTCCGTAAACCCAATGTTTTTTTTCGTTATCAAAATGATTCGTTCGTTTTTCTGCATGCGTATGAGTTTTTACGGATTTGTAAATGTGCTTTGGATTTTTTTTTTATTTATATGGAAAAAAAGTTGCGAAAAAACACAACACAATTCAAAGCAAATTCAAAGATCTGAAAAAATCCATACGTATTCAGAAAAATAAACGAATCATTCTCGCTATAAAAAAAAACTAGGGTAATGGGTAATTTGTTGAACAATTAATTTTTTGATTAATTCGTTAATATAATTTTTCCATTATTGAGCGAAATTAATGTATTTTTAGAGTAGAATCAAAGTTAATTATTGAATTGAAAATTGAATTGTTGAAAATTCAAATACCCCCACGATTATTAACATACTGCACATTACTTTTCCATCGCGATTAAATCTTGCGTACCTCTTAATGAATAAGACTTTTTTACTCCCACGATGCGAATATACGATTTTCAGTAGATTTTTTTTACAGTTGGTCTCGCATTTCATTATAACATTTATTTACAGAAGTATCATACTTGACAGATTATTTTTTTTTCTTTTGGGAATCCGATGACAAGCCGTAATAAAAAACGCCTTTTATCAATTCTGAAAATACAAATATACATTGCACCTGCAAACATTTTGGACAAAACTGTAAAAAATGGTTTCAATTTGAATGTATAATTTGTAAAAAAGTTCACATGTCGCATCCCGATTTAACATTTTTGTTTATTCCTTTTTTTTTTTTTTTTCTCAATGAATTTCATTCGGACTCTTCGTTCTCGGGGCCACGTGCCAGCGCACCCAAAATTTACAAGTTTCCGCGGGAATAGAGGCGCGTGATGTACTATGGACTACGTAAATGTATATACACTCGAGAATTTATTGCATTATAAATCGGCGATGGGAAAGGGTTGGGTTTGAAATGGAAGAGCGATGCGATGCCTCAATGGCGTACTTGTGAGAGAGCGAATGAAAGTACGGGAGGGGGGGTCGTAGGGCCACGCGCCTCGACCACCTCGGTAAAAGAGTCTCGCGGCTAATGCACTCAATTAAGGCCCGTGGCCTCGTTGCTAGCGTGGGTATGGACCACGGGCTCGGCGACCGTTAGGTCCTTCGTTCTTGAACCCCATGCGCTATTAACGAGTACTACCGTCGATGTTCCACCGCTCTGTGAAATATCTGCAAGCTCGAGGTCATCGATCACTCGATATTCAATGAAGCTTCAATGTTTTCGTTCTTCCCGTCCAAACTCCGGCTTCTCGAATTGAGAACAATACGCGCGTGATTCTCGAAGCTTTCCTATCCATCAATCGCACAATCGTGTTCGCCATAAACGAAAGGAGAACAAAAAAAAAAACGAAAAAATTCCTTCCCATTCGCAGACATGACGCAAAAGAGTGTCTGTAGGCTACACTCGAAGCTCGCAACGCTCAAATGCTGATGCCTAAAGCCTTTTGACCGAGATCCATCTTTTTAACGAAAAATCACGCAAAGAACTCGGCTCCATCGACGATGGAGGATGCTGCGCTGCAAACGTTCTTCGGTAGCTACTGGAATATTTATCACCCCCTTATGATCCGTCTCGCGCTCGTCGCGACTGGCCCTGGGATTTAATTCACAAAGAGTCCGTTTCCGAGTCTCGACAAATTGGTTCTTTGATAAAAATTCAATGATTATACCACCAAATAAACATTAATATTTCTATCGGATCAAAGAAGCGAAGCCGATTTCTCATTTGCCGGCGTCTTAACCCTCTTTTGTTTCCGATTGAATGCATTTACAAGGGAATCTCGGTCGGCTTCGAGAGAGAAAATAAAAAGTGATAACATACATTGGACAAGGGATGAAATTTAACGATGAATTTTCATGGAATTGTTTCAGGTTGGCAGCAGCGCAAGAGGCGGCACAAAGGGACCCTGGATACGCGAGTCAGTACAGGAGAAGGCAGAGGTTGGCCGGACTGAGTGGTCTCGGTGACTGGGCTAGCTTTGGAGGGGAGGTAAGCTACTTCAAACGCCCTTTATACACATTCAAACGCGCTCTATCCCCCGTGTTACGTCCAGGTTGTATGAAGCCTGCGACACTGAGAGAGTACGCGAGTTGCGCGCTTGCATATTCACTTGGATGTACAGTAAAACCCCGATTAACCGGCGCGAACCCCCCCGAACCGAAGAATTGTCGGATAATCGACGTCGCGATTGTTCCGATCTGAATGGATAAATAGCATGACTGTGATGTCACCATTTACCATTATGATTTGATACAAGAGAATTGAGTTTTGCTCAATTGATGAATTGTCTAAACTACGATGTGATATTTTATATTTTCGTATAGTACGCTAGAACGTATAGTACCTCTGTACAGAAGTACAGAGAAAAAAAAAACATCAAACGACATTTTTTCGGAAATTGGACATTTTCTCGACGCAGCTCGACTCGAGCAGAGCCATGTGTAGTGTTCAGGGGTTCAAGGACGAACGGGAAGAGTTCAATCTCATAGACTAGTTCCAAGAACATGGAATAAAGGCGAAAAAAAACATTATCGAAAGGTTAACTGACATTAAAGGAGCCTGGATTATTGAGGATTTTTACTGTAAACAAGAATATAGCGAGCGGGCAGCCGTGAAACTCTATGGTACGTTACATGTGGATAAATAGCCGATGATGAACCTGCGTATACTTAATGGAATTCAAAGCTCGATTCATCCACATCCGTTACCGCAACGAGCCACCGACGTCCAGCAGTTCTCCACTTTCAGTATTTCAACTTCTCTTAAATTGAGCACTCCCATATCTGATCTGTCCTGCTCTCTCTACGACCCGGCTGCACCACTTTCGTTTTTATTTTTTCGGTCCCAAACCGGCTTGGTTTCGGCTTTTTTTTCATCCACTTCCCGCTCGCTCTTCGGCTTCTTCGAGCTTCGCGTCTGTTTTGTTTTTTTTCTTTTTCTTCTTCTTCCTGTCCTGGAGGGGGGTGGGTTTCTCTCGTGCTTTTTGGCTCGACGTTGAAACACGATGACCGAGACCACGCAAGTTCCCATTCTTCGGCTTCTCATATACCGAGACCCCGGAAGTATTACAGTAGAGCGGAAACGAGCTCGGGGACAAAAAAAAATAGAGAAATCGGCGAAGGTGGAGAAAGATCAAAACTCTCGTTCATTAGCCGGCCCGAATTCTCGGCAGAAAATCCTTCGGTGAGACAAAGCGAGAAAACCCCGGGACGGGATTTCGCATAGATATGAACTCCAATCCGGATAGTAAAGATTTTTTTGCAAAAAATCTTAAAATTTCGGTAAAATTTTCGTCATTATTAACGAAAATGCAATATGTTTAATATCCGATTAGAATCATCCTACGCCTTTCATCATGCAATATTTTTCCTTCGGTTTCCGAGCACAATCACATATTAAAGAGTCTTGTCGATGAGGTAAAAAAACCTCGCTTCTGGGCATGACATTTCTGTATTACCTTGGAACGCGTATAATTGTAGCGTGTGACAAATTTCGGAAAGTTTTATCATCGGTTCTCTGAGCAAGCTACAATTACGAAGAAAATTGTACTTCATAGATAATACTTTCTATTAAAACTGATTTTACCGACGCTCAATATATAAGTTATAAGCATTCAAAATCACTGCTAGGACTTTGCGTATAAAAAACAGTTAGAAATCTTTTTTTTCAACCTTTCATGGTAGTTTATTTCGTATAACTTCGAGAAAAATAAGAGAAAATTTCAATAATCCCGATAGTATAAAAATCTGAAAAAATGCATGCATATTGAAAGAACTGAAAAGATAAATGTTGCATAATAATTCCAAAATGTTATCAAAAAATTTCCCGGCGGCCTAATTTTTTTTTCAATACAGATATCATTCGTTCTTTTTTCTGAATGCGTATGAATTTTGTGTACTTTCATACATTTGACTCGTATAAAAAAAAAATCAAAGTGAGTTGGAGAATCTAAAAAAATACGTACTTATTCAGAAAAATGAACGAATCGTTTTCTTAATAAAAAATTCGGAATCCCGGGAAATTTGTTGACCATTTTTTTTTCCGCAATTTGTTAATAAAATTTTGACATTTTTATTGCGCAAAATTGATTTTTTCAGTACTTACAATATGCATACATTTATTCAGATTTTTGTACCATCGAGAAGTATTTGCAATTTGCTCTAATATTTATCGAACTCATGCGAAATGAACACCAAGGGACAGAACTATCTCGATAGCGTTACTTCGACACTTTGATTTATTAAAATAGGAAATGAGCTTTTTTATTCTTCCATGCGTGCCGATAAAAAAATATCGCCTCAAAATATACGTCAGAATGTTTCTTTGCGTCTTTTATTCGTCATACACGAGTACGTTTCGGTGAAACCTCCTCAAAAATGAGTTTTCAATCGTTTATCTAACGTCCTCGACTCGATCCTTCTCCAGGCTTTTCTTACGTTGTATTTGTGTGATTTGATGCTTTTCGATTTTCTCGTCCATTCGCGCGATTGATTCGGCCGATCAAAATCGCGCAACTAGAGAGGCAGAGACTGAGATCCGCCGCCGCATGAACTCTCTTCCGCGTGTGTGACGGATTCGCTAATTCGATTTGAAGATTTTCCGATATCTAAATCCGGTTACGAAACCTCGGACTGACATCGGGGCTCTTCGGGGTATCCACCAGCGGGAAAAGTTTCCAAATCCGCGGTTGCCCGCATGTGTGTGCGGTAAATCCATAAAAGTCGTACCTACCCCTCGAGCCCTAGCGATTCCTGTCTTCGATGCCGACGATTTATACACCCCCAACTTCGAGGATTATCCTCGGTATATTTGTCTCCTAGCCCGTTCAGCGCCGAGTAACCGTTCGATGTCTTGAAAAATCGTAAAAAAAAAAAATTTATTCGCGGAAAGGTGGCCAAAGTCACGCGTTGCTTTTTCGCTTTACCCGTTGATCATTAGTCGAATTATATGTGTCGAGATTGTTTGTGAAATTATTCTTATCCTCTCGAGTCTCGAGTTCCGCGGCTTGTTTAAGGGTCGTGTTAGGCGCAAGCTGTACCGCGCGGTATACAAATGAGAGACCCAAAGAGGGAAAGGGACGACGAGAGGGCTCGAATTAAGTCGTGCGGTCGCGACGTTGGCCCCGGGTATTCTCGAGGAGAACGTTGACTTTGCCGCTGTGGAGGACTCTGTTCCGAGTCGAGACTCCGTCTCTGCGGCTCGGGGCAGCTGTTCTATGTGCAACTCGGACGACGACGACCTTAAGCTCTTCCGAATAGTTCTACACACAAACTGAGGAACGGAGAGAGAGAGGAAGTTGGGTGGGAGGGAGAGTCGGAGAGAAGAAAACCGCTCGGCAATACGAACAGGCTCCGGTAGTACACCCACGGGAATGGGTGGGAAGGAGGGGAGAGAGAGAGAGAGAGAGAGAGAGAGAGAGAGAGAGAGAGAGAGAGAGAGAGTTCTCTCGTTAATGTGATCCAGTTACATCGTAACTTTGCCAAACAACTAACAGACATTAATGCCAAGCAGTAAATCTATTCGACTACCGTGAAGTTTGGCACGTGTGCGATATCGCGTTACGGCAAACTGAGAGTTTCCTCCTCTCACCTCCCGCACTCCGTTGGATGTAATAATTGAACACACGCTTTACAAGTTTGCGCAATGCTTTGCCGATGAACATTCGTGCATTTTTCCGACCGAGAGCTTGCCATGTTTGTTTCAATTGCGAGAACTCGAAAGGAGAAAAAGAAAAGGTCGTTTTTTTTCCACAATTTTCAGACAGTGATATAAAATTTACGTTACACATAGTTTGAAGCATCGAAAAAATTGGAAATAAATAACGTTTGTTGATTTTCGGTCAAAACTATCTGAGGTGTTTGCCTTGAATAATTATTCCAATTAAATTGGTCGATTCCACTGTTCCGAATCTTTTTCTCAAGCTAGAACGATAATGGGATGTCAGTTTTGTCAAAGAGCTGAAATGTGTGTCGTAGAAATCATTGCAATTGCATTAGTGAATTTCAGCTGATATAAAAGTTGGTAACTAATAGAAACAAAACGTTTTTTTTATCTAAAAAAATGTTAATAAGTTAAATCTATCAGAAGTTGATGAAAAAGAATGGGCGACATTTTTCTGTTTGTTTCAACAGGTATCTGGTTTGCGTACTGGTTTAGTACGTGTGCGATATCGCGGTACGGCATACCGAGTGTTTCTACCTCTCATCTTCCCAAAAGCTTTCCATATTCCTCCCGATTGCGAGAACTTGAAACTGGAAAGAAATAACGTAATTTTTAACTACAATTTCGAGGCAATGGTATAAAATTCACATTAAACGTTTCAAAGAGTATAAAGAAATGTAAATAAATGACGTTTATGGAATTACGGTAAGAACAACCAAAGATATTTGCCTTGAAAATCTTTTTCAATCAAATTGGTCGATTCCAAAGTTCCGATTCTCTTTTTCGAATCGCTAGAAAGATGATAAGACTTCGGCTTTGTCAAAGAGCCGAAACGATCCCAATTAGTAAATTCTAACTGATACAAAAGTTGGGATAAGTCTTTTTTTTTTTATTTAAAGAAAATATGGATAAGTTAAATTGATTAGAAGTCGGTGAAAAAAATGAGTAACATTTGTCCGGTTTTCGTTTTTAACAGGTTCCTGGTCTGCTGGTCATGCCGCCAGGCCGGGATCAGGGTGGAGGGGCGGCTGGGGGCGGCGGCAACAAAGGCCCCTCGTCCCTGTTTATCCTAAGTGAGGATAACTGCATACGTAAACACACACGTTTCATAATCGAGTGGCCGCCCTTCGAGTACGCCGTCCTAATCACCATCATCGCAAACTGCGTTGTACTCGCCCTCGAGGAGCATCTGCCCAAGCACGACAAGACCATCCTAGCCCAGAAGCTCGAAGCAACGGAAATCTATTTTCTTGGAATTTTCTGCGTCGAAGCGAGCCTTAAGATTCTTGCACTCGGCTTCGTTCTCCATCGTGGCTCTTATCTTCGCAACATCTGGAACATCATGGACTTTTTCGTCGTGGTAACCGGGTGAGCGAATCCAAACTATTTCCATTTTGCTAGTTATTAAAAAAAAACAATATATATACATGTCTTAATGACATCAATCGATTCGTCGATTATTTTTATACGAACAAAACAGGATAGATGAGACCATAATTGTTTCCAGCGGTAAAAACTTTTCTGCACGGAGTTATTTTCGTTTATCGACCTTCCCGAATTTATTCCTAATTTTGTCAAACCTGGGAAAGAAATCCGTCGCGTTTGAATTCGCTGGCAAGAGCTACGGTAACGTCTATCCTATCTAAATAAATATAGGCTATCCGTCGTTCCCGATCCTTTTGTTTCTATATTATTTGAAAAAAAAACAAAAAAAAAACAAAAAAAAAACCAATGATATATTCCCGATACTTCGTTAAAGCATTTCATCCTGGCACGGCCAGACCTGAATAATTATATCCTCGTTATTCATGGAACAAAGTGTCGAATAATCGACGGTCGAGCATAAACCGTTTTTATCTCCCTCGAGTCTCTATGATTGCACATGTAAACTCGAATTATCGAAAAATCCGCATACCCGATCGATATTTCCCGCTATTTCCCTCACAAATTCATCATCCGTAGTTTCGTGTCGCCGAATTTTCGCGTTGCGTTTTTCCCGTCTCTCCTCGACTCACAAGATCTCGAAATCTTCGCGCTAATTAATGTAATTCGATTATCAAGGTGAAGACGAATAAACAAAATTCTTGACAGGATTTTTTTTTTTCTAATTTCGATGAAAACTCGACTGTGAGACCTGTGCCCACGAAAACCACCGACCCATTTCTAATTTTGAGTAGGAGTTAAGACCGTGACCGTGCGAACTGGCCAGTTTCTGTGCTATAGCGCAACAGAGCGAGAATCCGGTCAGCCACCGTCTCCTCGGTCCTTCTTGTCCGCTTTACCACTTAAGTACACTAGCCTAGGATTAAGGGTTGCGCGCGAATCGTCTTTCGTGGGCGCATTAGATTCTATAGTCGATCCTTGGGATTAGGTCGATGACCGTGTTCGCCGAAACAAATGTGGACGTCGACCTCCGTATGCTACGTTCCTTCAGGGTCCTCAGACCGCTAAAGCTGGTTTCGAAAATTCCAAGTGAGTCAGTCACAGTTCTGAGACGCAAAATAACGATTTCGATAAATCGAATTTTTTACTATTATCGAAGTACATATCTAAAGAGAGTCCGAATAAGCCTAGGGATTGTTTAGTTTGTTTATTGGCTAGCTTATCATTTTTGGTTTTTTTACTTATCGTCATGGTTAACATGATTAAGATGAATATTTGGTTCGGAACTAGTCTATCGTTTATGTGTGTTCGTCCTTCCTCTAATCGGAGTTCAGAGCCAAATCCCCTTTGTTAACAACTTTTTCGTTCATTGTCCTTCTACGCTGTCGTTTTGTCGGTCTGACAACTGAAACTATCTGCTAATTCTGAGATTAGGGCCGCTAGGGGCTTTTTCGGTGTATTAGACAAGTTGAATAAAGGAATATTGGATCATAGTAATTAGAAACATTTACGATCGTTTGTCGTCGTACGGTTTAAAAATAATCAATACTAACAGTGTCTCTCTTAGAGAATTTCGATGATAGCTCTAGAGCTCTGAATATTGTTACCGTCGAATTAGAAGAGTGGTCGGTGGAATATTTGCCATAGATAATTGATATAATGGGTAAAATTGTTTGAAAGAATATTTAGGACGGGAGACTTATAAATTTGTGTGTTAGTCATCTTTTTTTTATAACTGTTTAAAAAAAAAAAAATTGATATCTTTTAGAGAAATGTTGTCGAAGATGTGTGCAACATCGATTGCTAAGAATCCGTATGTCCCTTCGATTTAGAAGTGCTGAACGATGTGACGTTTTGTTTACTCAGCTGTCGATGAGCACTTTTTTTTCCATATATTTTATTTACTATAAAATTCTCTCCTCAGGGTAGTATGACTGAAACTTAAACGCCTTAGTAAGATACTCGTGTACCTGTATTCAATTGACACGGAACATGACATACCTTTAAACACCGCTGTACACACGCATCATCAGTATTACTGGCCTGAGGGAGCGAGCCTCTCGTCGCTATAATATACAACTATATTTAGCAGTCTCTATCTTTAGCTACAACACTGAATAATAGATTTGACTATACATTGGTAAATACGTGTTCTAGAGCTGTAACGTATTCCGTGAGCCCGTGTTTGCTAGAAATCGTACTTAAGCACCTGAACCCACCTTTCCACGAGCCAACCAACCCTCCTCCTCCTCCTCCTCCTCCTCCTCCTCCTCCTCCTCCTTCTTCTTCTACTCCACCTCCTCTGTCTGTTCCTTCTCCTTCTTCTTCTTCTTCTACTTCTTCTGTAGACTAGCTCACTCAAACTCTCGCTCTTGCCCTCACCTCCTCCAGCGACCTTCGACCTCGAGCACCAACCCAACGCCCGACGACCTGTCTCGTTCGTAGGATATCTTTCACGCCGACGGAAACTTAGCGCTCATAGCGCGGTCCGACCGCATAGATTCATTTCCACGATGATCTGTTCGTTGATTCATAGGCGGGCGGATTTTTTTGATCATACGCGGAAATCGTCAGAAATCGACCAATGGCTTCTCTAATTTTTTTCATATAACCGAATAAAAAGAAAAGTATATTATTGATACATCAACATTTTCAGTCAATGTAAAATAAAAAGATCGGGAGACATTTACGAAAAATGTATGAAAAAATCAAATACCACGGGCCCGAATTTCGCAAAAAAATTCGAGAGTAAAAACTCAATTTGCTTAAAAATTTCTAAATTTTTCGTTGTAGTACAATGAATTGTATTGTATTAAACGGTTCATGCAGAAAATCTTCCAGTACCGCAATTGAAAGTAATTCATTGCGGCGTAAAAAATGTTAATTCTGCATAGACAGCAATAAAAAAAAATTTCGAATCATTCAGTATTTTTAAAAAATATCAAGCGAATTGATGATGATGGAAAACAATGTTTATTGTCACATGTTTTTCGAACAATGCACGAAGTAATGTATACCACGAGAATTTATCGGAAAAAAAAAAAATAGACAACTTCAAGTGGTCGGTAATCGACTCCCAAACGAGGATAATCCGCTCGCGTATCATTATCGCTCGCGATTATCGCTAGAACTTCGTTATGCGCGACGCCGCACGAGTTATATCGATTATAAGGGCCCGCTGCGAGTTGGCGACGCTGGAATAACTAAAATAAAAGTTTACAGCATAAAATTAATCTTCTAAATCTCTTCATGATTTAATTCCTATCCATAAAACAAAATCCACGATGTTTCTTCAGCCGCGGGATGCAATATTAGTTTGTCTCGCCCGATATAGCATTGTAATTCGAAAAATCGTAGGACACACATTTATTGCTTTCTCACAAAGGAAGATTTGTTTTCGCGAAAAAAAAATTCTCCAGATTTTTATGCCAAGATGTTCAGAATGCTCTAAAACGTCGAGAAAGGTGATTTTTGCGACATGTCTCTATGTATGTGTGTGAGTGTGTGAGTGCGTTTGCAACCAATTCTTGTTAACGCGATAGCGCTCGCAAATTTGAGTTTCTTGAAAAACGTTTGTTTTTGCTCCAACTTTCACAATTTTTCAGCTATCTCGCTGAAATTTGGTTTACAAGTAGATTGTCATTGAACAACGTTTGGCTTCGGATGTGAAATAAAATCGTTGAGGGGTTCAAATTTTACATTTTGAGTTTTTTGAAAAAGTTTGTTTTTTCTCTAACTTCCACCTTTTTTCAGATATCTAGCTGAAATTTTGTTTACAAGTCGACTATTACCAGACAAAGTTTGAGCTTGAATTCGGCGTAAATCCGTTGAGAAATTGAGAAATTGAATGGCTTCTGCATTTCGCATTTTTTGAAAAAACGCTTGTTTTCGGTCTATCTCTCACCGTTTGAAAAATATCGAACTCGACTTTAGCCCACTATTGAATTATTACCACGTTATTATCTAAATAAACATAATTGTCTACCAATTCTAATAATTCGTTCGTCATATCTCAAAATGTCACTATTAACATCTGGCATTTCCATACAAGAACCGAACGAAGCTTCCTTTATGAGGAAGTAAAAAAAAAAATCTACGCAGTAAACAAAAAGCAACCGTTTTGAGGAATCAATGTTACAATTTCAACTGCAGCGTTTTTTTTTTCTTTTCTATTATCATTCCGTTCGTCATTGACTGGATTTGGCGGATTCAAACGTTATTTTTACGATCTCTCGGCGAGACTCAATTAGAGTCCACAGGCAACGACTGTTGCATATTCATATTATCTGCAAATTCAAGAGAGCCACGTTCGTAGATAAAGATTTTAATCCCCGGGCAAAGAGAGAAAGAATGATGAAGATGGAGCGTGAATTCTCTCGATGAAACTATGGCGTAAAAGTTGTCGAGCGTTGGGCGCGCACGATTCAACGGTGGATGAGAGAAAGCGCGATAATTAGAGTCGTCGGCGTATGCCTACTTAGCGGAGCATACGAGTTCGATAAACGCAACGGGCACCTCGAGACCGACAGAGATGGAGAGCCGTAGATATCGAATAGAGGTATAGACCTAGAAAAATAAAGAAAAAAGCAGAATAGAGTGCGTGAAGTGGTTGAGAAAAGGAATCGTCAATGCTGAAACATTACAGTTTCACATCGTATCTACAAACGATTTAGCCTGTGCGAATTGATCATGCAATAATAATATAAGTAAAAGCGGCTGAAACAATTTTTGCATATTATTATTTGTTAGAATTTAATTCTCTTCAAAGAATATGTTAGAATATTATTGTCACTAGAACGTCGACAAAGTCCGCGAGGGAGAAAAAACGAGCTGGACGTGTAGTGTACAACAGACTTAGAGAAAGAAACTCCCCCATACATAGTAGTAATTTTATGTGAATAAAGAATAGACTAGCAAAAAAGAATTAATCTACCCCATAATTTCCTTCGCTCATCGTAATCGGTCCCCGAATCATTCGCCGCTATCGCGTGTCTAGAAGACGCACGATGATTTATTACGGATTTATCGTTAGAATTTATTAGATATTTTCTAGAATCGAAATTACAAATGAGAATGCGAGAGAAACTGAGAAATTTTACTCCGGCTTCCGTTGATTCGACTCCGAACTATATCGCCCTTGTCCGCCTCTCTTCTCACCGTACAACTCCTCGAATATCCTTCACATAGACCGATTAACCGGATATATTAGGCTAGTAAAACTAGCGGCTGGTATTGTAGTCTAAGTAATTAAGTAGCGAATTAGTGTAATAGAGTAGTAGGTAGTAAAGTGTGGCGGGGTGTGTGTGTTTGGGGCAGGTTCATCACGGCGTTCCCGCAAGGCATATCCCTGGATATGGATCTGCGCACGTTGCGTGCGATACGCGTGTTGCGACCGCTCAAACTAGTCTCCGGCATACCGAGTGAGTAGCGTTTCAATTATTGGCAACAGTCCCGAAAAAAAAATGGACCAAGGAGAGCGAAAAAAAGACACGAAAAGAGAAAGAAAGAAAAAAAAAAAAAAAAAAAAAAAAAAAAAAAACGTTATACGAACGAACGGGAGAGACAATAGAGCGAGATTTTGCCACCACGGTGAATCGCAGCGAACACAACGAGACGACCTTCGAATGAAAGATCCGCAATCTTCCGCTCGATTGAGCAATTATTTATTTGAAAAAAAAAATAATAATTAGCACTATTTTTCAACCACAAAAATTACGTATCAACGAAAATAAATTTCAGTTAAAAAACAGGTGCGAAAGAATTTTGGAAAAAAAATATATTTGTGAATTTTTTGGTATACATAAAAGGTCTATTTTCATCCAATCACGGATTGTGGCGGAATTGCGAGATTTTTTCAAAGAGTCGACTTTTCGAGTGTTCGGAACCGGATGGAATACCTCACTTATATGACGTCAAATTTTTCGAAAGTGCAATTCGCCCGACTCGTCATATGAGTTGCAGCTCATTTCTTGTCGAGTCAAGAGCGTCGCTGGATTTATTTTTTTATCTTCGAAATTCGAACAAATAACTTAAACTTGAATTTTTCGAAACAGTTGCCGCGTTACATTTTCGCATTGCCACGACTCTCGATTCTTTGAGAAAATGTACTCGTTCTTTTGTGTACAGAATTTTGCAGTATCATACAAACTCGTGTTCGCCTCGATTCTATACGTGCGCCAAAAGTCGCGTCTATGTCTCGATTATCTCGATCGTGAAGACATTTTACCAATCTAATTCTCTCGGATCTTTGTTTTTTTAATTTGCTGACAGGTCTACAAGTGGTGCTTAAGTCAATCATCAAGGCGATGGCACCATTGCTGCAGATCGGATTGCTGGTACTTTTCGCCATCGTGATATTCGCCATAATAGGTCTCGAGTTTTATTCGGGCACCCTGCACAAAACGTGCTACAGCATAGAAGATATCAGTGAGTATAATAAAAATCAAAATCTTTTATCTCTTCGGATGGTCTGTGAATTTTATTCCTTAAATAATTGTCTCTGTAACGAAAAAGCGAGAGTCGAGAGATTAAAAACAAGAGTGTAGCGTGTCACGATCACTGTGACAGAGAAGCCTGATGCATTACCAATTTTCGTCGTGCTCGTACTCGGAATATAACGAGACACGAATGAAAAGGGGGGGGGGGGGGGGGGGGGAGAATGGTTTGTCGCACAGCGTCGAATCCCTCAGCGACGTACCATTACGCTAACGTTCTCATTATTATAATTATCGTAATACGTCAGTGGGCAGGGTCTGCTCCGATGTTCCGCGAGCCAACAAAGAGCACTTTATCGCCTGATAATTTACCCTTTGTTTGCTACCGCAAACGAGTCGAGGACAAGTGAAGAGATCACTGCGGTTCGATATAATCGATTTCGACCCACCGAGTATCTTCTCTACGTCTTCTTTCTCCATATCATCGTACTATTCTCTCTCTTCGATCCCCTCCCCACTCCCCTTTCGGCGCTTCGCGATTATCGATCCGAGAATACGGAGCGTCATAACTAAGATTAGCCGGCAACTTTATTGTGGAAACGTGGCCATCCTTGAGTTGCATGTTAATTCACTTTTTCGGCAACTCATTGGTAAATCGTGTCCGTCGAGGAAATAAATGTTTCACATGTCCGTGTGTACGGTTGAAAGTAGTCCTGGCGGACGGTTTCGCCTAAATTTGCAAAAATTGAGAAAGAATTACGAACACTGCTCGATGGTATAAAAATATTTGCAAAATCATGCATATCAAAGGTACTGAAAAGATCAATTCTGCACGATGATAATTCCAATATGTTATTAACAAATTGACGGAAATAAAAATAGTTCAACAAATTTTCCGACGACCCAATTTTTTTTTTCAATGAAAATGACACCTTCATTTTTCGTAATACGTACGAATCTTCTCGGATTTTTAAATTGCCTTTGAATTTTTTTGTTTTGTACTTTCATAAAACTTACTTACCTTCATTAAAAAAAAGTTGGAGGGCCGGGCAATTTCTTCAACACTTTTTTTTTTTCATCATTTTGTTTATAACATTTTGGAATTATTATTATGGAAAATTAATATTTTCAGTACCTTCAATATACATGATTTTTTTCAGATTTTTATTCGATCGAAAAGTGTTCGCAATTCACTCTCAAACTTATGCAAAATTAACACTATGCGCAAGGAGTACTACGAAGGACTACCTTGAGGCGGGTGTAGCGTTAGATTTTCAGCCAAAAGTGAGATTCAGAGAGAATTACTCTCAAACGGACGAAAGTTCAAAAAATCAACTGTTGACAAATCGTTGAGACCATTAATTTTGCATGAAAATAATTTAATTAAATAAATTTAAAAAAATCGATTGGCAAATCGTGCGACAATCGATTTTATCGAGCGGAAGTCGAATCATCAAACTTTCCGAATATCTACATCTTTTATAAAATGTCTTCTAATTCCCAAAAATGCCGATTTTTTCGAAATTCACAATACGTGACTTTTCATCAATACAACCCAAAGAAAAAACAAAATTTATATTAAAAAAATTTCGCGATTATTTGCTGAAAAAGTACACAATTTATTTAACTAATTTTGCAATAACATTGTGGGATGATTATTATACTCAATTACTCGTCTCGGCACTTTCTTATCCGATCGATGGTTTTCCGTTTTTTTTCCCGCTGGAAAGGTTTCAACATTTTCGCTGAATTCCACTATTGTTTGAAAATATCACGAAACACATATTCCTTGAGAGAAAAAAAAAAAAAAAAAAAAACAAATGAATAATCGTTTTTACTTCGAAAGTATGCCAACGAATGTCGAAAATTAATTTAACGAATTTTTCAGGTCAAATAGTGAAGGAGGGCGATCTGCCGAGTCCGTGCAACACGGATTACAAACCTGATGCACCGCCGGGTGCCCACACATGCAACCCAAACATCTCGGTATGCGTTGATCAGTGGGAGGGACCAAACAGCGGTATCACCAGCTTCGACAACATCGGCTTCGCCATGCTCACCGTCTTCCAGTGTATCACTATGGAGGGCTGGACTGCCATATTGTACTGGGTAACGGACTGAGATATATTCCTCAGTGTTGCGAGCTCGTTTCTCTTCGTTTCTTCGTTGTTGTGCTTTTTTTTTAAACGAAAAAAAGCAACACCCTAAATTCGGCAAGCTCGTTTGTGTGGGACGGTCGAGCGCACTCAAAGGTTCCGCACGTTCGCCTTGTGTGTCTATCTTTGTCTGTCTCTCGATATACCTATACAATCACTTGCTGCGTGTCAAATATGTATATCTATCATTTCTTATTCTCATGTCACACCCATCGTGGATATTGTCAAAATTTTCTCGATCCGAACGTTCTCCTTCATAGCTCAATCGCTTGCACTCGTGAATCTTGCTTTCCACGAGTTCGTTCGCGTTGGAAATCTTCGGCGACACGTTGAAAAACGCGTCGACGGCGAATTCAAGCGAACACTTTCTCAACTTCGTACGAGTGTCATCTATTGTTTTCAAATTAATTTGTGTGCATATGTGTCGTGTACTCCCATTTCTTGCTTGCGATTTTACGTAAATATTTTTTTTATCCATATCTTTTTTCCTCTTTTTCTTACTTCTTTTAAACACTTTGCGTTGTGGGAAACAAGATTACTGTCCTGATGATTGACGAAACCAATTCGATATAATTCCACCGATTTTTTCGATGTGTTTTTGTGCGTGCAACAATTGGCATTATTTATTATTCGTGCGTCAAGTCCTGTATGTCGGCGTTTTAAACGAGCCTGTGTACGCATCGTATCGCGAAGATGACACTCGTCTCATCTTCCGAAGAAGCTAACACTGATGTATATATTGACTTTGCTCAGTATGACACTGTCAGTTTCAACCCTTTCTCAATTTATATGTCTTTCGTTTAATGTCTGATCTATTTGCCTACACGTTACGCGTATCTCGATGTTTTCCCTTGTCTTTTCTCGGGCGACGTAAACTTCACCGACCTTTGAACCTGACCAATCGGAAGAAAAACGAACGAAGCGACGACAATCCATTTTTTTCGCGTCCTTCGAGCCTTTCTGTGATTCTGAATCTCGGGCGTCGCGGCTTTTCGATTTAAAAAAAAAAAACTTGATTATCAAAACATATCTTGAGGACCAATGAATAATTTTGGTGTCGGACACGCGTTTGATAAATAATTCATTACTTTTGACGAATAATTCGCGTCGATGAATCTTTTTTTTTTTGTCGCCGATGCGATTTCGAAGCTCGATGCTTCGAAAAATCTAAAAAAAACGAAAAGAAAACATTTTGTCGAACGCGCGTTTGAAAAGTAATTCATTATCTTTGACAAATAATTCGGGTCGGTAAAACGTTTTATTTTGTCGCCGATGCGATTTCGAAGCTCGATGTTTGCTGTAAGTATCCGGAGGTCCCGTTCAGTGTGCTAGTGATGTCCCTTAATGTCGTTCGCTGATAACGAAAAAAAAAAAAAGAAACCAAAGAATTTCGTTTCGTTGTTGTCTGTTTTTCCGTGTGTAAACAAAAAAAAAACATTGGTGTCACGATAATACGATATTCCCTCGGAGTTCACGAGGTTCTGCTAAATTTTACAGACGAACGACGCTCTTGGCAGCTATTTCAACTGGATATACTTTATACCATTGATCGTCATCGGCTCCTTCTTCATGCTGAATCTAGTTCTCGGTGTGTTAAGCGGGTGAGTGCCACTCTCTCCGAATTCCACCCCCAACCCCGACATGTCCGACATAGAAGAGTACGTTTTTCGCCCCATTAATGCCTCACCGTATCGACGATTCTTCGATGAAAAAAAAAAAAAAGAAAGTAAAAAAAGATATGAAAAGTTCATCTCTTCGGTCGTCCGAAGCATCCGAAAAAACCGGCGTCGACAGTCTACCCCCATCGAGACTCCTCTTCTTCTTTTCTGCCGTCAGGGAGTTTTCTAATGAAAGAACTCGGGTCGAAAGGCGAGCCGAATATCAGAAAGCAAAGAGAAAGCATCTATTCACCACTGCATTCAGTTCCTACTTAAAATGGATCACTCAAGCAGGTTTATAGTTAACGGATCACATTTTACTTCTTCCGACTATTTTTTTTGTTCTCGATCGATCGATCCCCTCGAATTCTTCGTATATCCAGTAAATAACGTCGAGTTGCGCGAGAGCCAGTGCTCCCGGTAATGGAATAGCCGTAGGCTAGAAAATTCTCGAATTCGGTATCGTATTCATTCCTCATCACGCATAATTAATTCGTTCGGACGATTTCGTCGAGTTGAGAGCTCTCGTTTAATGCCTCAAAGTAGCCTGAGAAATATCGCGCGTCAATGATACGTGAAACAAGTTCGCAGTTTACGCCTCATTTGGCGATTCGAATATCGATCGATTCCCTAACCGACGACGTCCTCCATTCGATGAAAATAATTAATAATACCAATAATGCTTCGAAATATTCTAATTCTCAAGAGCCGTAGTGCGCGCATTTCCCTAAACGAATTCCCAAGCGCCGAAGCTTTTGCGGAGCAAAGATAAATAAGAAAAATAAAAGGGAAAAACACAAACTGAAACCTTGAAAAGCAGGCAAAGCTTTTCCTCGCCTCCTCGCAGCACAGTTATCAGTCCTTTGTACCGCTTGTAGAGAATTTGCGAAGGAGAGAGAAAAAGTGGAGAACCGACAGTCCTTCCTGAAGATGAGGCGTCACCAGCAGCTCGAAAGAGAACTGAACGGCTACGTCGAGTGGATCTGCAAAGCAGGTTAGCGATGAGAGGAAGAAAGAAAGAAAAAAAAAGAAATGTAATCGAGAGTTCGAGAATATACGTCTAATTGACCTGTGAGCGTCGTCTCTATCGACCATTCGACAATATATCTTGTATTATTCATTAACTAACACGTGTACTCGTACATTACATTTACGTATTAGTATGATAAGCTAGACTACGTAGTCTCGAAGCTCGGCTAGATGGTTAGTCTTATAACTGGTTCGAATGTGTTGCACGAGCACTCACGAGGGGACCCTTCGTCTTTCAGAGGAAGTCATACTCGCCGAGGAGAGAACGACGGAAGAGGAGAAGATGCACATAATTGAAGGTACAAAAAATCTACAGATATTTATCGATATCATTGACGAGTCTCTCGTACACTCGGAACTCCGTATTCTTCGACTTCTGTTTCATTGTTTAATTTTCTTTTCTCTTCTCTTCCGCAGCGAGAAGAAGAGCCATGAAAGCGCAAAAGAAGAAGCTCAAAAATCTCGGAAAGAGCAAGAGTACAGATACGGAGGAGGAGGAGGGAGAAGACGAGCAGGGTGATGGTGAGTTGTATTTTGCCCGTCCTTTGATTCACCGTCGTCACGACTTTCCTCGTATCTCTTACACCAAAGTTTCGAATGGTTTTCGTTCTTTATCTCGTAAACGGTTAATTTTACGCAGAATCAATCGATGTACATTGCATCGATTGTTTAATGAAGAAGTAAAAAAATAAGCAAAGCGAAAAGAGAAATCGAGCTAGCGTTTGAATGTATTTTGAGCAATTTTGCCTTTTGTTTTGTCGTTGGATAAATTGAAGCATGAAAGTTGTCGCGATCACGAAAACTCGTGTGTTACGGTTAAAATATATACACTATATTTATAGAAAACTAATATCCCCGTCGACACGCCCGGAGGATATTTCGTTTATAGACAAAGCCATAGCCCTCCTTATCTTGTCAATGAACATTCTAAACACACGCTATCAGATGCTCCTCTTGTTTCAGTGCCTAAGAAAAAACTGAAAGGTAACTACAAATCAGGAATGCAACATTTAATGTAAAGCGTAAAAAGGCTAATTTTATATTTTGTCTAACTGGTTTGTTGTTTTTGTTGAAAGGTCTTGTGTAACCGAGTAAAAGTGTTGTCTATCGGGCGATTGGATTGTTTTGTGAAAGAAAAAAGAACAAAAATTTCACCAAAATGTCTCTCTGCATCACTTCGGCATTTCTCTGGCCACAATTTTGTCGTTATGGATTTGACAGATTCGCGAAACGTCGATGCACTGAGAAATAGTTTTGAAAAAAAAAATCGCTCTGTACACATCATTGAGTTGACACAGTAAATCGTATTATGATCACAGAAATGCGTAAATCATTTGTTACATTGTCGTATTAAATACCATTTGCGTAAAAAGTACAATGATTCGAGTCGACTACCGAAAGAATGTTGACCGTGTCGCAGTAGCTAGAGTGATTATTGTATTAATTGCAAGACAAATGTAACAACAACAACGAAAAAACACACACAATACGCAGCAGGCTAATCGACGGAGAGCACACACACACAAGACCTCGGCAATATCGGGCTTATTTTTGTCTATGCTTCCCGAAACTGTCTCGATCGCGGTAGAGCGCGACGAATCGTGGAACAAAAAGGAAAAGAAAAATTGTAAGAACGGACCGAGAGAAGAAAAGAATCTCATCGAGGTGCTCTTCGGATCCATAGGCTTTGTTGCTGCCGATTCGTTTGTTGACTTGACCCGTAATGTTTGAGATTGACAAACAAAACAGAAAGAACCTCACACACAATTTGGCGATAAAGAACTGCGAGCAATTTGCGTACATTAACGGATTTTCATTTTTTCCTAGGTATTGCTTCTCGTTGGCTGATAGGGAATAAATATGCCAAATGATTTTTTACTTTGGGAACGGAATAATGAGACAAACGAAAAAAGAGAAACGATAAAGAGAACGCTTTTTCGAAGGCTAACGGCACGCGGCTCCTGGACACATTGTTAATCACAGCATGGAGTATGTCTGCATATTTTATTTACATGTATTTCAGGTGTCGTGCCGCCAGCCTCCATACGAAAAGAAACAGAAAAAAAAAAAGAAACATACGTAATGTTATTTTCTTTCTTATCGTTTAGGTATGCCCAATGGTGACGATGGAGCGCTGATTAATGTTTGATTTTTAGCTGAAAGAAACCCGCTGTTATTTAGCTAGCGATGCTAGTTTCTCGAATGTAGTCCACATTTGCATTGTCGAGCGATTGATTAATTGCGTAGCAGTAAATTATTGAGAGAAACATTTGAATTGAGGAAAAAAACGAAGAGAGCAAAAGCAAATTTTGATCGACCACCCCTACCATGGATGAATCCTGTGATACTCATATTTGTCATTATATGGGCTGTTATACGAGAGTTCTCGCGTGAGATCCTTATACGTAACGTAATACACATAGACTATTTTTATATATTGAAACTAGTAATCGAGTACTGCTATAGAAAGTATATCATAGTGATTCCTGCTTCGTAGTAGGTCCTGAGACCATAGAATAGACCATAGCATTTGATATTCGGCATTTATCGATAAAATAGTCTACGAAAGCAAAAAAAAACGTAGATTTTCATTGCTACACCTTGATCAATGAATTGGGGAAAAATTCTCTCGCGAGTCTAGATTACATCGTTCACGAAATTAGTATTCTGTGAAAAATAATTGATTTGTCGATGCTGTTTTTCGTTTCCTCACTGATAGAAACCTTTGATAAAAATAACAAAATATATATATTAACTCATCTATAGTCTCAGCACTGACTTGGCTAGAGTTATAGCTCGCGAGCTAAAGCAACCGTTTTTAATACCAATCTTTCATGAGTATGACGACATTGACGATATTTGATACAGTGTAATCGAAAGATAAAATTTACGATTTACTTGCCTCTGGCAACCTGTTGAAAAGAAAAAGCAAAATTCATCCGTTGAATCCCAATGTCGCCCTCGCCCTTTCAACGCCAGCCATCACTCATCAAAAACCGAGAATATCGAGATATCGCTTTTAACTGATGACGAGCTCTGTACTTTTGTAGGGTTCTCGAGAGCTTCCTACCTCAGATCGAGGGTCAGGAACCAGGGTGCCTGCCTGCAATTCTGGCGAGCAGAGAAGAGATTTAGGTTTTGGATTCGGCACGCCGTTAAAACACAGTCTTTCTACTGGTTTGTCATCGTCCTCGTATTCTTCAACACTGTCTGCGTCGCCGTTGAACATTATCATCAACCGGATTGGCTCACCGATTTTCTCTGTAAGCGATAACTTGAAAGAAAAAAAAAGAAAAACGACACGCACACACAAACACACGAGAACACTGAAAAAGAAAGTATCTGACTTCCGTTTCTGTGGGGAAACATGCAAAAAAAAAGAAAAAACAACCAACAAATCAAATGGAGGTTTTGTCGACGAGTAAGGCAAAGCGAATCGAATCAAGAATCGTCGATTAATGTTTGATATTTGTCTTTGCAGTTTACACCGAGTTCGTGTTCCTCGGACTCTTCATGTGCGAGATGTTCATAAAAATGTACGCGCTGGGTCCCCGGATCTACTTCGAGTCGAGTTTCAATCGATTCGATTGCGTCGTTATATTGGGATCGATATTCGAGGTGATATGGTCGGCGGTGAAGTCCGGCTCCTTCGGTCTCTCCGTCCTTCGTGCCCTACGGCTTCTCAGGATATTCAAAGTCACAAAGTACTGGGCCAGCTTGAGGAACCTCGTGATCTCTCTGCTCAACTCGATGCGCAGTATAATATCTCTCCTCTTCCTGCTCTTCCTCTTCATTCTCATATTCGCCCTACTCGGCATGCAGCTTTTCGGCGGGCAGTTCAACTTTCCGACTGGCACGCCACCCACCAACTTCAACACGTTTCCCATCGCGTTGCTAACTGTCTTCCAAGTAAGTTATAATTAGCTAAAAAAAACAAAAAACCCCCCACGAATGGTACGATTTGTCGGAATCATTAATCATTTTCGAAGCGAAAGAAATTTGAACATTTGTCTTTCCTTCATAATTGCCGTAGAAAATAGAAAATTAGTACGAAAGAAATTGATGTTGCGCGCTTTTGCAAGGCCTATTTGTAAATAATTTTTTTCTTTCATTCAACTTCAAAGATCCTGACCGGCGAGGACTGGAACGAGGTCATGTATCAGGGCATCGAATCTCAAGGTGGCCACAAAAAGGGAGGCATGATCTACTCCCTTTACTTCATTATCCTCGTACTCTTTGGCAACTACACCCTGCTGAACGTCTTCTTGGCTATCGCCGTCGACAATCTGGCCAACGCCCAGGAGTTGACCGCGGCCGAAGAGGGACAGGAGGAGGAGGACAAGGAGAAGCAGCTTCAGGAGCTTGAAAAAGAAATGGAAGCTTTGCAAGCGGGGGACGGTGGCGCGCCCAAAGTGGAAATATGCCCGCCTAGTCCGACGCAAAACTTGTGAGTTTCGTCGCTCTGTCATTCTCGTTCTTCATCTCCGAGAGACATCGGATGTGTAAAAAAAACAAAACTAAATAATTCTTCGTTCGCAGCAAAAGTGGGAAAGGCGGAAAACAGGCGTCCGAAGAGAAGAAACAGGATGACGAAGACGACACGGGACCAAAACCAATGCTGCCATACTCCTCCATGTTTATACTATCTCCGACAAACCCGTAAGTTACAGGAAACGATTCCTTTTACAGATCCAAATAATTCTAACATTAGGCTAGTTAAAAAAAATGCATTCCTTTTTAAATTAGTTCAACATCTGGATTATTTTACTCTTTCGCGAAATAATGATTTTCGAACAAATAGAGAGCTGTATGAAAATATTTACTACTTCCTCGGCGTGTAAATTCCAGAAAGAACAAACATTTTTTTTTTTCCGAGTTTTTTCAGATGAAGATATTAATATTTGTTACTTGTCGATCTCGATTATCTGGCAGTTCGAGAACCAGTCATTTTTGATACATTAATGGCTTATTGAAATTGTAGCACATTTTATTCGAATAAAAATAAGCTTTGCTTAAATACCAAATCGATGAGGCCGTGTTAACAAACGAACACACAGAGCTGAACTTTACGAATCTTTCTAATTGTCAAAAAATCTTTTTCGATTTTCAGTGTAAGAAGAGGAGCCCATTGGGTCGTGAATCTAAGATATTTCGACTTTTTCATCATGGTCGTGATATCATTGTCGAGTATCGCGCTGGCGACGGAGGATCCGGTGGACGAAAATTCACCGAGAAACCGCGTATTGAACTATTTGGATTACGCCTTTACGGGTGTTTTCACGATAGAGATGATTCTCAAGGTCATTGATCTGGGAATCATACTCCATCCTGGCTCGTACCTTCGCGAGTTTTGGAACATAATGGACGCAGTTGTCGTGATATGCGCAGCGGTGTCGATGGGCTTCGACATAATGGGCAGTTCGGCAGGAGCAAATCTTTCGACTATCAAATCGTTGAGAGTGTTGCGAGTGTTGAGACCATTGAAAACAATTAAGAGAGTGCCCAAGCTTAAAGCAGTGTTCGATTGCGTTGTGAACAGTCTGAAGAACGTCATTAACATCCTCATTGTGTATATATTGTTCCAATTCATTTTCGCTGTTATTGCGGTACAGCTGTTCAACGGCAAGTTCTTCTACTGCAACGATGCGAGCAAATACACGGACGAAGATTGCCGGTGAGATAAACGAGACCTTAAAAATAACAGAAAAGAAAAGAACGGCAACGACAATAATCTCTTTCAGCGGCGGGCCCAACCAAAAGAAAATAACATCATTCGTCATTCTAACTGTAATTGTAATCGATCGATTGTACGTCTGTTCAGGGGAGATTACTTCGTCTTCGAGGACGACGCGTTATTGCCAACGGCGAAGAAGAGGCAGTGGCAACCGCAGAGCTTTCACTACGACAACGTAATGGCGGCGATGCTCACACTGTTCGCCGTTCAGACCGGCGAGGGATGGCCACAAATTCTTCAACACTCGATGGCAGCTACACACGAGGACAAGGGTCCTATTCATAATTTTCGAATAGAAATGTCCATATTCTACATCGTGTACTTTATCGTATTTCCATTCTTCTTCGTTAACATATTCGTTGCTTTGATCATTATCACGTTTCAAGAGCAAGGCGAGGCGGAACTGCAGGACGGTGAAATCGATAAAAACCAAGTGAGTTGTGTTAATATTTTTTATCACGACTGGCCGATAAATGTAACAAAAAAACTATTCAACGACCGAAATCTCTCGTTTCACCCACAGAAATCCTGTATAGACTTCACATTGGGGGCAAGACCCCTCGAGAGGTACATGCCGAACAAACGAAACAGCGTAAAGTACAAAATTTGGAGGATAGTAGTATCGACGCCATTCGAATACTTCATCATGATACTCATCGTTCTCAACACACTGCTGCTTATGATGAAGGTAAGCAGTCTCGGACATACGTTAATTATACTTCCACCGAATAATCATTCAATAATGTTTCTTTCGAAACCCCTTTTTTGAGTAACGAGCGAATATACGAGCGAGTATACGCGAGAAAAGAACGAAGTAATGGGCACAAAATGCGAATGTCAATATTTTTCTACTCAACTCGTTGAAGGTACAATCTTGCGATATCTTCTCGCTCGTTCTTCATTCTTGACCCGCCGAAGAAACCCCCCCCCCCCCCCCCCCCCCCCCCCCCTTTACTTTCCCGTACTTTATACTCGACCTAAAACCCGCCCCGCTACTTTTTTTTTCTAATTTATTTTCGTCGATAAACGTTCTTATCAAAGTTTTGGCAATTTTAACCAATCGAAAAAAAGAGTTTTAACTTCGTTGTCGACCAGCATCTCGGATTATAAGATTTTCTCGAAAGAAATAAGAATTGCAAGGGTCCGCATTGGGATATAAAGAAAGAAAAAAATATCTAACGTCAATTAACATATTGTGTCTATATATACATACAAATTCACTCGTCGTATATGAATTACGGATATGTTTGTACAAGAGATTCGTTGTATTTGCCTGCATATTCACTTGTTCTCTGTATAATACTATTGTGGTCCCAAGGTTTGTCTCTGTCTGGTACACACACAAACAGCAATCCCATATGTTTATACTGTTATTCATGTCCCAAAGTTGAAGGAAAAACCTTTTTTTTTTCATTCTTATCATTTCTTGTCTCCAGCTCTATTTTTCCAAGTTCCAAAAGAATTCCTTCGTAATGATTTGATCGCGAACTTTGAGCTCAAAATCAATGAAAAATCAAGCTTTTAGTTGCATTTTAATCGAGTGCCTCATTTCATTGAACCCTCGGACGGAAGTAAAAGAAAATACAAACTTCCGATTGCCAAATGTCCTCTTACGGGAAGAAGTAGACGTGCGAACATTTGGCTAAAGCTTTTATCACCTCTTTCGTTGACCGTATTAGATGAACTTTGAGTTACTAGCTGCTCTTGCCGTCCTTTTCTCTCTCTCTCTCTCTCTCTCGCTCTCTCTCTCTCTCTCTCTTTCTATCTCTAACTCTCCCTCCTCCCCCGTAATACTCTCTGCCTATCACTCTTTCTCATCCAAATTGCATGGCTAGCATCGTGTGTCCCTTGTTTCATTGTAGCTCTTCACAAAAATCCTGAAACGGAAAGAAAGACAAATCGATGTATCGCACCCCACATTGAGCGTTCGATTCTGCACCTATACTAAAAAAAAAAAAAATGCACCTATCACCGCAAAAAAAAAAAGCCCAAGTCCCACCAACTTCGAGAGATTAATGCAAAAGAAATCGGTAGCTCGAATGAAAAGAAATCATGCAAGCACTCAAATATTTAAATGATATTTTTTTTATCAAAAACAAAAATCGAAAAAGATAGAAATCCATGTTTGTGCATTAATCTGCCAGTCTCCACGATATTTCCATGTTCCCTTCCGACTACACACGCAGTAACGACGACAATAGTGTCGTAAAATGTGCGCTTCGAGGTCGGCTTTGACTTGATTGTGAAAAAAAAAAAATTAATAAATAACACATCCACTTTAGCATTCATTCAGAAATAAACGAACGCTGCCACCGTCCGTTGATCGATTGGCAATGGCTATTACAAAACTATATATATTCGCTTACGACAACGGAGATATAACGTTTAACGTCGAATCTCATGCACACGCACCGCACAAGGTTCATGAGCACAATAAGCATGTGCGGCTCACCAACACCGCGTCAAGCTCAATTTCGTGTCATCGTGACAAAGCGTGGAAGTTCAAACGTAAAGTTTCTCCTCGAGTAACTAATTCGCAATGTCGACAAGAAAATGCAAATGTAAGAAAAGAAAAAAAAAGTTTCACGAATCCTTGGAATTGTTCGCTATCAAAATTTTTCGTCCTTGCCGACGCGAACTTTAACAATCGATAATTGCACGGTTACTCGTTTTGACACCGTTGAACGCTAGAGCTTCGGTTGTACGGCGCGCTATAACCGGTACAGGGTTGCGAGCCCAAGTTTTCGCTCTATAAGTAACCGGGCAAATCCATGATTTCTTGTCACGCGAAACCCTCGCTTATAAACTTATTCTTTCAAGGCTCCCGATATTGCACCGCGTTCATTGCCACAGCACGAAGAGCCTCGATACTTCCACGCATTGTTTTAAGGGGAAAAAAAAGGAAAGAAAGAAAAATGAGAACGAATATACGGAGCCTCACAGAATACACGTACCACGCTGCGTGTCGCATGCTGGCTGCTCGCATAAAGGCTACTCCATCACTAATGCCTACGATGATTGAAAAAAGCAACAAAAAAATTCAAAGGATGACACGAAAAGTTCATTTGAATGTTAATGATCCTATGTTTTTGCACGGGGCGTTCGCACGATATACGAAATACAAGAACTTCCTGAAGACGATCTTCCACGAGACCGATAGTGCCTCGAGATTCGAAGCTATTCAATTATATAATACCCTATTTCCGTGAAAAAAAACAAAAAAAAAAAAAAAACTCAAAAATCAAAAAATTAATTCATTTGTCATAAATCATAGTCCTGCATCGTCTCATTAGAACCCAGAGCTCGTTCCTTCCGCGACTATCGTAAAAAATCCCTCATCGCATTCATCAATGATTTGGCAGTAGAAAAAAAAATATATATCTGCAGTTTTGTTGAGTTTTCAGACACCAGCTAGAGTCATACATTCTCTCGAGTGAGAAAAAAAATACAATCCAAGCGCAACCGGTGACGAGGGAACGCGTTTCAATCGTCGGCGGTTCGCCGCGGAAAAATCCTCTAGTGCTCATGATTATATTCTCCACATAGATCTCTCAAAGACACGATTAGCGAAACACGATTTTTCGACGGTAACGGCGTAGATGCACGCGACCCGTGTATTCGATGCGATTCGTCATCCCATACTATATTACAATACCTCCCGCAAATAGTCGACGGAATGATGATTTACAATAGAAAATACATAGATCCACACTCGATCATGCCCGTACTCGATCCACTTCCCACGTATACGTATTTACTTGCTAGGCGGAAAAAATGGTTTAAAAAAAATGCTCGAAATATATATAAAAAAGAAAAAACATCACTGCTGATTATAATTCTAAGAAATACAAACGGTCACACGATTCAGTGAGACAGGAGTGATTGTAAAAAATCTTGGACCATTTTTTCCGAAATTCCATGTACTCTTTATATATACAAATACTATCAATCTATATTAATTATAGATAAGAATAAAAATATTCCACACATACGTACACACATAGCCGCACGTAAAACACACATCCCTCGTACGATAGACAGGTACGATGATACAGTATATACACCCAATGAAAAAAAAAGAAGTTACTTGAAGAACAGAAAAGACAAATACGAGGACTCGAGCCAATTTTTGGTTTTTTGGACCGTTGGGGTGTGAAACTAAAAAGAAAAATAAGAGAGAGAAAAATTTGCGACTAAATCTTATCGTCGACACGTAGGCTTGTATGTCCGTATGTATGTCTGTCTGTCGGCCGTGTGTTTGTCAGTGTGTGCATTGCAGTACCACCAGCAGAGCGAGGTGTACAGGAAAACACTGAAGTACTGTAACATATGCTTCACCGGGATGTTCTCCGTCGAGTGCATTCTCAAGATCGCCGCATTCGGCCCCAGGGTAAGCTCCACTTCCCCAAACGACAACAAAAAATTTCCTTTTTTCCGGCCGAGCTCTTAAACCAGCTCGGCTTATCCTAAAAAAAAAAGAAGAATTCGGTTATTCGTCGCGTTTCTTCCATTCGCATTCGCGTTAATATTCAAGATTTTTCATCCAACTTTCATTCCTAAACCGTCCGAAGAGCTTTCGATTGACTACGAAATCATCGAAAATCGAGGTTGAAAAATATCCAAAAATTCTACGGGGCTAATATTGGCGCGAATATGAATATTTCTCGATTGAACGAGGAAACGCGACAAACCGTTTCTCAAAAAGGCCGGTAAGTCTCGCTTATTAGAGAAACACATAGAGCGTTTGCCCAAAGGAAACCGCTGCTACATAAACAAATTATCTGTATATTATTCTTGGAGTAATTCATCTTCGCGAGCTCGTTGTGGACATTGGACGCGCCGTTTTAGAAATCTTTGAGCCAAAGTACGTCTTCCGAGGGACGTGAACACACGTTACACACGCACACTGAAAACAAATTACATAGTAAAAAAAATTGTGATTTTCGCTACAGAAAATATTTTCCTGGCAAAGATATATACTTTGTAATGATGACAATAGCTGGAAATAATATAATTATCATTCACCTAATTAAATCCTCGTTAATAACAACTATAGACATAGATGTTTCTCCAGGCAATTATTTGCTATAGTAAAAACAACTTAATTTTTTTCTCAGTGCAGAGTCACACGATACGCTGAAGAATGTTTTCTTTCAAAAGCGAAAGAGTGGCAGCCGAGCTTTTTTCACGAATGTCTAATTTTTTGTAAATTACGACAATTAATCAGCCGCCAGTCGATCGCTCATTACGATTAAGAACAAAAAAGAAAATCGAACGCGAGTAACACACATATCTTACACGCAGATACAAATGATAATTCAAGGACACACAAATTCGTTCCATAAAACGTTGCGAATAATCGTGCATACATCTTCACATACGATTAAATTCGATTTACTTTATTATTATATTCGCATATTTCGCTATATCCAAGAACTTTCCACCTTTTCTTTCGCTATAATTTCGCGCTCTTATATTATCTATATATCTCTAATTTCTGCCTATCTCTATCACTATCTCCGTTTCTTTATTATTTCGACTTTGTTATTCGTACGATTTTATCCATGCGTTAAAAAGAAAAACAAGTATATGAAGAAGAAGATGATGATGATGATGAAGGAAGAAAAGTTCCCCACGAAGTTCCACGCCCCTGCATGCTATCCGCCTCTTGCATCCGCACGCATTCACTGCACGTGACATGTTTAATGAAATAACGAATCGAAAAAAAAAAACAAATAATGACAATCCTCGCATGCGAAAATATGATAATCACAAATTGCCTGCGTATATGGGCCGATAAGTGATGACAATGATTATTTATAATGAACGATGATGAACGATTTTTTTGCGATTTACGATCGTGGCGATGATAATATCGAACGGCGATATTGGAATAAGCCGACGGTCCCTTGAGTTTCGTTCCCGCATGCTGTTTATCGTCTGAAAAAATTGCATCTTATGATCTCTGACACTCTTGACCCCGTTGCGATGACCGGATTGAAAAGGAAAAAAAAACTAGCGTGTTACAGTTTATACTGACCGAACGATCGTTTGTCCACTCTGTGAGAGATTGGTTAGATTTGCTAGGGTCGTTAGGAGATCGAAGAAATATGAAATCCTAAAATTCGACGAGTGGGATCTACCGAGCTTTGCGATGCACGATTTACCGAACCAAAAAAAAGAAAAAAAAAATCACCTCGACGATACGCGAGACATCGTCGTCGGTTAAATAATTACTTCCATATCGTGGCAAATGGAAGCTCGTTTGTTCCGGTAAATCGTGTGGTCGTCGATGACGATATAGGGGTGATTATTTTTAAAAAAAGAATTCCGAACCGTCAAAGGGACGAAGGTTGGGACGAGAAAGTTCCCGGACGGCCCTTACCCTATAAATAAACGCGTGCGTCAAGCACGTTGTTTCTTTTTTTCTATATTTATATCGGTACAAGGATATAAATGTGTGAGAGTTGCATTGAAAAAAAAAAGAATAAGCAAAAAAAAAACTCGGAACGTCAAAGGGTTGAGGACTCAAGAGCGTTTTTAAATCGAACGATCGAACACAACAGGCAACAGACAAATGGTTGGGCCTATGCTACGTCTCTGTTGGGTGTATTTTGTAGTATCACGAGGCGCCGCCAGTTCTATTGGACAGCTTGACCATCGTGAACATGGTCGTCACCCTACTTTTCTTCATTGAGTGCATCCTTAAAGTCATCGCCTTCGGATGCAAGGTACAAAAAAGCCTTTAATCACTAACTCCACTCTTTTATCACACGTATATAACGTCACTTGGATCTCGTCGAACCGCAACGAAGCCAAGAAAACGAAAAAACAAAAATGAAAAGAAAAAGAAATATGTCGAATACAAATGTATCTCGAAAAATTGAACGAAAAACATCGGCAACGGATGCCTTGCGAGTTGGCATTGGAAATTTACTACGTAAACTATATTAATCATAACGAGAAAGAGTTGTTTCTCGTGTGAAAATATCTTTGAGGTATGAAAACGAGTTGTGCATTTAGAAATTCTGACAAAGGGTCGAATCTCGATGCATTCACGCGAGAATTGCTTTCTGTCCGTAGCGAGTAAAAATCGTTTTTAATTACACGCATAAGGTAATTTTAGAGAAAAAAAAAACCAAGTAAACATTTTTGGAAGTAAAATGAACGATTAAAGTAGCTACTTCGAGAATCTTGATCGTGTCTACCTCTCGCTCTGTCTCACACTATCCGTTACTACTTTGTCTGCTGTAAACACATATCTGACGGAGTATCCGATCGAAAGTAAAACAAAAGAAAAGAACTCTCCGAGAAAATCGAGAAAAACTCTTTCTACTAGCTGCTTGCTATGACCGGCATGTTCCTGTAGATCTTTAGTAGAGTGATCCCGTCACTTATACAACTACATAGTCGGACCATCGATTATATTATAAAAAAAACAAAAAATCAGTCGAATTGTTATATTTTATTACCAATCTGCGCTCATCGGCAAAGATCATCGGCAAAAATATCTCGAAATATTTAAGTATGCATCGCTATTGGGACACAACCAAGTTAGGATAGCACAACAAGAATTGAGAAAAAAAAAGCTCTTAATACTGACGACGAGCTCACATATTGTACACTGTAAACGATTTATAATTAACGATAGATTGGAACACGGATAATTATGTCCATACTATATTGCTACATATTTAGACATGCCATTATCGCGCACACAGCGTATTTAAACAAACCACATATACATACACAAATAATACACATGCACATAAGTACGCACGAGCGTAACAGCATCACGTCTTGACGACCGTGCCGTACGCGTTTCTTTTTCGATATGCAAAATACTTTTGTATAGAGGTAGACTTGCATACATATTTAAGAACCTGAGCCATTCCGAACGCCCCTAAGCGGAAACGTTTCGTTGAATTTTTACGAGGAAAAAATCATTTTTTGGTATTAAATTCGAGGCGTAAATGATGGTTTTCAATATTGAATCCATTCGATCCATCTTCCATTTTTTCAATTTAAAATAGAATTTTTTTACACGAGTTCGACGTTCTCAAGATGCGTTCGTGTCGTTGACAAAAGTTGAATTAGCAGCCTTCGGAATGGCTCGATCCGGCACCGGCGAATTATTTTTATTAATCTTCATTCTTCCGCTCGGGCAGAACTTCTTCAAGGATCCTTGGAACACATTCGACTTCATCACGGTCATCGGTAGCATCGTGGACGCTCTAGTTGTCGAATTCGGGGTACGTGGACCGACGATACAATATTTCTCTCTTTCGTTTTCGTTCGTAACAATATTTAGAACATTCTATTGATCTCACGATCGATGAAAAAAAAAATATTTAAAAGAAAAAGGACTTCTCTCTTTATAGCTTCGTTCATGCATCGTCCTCGAAAATGATTGCTAATCGTTCGTTCAATCGAACAATCTCCGATGAGAAAACGATGCACGCTCGAAGCCCAATTCAATCGACGAGATGAAATTATCACTTTGTTTGTTTAAGTGTAATTTTCTTTGTCCCCTGCAGGAGAACTTCATCAACGTTGGCTTCCTCAGGCTATTTCGCGCCGCCAGACTGATCAAACTTCTCAGGCAGGGCTACACTATACGAATCCTACTGTGGACATTCGTCCAGTCCTTCAAGGTATCGAAATAAATTCCATTTACACAAAATCAATCGTATCTTGTTATTATTATTATTATTATTTTTTTTTTTTTTTTGTAAAGATTAATTATTTCATAATTAATTTAATCGATAATTGAACGAATTAATTAACGGATTGACATTTAATTATTCCAGGCGCTGCCCTACGTCTGTTTACTCATAGCCATGCTGTTCTTCATCTACGCTATCATCGGCATGCAGGTACGATTTCGATATCGACAAAATCACTCGTCGTGAGAACGAAAAAAGCCTCGCGCTCATCTGCGAATCGCAAAGGGTACAAAATTCGCGATCAAGATTTTTCAAAGTTATTTGAATTATTGAAATTATTGCCAGGTCTTCGGAAATATAGGAAACGATTCGGCAACCGCGATCGAACGTCACAACAACTTTCAGTCCTTCTTTCCCGCGATTATGTTACTTTTTCGGTGAGAATAACGTAATAGGAGAAAGAGCAACAGAAGCTAGCGTAGATATTTGACGTGCCTTTGGAAAACGTAAGCTAGATTTTGAGAGAAACGGTGTGAGCTAAGAAGAAACCATGTAGAAATAATGTTGATAAACGCGTTTCTGTATTCACCTTCCATCATCCAAAACGTTTTATACGCTAACATGTGTGCTTCGTGGAACTAACGCTATTGGCTTTTGCCCTCGGGTTATTCGCCCCTTTTACTTCCAAAGGTTTTCGGTAACATTCGACTCGATCCGGAAACGTCGATCTACGAGCACAACAACTTCCAGACATTCATTCAAGGTCTGATGTTACTATTTCGGTGAGTATTCCTCAAAATACCTTATCTCGATAAGAGCGACAAACAGTTTGTCTCTTCGATCGTGCTTTGCTTCAGTATCGGTTGTGCTTCATGTAAAACGCGAAAAACGTAACACGATATTTTCGTCGGAGAATAATAAGCAAAATGATAACAAAGCAATTGATACTTTTTCCAGATGCGCGACGGGCGAAGCGTGGCCAAGTATAATGCTCTCATGCATAAAAGGACGAATGTGCGACCCGAAAGTAACAAAAGAAGAGCCCGAGGGTTGCGGTTCGAATCTCGCCTACGCTTACTTCGTATCGTTCATCTTCTTCTGCTCGTTTCTCATGCTGAATTTGTTCGTCGCCGTTATCATGGACAACTTCGACTACCTCACCCGTGACTCATCGATTCTGGGCGCTCATCATCTCGACGAATTCGTCAGGATATGGGCCGAGTACGATCCGAATGCGACGGGAAAAATTCATTTCACGGAAATGTACGATATGCTTAAGAACATGGAACCGCCGTTGGGTTTCGGTAACAAGTGTCCGAATCGACTAGCCTACAAGAAACTCATCAGAATGAACATGCCAGTCGACGACGATGGCAAAGTCAACTTTACAACGACACTATTTGCCTTGATTAGAGAGAATCTTAGCATCAAAATGAGAGTCGGTGAGTTATTTCATGTACCAGACTCTGTGCAATGTATTTTTTATTGTTCGGGGCTTAAAAGAAACCCTATCGCATCGAGCCACTGTCAAAACGACTGTGAAACAACCGTGTGGGAAAAAATTTCGGTATCGTAATTTTCTCACGTTACGTGACAAAAATTCACCGTCGAAACCACTGTGAAACCACTGTGTGGGAAAAATTTCAGTATGGTAGTTTTCTCACGAACCGCAACCAAAACTACCGCCCACGGTTGACCTCTAAAAATGCACCGTCGAAACAACAGCAAAACCACCGTGCTTTTTTAACATGTCATCGCCGAAACCACCGCTAAACAACCATCCGCGGAAATCCAAATTGTCGTGAAGATGGTTTCGTGGGGGTTTCGACGGTAAATTTTTGTCACTTGACCACCGTGATTTTCGTGGTGACTGGATTTGATAGGGCATCTGTTGAGACTGAACATTATATTACAATTCATGTGTATCGAATTCAACAGCCGAGGAGATGGACCAAGCGGACGAGGAGTTGCGGGACACCATTAGAAACATTTGGCCTCTGCAAGCGAAAAAGATGCTGGACCTTTTGATACCTAGGAAACACGGTAAAATGTCGAAGATGCATTGAAAATCATTGTCACGAATTGAATCACAATGTTTATATTGATATATATATATATATAATTTTTTTTTCAGAATTAGGCAAAGACAAGCTCAGCGTTGGTAAGATATATGCCTGCCTGCTGATCCTCGAGAATTGGAAGACAACGAGGTTCGGCCAGATACAGGCCGGCACACAGGTGAGCTTTTACACGAGAGAACGTAGCATTGTCGTGTATCCCCGCGTGATATCTAATCGCGCGACACAATTACGATATAGCCACACATCGCGGATACTTATTCCGTCGACGCGGCCCCTCGACGTATGTTCGATCGCGCGAGCCTATTTTCGTCGAAACTCTCGCATATTTCCATTTGTTTTTTTTTTGTATTCTCTTTCTCTCGATACAAGACAATCTATTCACTCCGATTGTACGAAGATCTCTTGGATATTGTCTGTGCGACGTGCGAGAGACTTCTTCGAGGAAAAGAAGGCCGCGCCGAGCACCGCCGAAAATTGAGTTCGAATGGATGTTTGTCGTTCGCTTCTTCGTGGTAGGAATTTACGGCCGATGTGAGGACCAAATTCAACTTAGCGATTCCGAAATGTCCCAGTAGTGTGTTAGTTTACCCGTCGGGAATTGTCGTTTCCCTTCCAACAGCGAACTCGCGCTATCTTTGCTCTCCCATCGCGATATGTATCTCATTGAATAATTTTATTTTCGATGAATTGGGAGCGAAACGACGAGATCCCGGATATCCCGAACCCTCAGACGTTTATGTCCGCGAGGATACGCTGGAGCGTCGTGCAAGCGTGACATTTCATCGATTCGTACCTTCCAAGTACTTTACCGAGCTTTGAGATCCTTCGATCTACGACGTCGCTCCACTGTGCCTCGCCAATGTGCTCATGTAGTGCTGACGAATCTCGAAAAAATTCATCCGTACAACGGGTTCTCACGGCAGTTTTTTTTTTATTTTCGAATCACACGATGTTGCGACCCCAAAATCCCGAAAGAGGACAAAATATCTACATATTGAGATTTCGTGCAACCAATCGGTGTAGATCGAGCCCAACCTTGTCCTCGAAGAACTAGAATATTGCAGATTTGAAAAAAAAATTGAATGAAGCAATCCACGTGATAATTCGAGCTCGTGAAGAAAAAATTGAAAAATGAAAGCGATGAATCGAATATACATTCCGACATATATATATACATTCAGTAGATAGGTAGGGATATGTGAGTTTTGAATGAAAATATTGAACAAATTAGGATTTAATGACATAGATAAACGATTGAGTATTGATTGACCTATTTTATAATTAGATCTATTAACGATTAACCGTAGCGACGGTGACGCTAACAATGTGAACCTTTTCAGAAACTTCTGAGATGATTTTTAGCTATATAACAGAACAGACATAGAATAGGATGATCTATAGGTCGTAGACGAAATCACGTAATTTATCTAATGAGACTTGATAAAGGATAATTAAGACCCCACCCCCCTTCTCTATCTCTCCCCTACTTTATACCATATACTATCCGAAAGCAAAAACAAAGAGGACCTCTACGCAGCTCGCCATTAATCATCTCTTTATATATTCTTTTTCTTTGTTTTCCAGAATGATAACGAACTTGTCGATAACGATAATGCCGGGCAAAGTCCTGCAGCCCAGGCGGTAGTAATTACTTTTTTCTCTCTTTCTCAACTACCCTTTCTCGAAAATCCCACTTTTTTTTAATATCGATCATTACAATTGGTTTTCTACTAATATATATATACTTTTGTTCGTTCACTGTCCAACACCGTATCTCTTCTCACATCTTTCTTTCTTCATGTATTCATCTCTTACTTCTACACTCTGATCACAATTTTTTTCGTATACACGTTTCTGTTTTTGTTTCCTCTCTTCTGTAATTCATTCATTGCATTCGTCACGAACGTTCCGAGTTCACGCAACGCTGGCTTTTCGTCGAATTTCGGCGGTTAACTCTTTCGCAAATTTCTACCAAGGAAATAGTTTTCGTGTCGACAAAGAAAGGCCAGCG
Organism: Ischnus inquisitorius; assembly: GCA_963924025.1. Classification (NCBI taxonomy): domain Eukaryota; kingdom Metazoa; phylum Arthropoda; class Insecta; order Hymenoptera; family Ichneumonidae; genus Ischnus; species Ischnus inquisitorius. Next base: position 3,703,884 of record OZ001245.1, read on the forward strand.
ATGCGGCACACACCACTTAACACTATACAACATTATTTCGCAAAAAAAAAAAAAATCCTTGGCACCTGTAAATCATTTGAGTATATTATCTACAACCTAATAGAGGAACTTCTCAGGTTAAAATTAGACAAATAGACACTTAATGTTAGTTTAGCGAGAGAGCCGCCAGCACCGAGTTTTGAATTATCAGTAAAAGCACAAATCAGGTCTTTCGAGTCGTCGCTCATCATCCACGGTTAAAAGTATTCGTTAAAAAAAAACCAAAAATGAGAAGCAAAACTCAGTGTCGCTGTTCTCGAAGCAGAACCCTCTCCAATAGCAATCCCAGATACAATTAGAAAAGCTAAAAAAAAAAAAGATGGATGACGAAACCTTCGACGATTTTGTGCGCATCGATTCTTGTCGATTTGTACAAAATCGTTGAAAGACGCAAGTTAAAACCATCTGGTATCGATGTAACGTGAGAGAGCATTAAAAAACGCGTTGAGGGCCCCGAGTGGGTTGCGCAAAATAGTACGTCTCGTTTGGCTCCTTTGCGTCGACGCGCTATAGCTGTGTAAGTAACGAAAAGTACACGTAGCCGGAGAATCTCCGTAGTTCTCCTACGAGGTATAAACAACAGAAAAAAAACGCTCGAACTAGATCGCCTTTTGCCTCGAGATTTTTATTTTTTATTACTTCTTCGCTAGAACTATCACACTCTAAAAACTGTCCTGAACAATGTAGCTCGTTAAAACTAGACGATCATAGATCGAACCTAGATAACTATATATATATATATATATATTTTTTTTTTTTTTTCATCCTCAAAAGTATCTATATATATGTGGAACGAGCATTTGCGATTTTCTTTTTCACCGTGCGAATCTAAAAGCTGAAATCTTCAATGTCAACGAAATCGCCGAACATTCCCTCGCGCGTATAGAAAAAAAAAAAACACGTGTTAGAAATAACTGGTAGATAATTGACTAGTCTACTTTCTGTTTGAATTGGTTTTTCTTCAAACGATAGTCGTAGAAATTTGTCTGGCTTTAACAGAAAATAAGAATCCTGTGTACTCTACTAGCCCCTGTCTGAACACTTCCGCTATTTTTTCGTCCACACACGAATTTTCTTACTCGACCCACCGAAGAACAATGTCTATTTTTGTATCTCACTCACGACAATTCAATCACCGCTGATTATTGATCCCCAATCGGTTGATCGACGAGCTTACGTTTCGTCGGCTCGATCGCGCAGCGAAACGTAAACTCGACGACTGACTAATCGAACGATCGAAGAATTATTGCAATCGATACTATTAATATCCGATATTACAATCACTGTTATACTAAAATCACTAACCCACTTTCACCAACCGTAGGCATGTTTGTTTGAACCGTCCAGATGTAGATATAACATATATACTATAGATAAGTCCACCCCCCCCCCCCCCCCTCCCCTCTCTCCCCGTGTAATGTGTCTTAACAGGTACGATTGTTGCGCGTTGCAGCAGCTCGTTTGTCGGCTGTATTTGTGACCGGTGTTTAATCGGCTTGTTATTATAACGATTCGTTGGTTTGTTCTCGTAATGCGCTAGACTTGGGTCTTGCATTGAATATCATTCACGGAGAGAACATAATCATATTTACTACGATTTATAGTATCTCGGCGACGCAAAGGACTCATTAGAACAGTTAACGCAATTACAGCAAAGATTACTATACTTATTTGAATGATTAATACAATTATGGCTACCATTTCTTTAACTGTATTGACTATTCCAATAAATCCTTTTGGTCCCCGAGGCACTAAAATTAAAGTAAACATTATAATAATTATAACTAATATTATGATTACTTTTTCTCCGTGTTCAACAGCATTCACGTGTGTGTTACTGTAATCGAGCTGAACGTCGAATCTCTCGTTCCCAGTTGCATGACAAGCTTCGGGCTACGTAAAAAAATAAGACAATTGATTCGAAGAGATCCGATGGCCGACTCGCGCATGCTTATTGAGAATTGCATTTGTATGAAAAAATTTGTCGTTCTACGCAATTAAATTGTGGCCTCGTTCTTTGCGTATCACGATTCGATTCCGCAAAGTACGAAATCGCCACTTAAATGAACTTGAAATAAGAAGAAAAAGAAAAACCCGTAAGTCGGGCAAATAAACAAACATATACAGGCTTTATTACATAAATAAAAAGAAAGTCACAAGGCGAATAGTCCGAGTGAACGATAAATAAATATTGAAAGCAACGAACTCGCGGGTTGAAAATATTTATCGATACCTGCGATTTCGAGCATGATGTTAAAAACAAAATACTTCTTTTCTTCGATCTTCTTTCAATCTAACACTCTGCACTAAACAATCACGACACTTTTTTAATCTTGGCATGGTTTAACAACAACCTTATATCACGAATTAAAAAAAAACAAATACTGACTTTTCTTGAATGCGTCTCTTTCTCAAATCTCGCCGTCCACTGTTTGATTCACACAGCTCACGATATTCAACAACTAAACAGTATAAATTAACATGAAAAGAATTTTTTATATTTATCTGTACATATATATATATGTACATTCAAGAACTATATAGCACCGGTGACGCACCAATATTCTATTATTTTATAAATAATTACATTGTGCAACGGACTACGAGCGTTAAAGGTGAGAAAGAGACTGTACACGGAAGAAATGATCCGGGTCGGATACGGTAAAAGAGCCTGTATGTGCCTGTACATACATAGTGGGAAAGAAAAGCCTTTAAAAAAAAAAGATGCCAAAAAGAAAGCAAACGTAACGCCAGGGCTGAAAATATGTAGAGAAGCAAAAAAAAAAAAAAACCAACAATTTGTTGAAAAATCGTCGAGTCTGACACGGATTTCACACGTTCGAAACAGCGTTCGACCTTTTTCGGGTGCCTGCTGGACATGGCCGAGGCGAATCACACGGGTGGAAAAAATCATCACGGGACCGGTAGCAGGACAAACAGTCTTGAGCCACCGGGCGCTCACGACGGAAAGACCGATCATCATCATCGGGGATCGAGGGACGAGGAAGAAGGTGCCATTGGGGCTCTTGCCGCCGCCGAGCATAGACGCCAGCGTAGCATCAGGTCTGTCGGATCATTCGTAATAAAAACTAAAAATCCCACTGGCTCGGATTCGAAGGAAAAAAAAAGTTGACCTTCGAAATATACATTGATAAAAGCAACAAAAAAAACCTTATGAAGGATTATTGTACGTCGGAAGATTCGGAGTTTCTTTTGCTTATATCGTTTTACATTGTGTTACAGGAACAAAAAGGTGAACTGGAAGATGTCCCACCAGTACGATAAACTAGGGAGCAGCGGAGAGAGTAGCCAGGGAGGGGGTGGGTCTGGGGTTGTAGTTAACGGCGAGGAACGCGCCCCCGAGCTAGAGCCATTGCTGGCAGAGTCCTCCCAGGACTACCACCGCCATCATCACCAATACTACGATAACGAAAATGATCAATACCATCAACACCACTACCACCGTCATCTTCACCGACCACCCTCGTACTATCAACACCAGAACACCTACGCACCTCGCTCCTCAATCCGTTACCTCAAGGTGTCGGCTCGGTCCAAAATCTAAACAAACATCTTTATATTGGCAGCTCATTCAAGGGCCCCCAATACCTATCTCTTGTCTCGATATATATACATATCATTCGTTCCTTTTTTTCAATCTTGTTTATTTTTTACTTTTTCCGAACCTGGCGAAAGCCAGGTCGTATTGTGTTATCGAATCGCGATCTCTATGTCAATATCGTATTATCGACCTCCTATTATCTCGTACACAAAGCGTGTTTAGAAAAGCAAAAGAAAAAAAAGAACATACAATTCTTTAGATAGTCTTTCACACACCTGCAGAGCGGAGAGATGACTCCTTATTGACCCCGAAACATTATTTTTCGCAGCTGAGGCTAAAAAAAATAGCGTCAAACAGCCGCGACAAATAAAGTGAATAACAGTCATAGCTCCGAACTGTACAATCTCATTCCAAATAGATCGCTGTTTATTTTACTTTCATCCATAGAAAGAGCTGCCCTTAGGATAGGTTTTTTCTATAACCAAATTCCCACACGAAATAGAGATCGTTTTCTAGTTAGAAAGAGAAAAATGTTGACTCTTGTTAGAACTCGACACGAATCCCATAACTTTCGGAGTCTTCCGTTTACAGACAATACCGTAGTGAAACAACGACGTACAACAGTAGTACACACAACGGTCCTGGTCCTTCGAACTCGGTGAAAAATTGGGTCTGAACACAAGCACACACGAATCGTCACAACGAAACTCTTAGTCCTTCGAACACGGGGATAAAACTTAGATCGATTAATTGAGCGATTTTTTTTTTGTTTTTCTAGAAAAGTGTAATCATTTGTTTCTATTGAGATACCAACCCTTCCCTAGCTGCTTTCGACCTCGATAAACGGGGCTTAGAATACGGACGTAATCGTAAATCGTATTACTCGTCTCGTATCTCGTAATTTATATATCGAAAGAAAAAAAAAACGATATCTATAGGTATAGATATAGGTATAAACATTGTGTCGTCTGTACGATTGGTAAGTACGAGGTACCTGGATGGGTAGTTTCATCGAGGTAGTCGTCGTCTTTATACATCCAAATTTATAAAACACACTATCACATATCCACGTTTTCTATGTGGCAACCCACTGGCAGACTTTCTCTTCATTTTTCGAAAGACGCATGTGCATGCGGTAAAACTTAACTGCATGACTTCGATTAATTATGCTCCCTTACTCACTCTATCATTTTATGTAAAAAATTATTCATCCATATAGTATATGTGGATGTAATTGATACTCCACTTCGACACATTTCTTTCTTTCCGAGTAAATACATCACACACGCGGCGTGGACTCTTAGCGTGTTCCGAACGAACGTACCGTAGGCAAAGCGCGAAGCCTTTGCGATATTTGTAATTGTTGTTTTTTCATGATCGAAAACAAAAGGATGCAAACTTAGAGACAACGAAATTGCAACGGGAATTCGGAACACGGGATCCATATGTATGTTTGAACGGAGGCAAAAGGCGTCCTTGATAATGACGCGAGAAACGCGAAGACTTTTGTTACTTACCATGATACTATGAATCAGCGAAAGAAAAAAAGAACGTGCGAGGACGCAAAAAAAATATCTATATGTTCCGCGAGCAAGGAAGTATCGATATGCCAGGTCTTCAGAGTCATCCCAAGTTTTTGCGAAGGCGGAACAATTACTAAATGCGTTTCCTTGTTTAGATGGACCTACAGGAAGTCGTAGTTAGCGATTCGCGAGCCGGGAGCTTCGAGAGTCTCAGCCGGGAGATTCGACATCCCAGTGAGAGGCTTCATCCTCATGATCCGTCAGCGCATCCACGAGGACATCGTTCACGTTCACCGAGTTTAAGGTACACTCGATCTTTCCAAGGACAATATTCGAATGATAAAAAAAAAGCGTCATTCCTCAATGTTCTTAGATATCAATGAAACTTTTTGGAAAAGGTGTTTTTGCCCGACTACGATAAAATTACTATATTCGATGCCTGCAGAAAAGGGTGGACGGTGGTCAATTTTTTATCAGAGGAAAGAAAAAGTGATCTTGCGGGCAGAAAAATTAATTAGAGGGCGAAAAAGTGCATTTTGCGGGCAAAAACAGTATATTATGCCACAAGGGAGGGAAAGCGTGATTTTCGCGAGGGCGAAGTTTGCCGCCCGAGCACGACGAGGGCTCAAATCCTACTTTTTTTCCTACTAGGTTAAAATGACCACTTTCCTCGCGTTCGTAGGCTGGCATATGGTTATTTTAGCCCGTTGAGGAAAAAAAAAATTCGCGGGCAAAAAAGTGATTTTTTAAAAGTGTACCTGATACATTTCGATTTCGTTTTTCTTTGCCAGCCGGGGTGCTCCGCCCTGGACCCGGTTATTAATATATTATTTGCAACATCATATTTGTGCTGTCGATTCAATACCTTTCAAAACCAGCATTTCCATCACTACTCAATTACACCCTCCAAAGCCTTTACTCATTTATATTGTGGCGTTTTGCTGTCGCAGCCATAAAAATATGGTTATTCTAGAAAATAGTCGGGTAAAAAGTATTCTTTGCCACACGGGAGAAGCGAATTTTCCTCCCTAGTAGCGTAATGTACTACTTTTATTTGTTTCTCGAAAACGCTGGACTTTGTTTCAGAAGGCACTCGCCCGTACTGCACAGATCACCATCGCCAACGAGAAGGCACAGGTTCGATCATCATTCACAACACAATTATCCGGACGGACCAGGTTTCAGCGACACAGTGAGCAACGTCGTGGAAATTCAGAGGCACACGCATCATCCACATTCGTCACAGTACAATCATCGGCATCGACGGGGTATGAAACGAATTAACGATTGTTAACAAGGCCATTATCATCCAGGCCCAGCTGCCGATCGTATACGTTTTATGGCAATAATTTCGAAAAATATATATTCATGAATTCATCAATTTATTCGCGAGACGACGAAGCAAAGCCAAAGAGAACGCACACGAAACGCACCTCGGCCGCGATCCCCAATGAATGTGCTATAAATGGTTTCTTCGCAAGAGGCAAAAGAACAAAAAAACAATGAAAACAAAAGCTCCATGTGACTTGATGTAATACGTTTCTTCATTCTGTTGTGTTATGCGCTACACAGACTATTACGACCACTGCGACTATTACGACGATGGTAATTCTTTTCACGAAACGTTTGATACCCTCATCCAAAGCAAATTAAAAAATAATTCCTTTGGCTTTCACTATATACTATTATCTTTTTTTTTTTTCAATCCTATATAAATACACTCAAAGTAACACCCGTTGGCCCCCTGTATATATTTGTATCTTCCGAAACTGAAGACCCTTCGATTTTTCTATACGATTGAGCAACGGACACGGTTTAATTTCTTCCCAGATGGAAAAATGTACCCTTCTTGCTTTTCATGTGAAAAAAGAAAGAAGCTCAACTACGGACACTTCGATGAATAATTTCTTTTCCATCTGGGCTTATAAAAAATATGCATCGAATATTTGTCGCACGTGACAGAAGCATGAGCTTCTCAATCATGCACTATCATAATCTCACGTACACGATTATTGCAAACTTGTCAATAAAATCGAATTTCTTTCGGTGAAGTACAGTCGAATCTTTGCAACGAGAGTCTCGTGACTCTTGGTACAGTTTGTTGCCCGATGCACGTAGCCTGATTTGCCGTTCGGACTTTTCTACTCCAAAATCTTTACCACACCGTTTTCATTCGTAAAAAAAAAAATGGCTACACGAAATTTGCCATTTCTATCGTAGCCCATCGGTTGAGAATTGTGAATCGTTGCATTCCCCGCGAAGAGTGAGATTCATTAAGGGAGGATTTCAAAGTTTTCCCGGTGGAATAATAAGCTTAAAAATATCCACCATCCCCGCATTCTACTAAAAAAAATTCATGTCCGAATGATTCGTTAAACAATTTTTATAAACTAATTCGTCAATAATTTTTTCGTATTATTATGCAACATTAATGTTCTACGCATCTTCTCTACGGTTGATTCGTTGAAGATTTTAATTCGGTTCGAAAATATTCGATATTCTCTCCGAGTCCCATTTTCGGCTGGAACTGTAACGATACTAACACCCAGTAATCGAAACATAAGAGAGCGTTCGACTTCGAGTAGTCTCCAGAATTTATCCAATTATTTTAGCATCGAAATATCTCATTCGTCAAAATGAAAAAATATTTTTGGAGAATTACTAAAGCACGCAAAGATCGTTATTGATGCTGATACGGGTTTAAAAAAATGACAAACTACACAATTAGGCGTATATAAAGTATGCACTGGCCAACAAGTGAATCTAGCTTCTCAGCTCTTATTTCGGCTTCTTTCCACGTTTTTGCATGTAGTCTCGAGTGAATTGCTAACTAGAGCCAATGAAGAATAGAAAATGAAAGGCGAGAAGTCTTAATCCTTTCCATTCTTCGTAGAGATCCCTCAAAAAAAAAACCTCAAATGCTCCGATTAACGATACCGGCAAAGAAAAATATAAGAATAAAGTCAATGCTTGTGTGGCGTAAGCATATTCCGGTATTTTCGCCATTGTTCCTATACTCATTCCGGAATGCCGCAATATACTCAAATTGCCATACAAGATTATTCCCATATATGTCTCTCCGCGCAGAATCTCCGTAAAGTGTGAGCATGCAAGCTATGTACATAAATTGAAAATTAGCACAAATGCACCAATGCTATCGCAAAATATACTCCGGTCTTTGATTCTTTAACGATCACAACGGATGGTATATAATTTCACGAAATTAACTTCACATTTTTCGCCTCTTCACTGATCACCGTACAAAATTTATTCCCATTCGATCGATGCAAGGAACGAAAGGCTCATTCGCGCTAATCGTTAAAGGGTTAAAAGACAAAAAGAACGGGTATCGAAGAGTATGAAATTGTTAACAATGTTTCTTTTTCCGTCAGGTCCATGGAGCGCGTCGACGTCGCCAGCGAGATCGCCAAGTCCGGTGCACAGAATGGAGCACAGTCGTCACTACGGAACGACGAGTTTGGAGCAACGTTCCCGTAGTCCGAGTCCAATCGGCGGTCGACAACCGTCACATCCGCATCATCATCATCATCATCCGCATCAGCACAGTTATCCGGTGTTGGTGACGAGGCGGGGCCAGGGTCGAAGGTTGCCACCGACGCCGAACAAACCGTCGACCCTGCAGCTCAAACCGGCGAACATAAACTTTCCAAAGTTGAACGCATCGCCGACCCACGGTCCTCACATGGCGCAGCATGTGGCGCCGGCGGCGCAAATTGCGACGACGGGCCACGTGCCGACTATGTCGGCCGGCCACTGTCCGCTCAGTTTCGAGCAGGCAGTGGCGATGGGTCGAGGTGGTCGTCTACTGCCAAGTCCAGTGCCGAACGGTTATAAGCCACAACCATCGTCCCAACAACCCAAGCAAAGAACACCGAGATCCAGGCACTCGGACAGCGACGAGGACGATTGGTGCTAGCCAAAGTGGGACCCTGGACGGTGGTCCGGTAAAGTGGACGCTTCGAGGGGCCTCTCGGCTTGTGCGTAAATAAGTAAAGAATTGAAGGAAAAAAAATAAACAAAATAACGCGCTTATCGTGACTCCCGCGACTAAAGTGGATGATGGGCTTATTGAAGAATAAGAATAACCAGAAAAACCAAGGAGATGAGCAACGATAATTGCCGAAGCGAAGGAATATGATAGGGCGACCGAAGCGCGCGCCAAGTGTCGAAGCCGACGACCCTCGGCGACACTTGAGCGACGAGCGGGTCCCGTAGAAAGCGACGACCGAAGGGGTCAGCGAGACACTAAACTACTCACAAATGTGTTACACACGAGACTACCACACGAAATAAATCTTGCTCGATTGCGGGCAGAGCATAAAACGTAACGAATGCAAACAAGAAAAAAAAAAAGAAAAATCTACGCGAAAGAATGAATTATTATACAGTTTAAAAAGTTATGCGGTACACGCGTATAAAATATTGATACCTGTAAAAATGCGTAAATGAGAGATGACAGAGGGGATGAACCCGTGTGTCAATAATGGTGCCGGATGATGCGAGAAGAGAATGTTTTCTTTCGATTTCTCAATTTTTTTTCGCGTACGACGAGACGAATTCTCGGAGAAATTTAAATAAATAAATTGATCCGCGCAGACGCGTGTGTGTCGCGCGCGTTGACGAGGATTGGGCGATCGAGGAAATTCTCTCGACACCCGGATAAACGCGAGCGCCTTTTGTTCCGAACGCGCGACCACCTGATCGGGACGAGAGGACGAGCAACGTGGAGATTCACTTTTTATACGATATTCTCGCGCGACCACGGCAAAAAAAAAAAAATACCGCTTGAGCTACGCAGTCCGCGCGTCGAGAGAAATTTTTCGTCGCTTCCGCGCGCGCACGAGTGACGCCTCGACGAAACTTCGAGCTAATTTCTGCGTTTTCATGGCCGCCCAAGCCCGCTTTTCCCGCGCGAAAGGAACGAAAAAGAAAAAAATACTACGGTGATTGGAAACGATCCCACGAGGACGGCGACGAGTTCTCGTTATCGCGATAATACTTTAATCGTCTCTATGGTCAACGAGCTTCTATTACCGAAGTGTCGTCTCCGACGAAGATGAAAAAAAAAATCAAACCGATGGCTAAAGCTGCGAAAGTGCTTGAATTAAATACAAGGACAAAGAAGTTAACGAAGCGAAATGAAATTTAAAAAAAACAAATATATATATATATATATGTATATATATATATATGAAAGACTCTAATACAATTTTCCATAGGTTACTCTCCCGGCTCAGCTCGGGCTTCGCACGAGCCCCGGAAAAAAAAATAGCTAAAATATTCGTTATTGGGACTGAAAAAAAAAAAATATATATATATATAAAAATTGAGGGCAAGTGTGAGGTCGGTTGCAGGGTCGGCGGCGATCGCGCGCGAAGAGTCCGGCGCGCGCGAAGCGGCGGCCGAGTCTTCCCGTGCCGTTCCCACCCGTAGATATCACTCTCGTGTTTTCACTACACTTTAATTACATTACCTAGAAGTCCGTAGTGTATAAAACAAAAATAAAGAAATAAAAATAACCGAAACAATGAGAATACAAAAAAAGAAAAACGAAAAAACCAACAAAAAAATCGATTGAAGAAAAATGTTGAATTCACGAACACGGTCGAGCGTGCGTAAATTATAATAATGTGAGTGTGTGTGAATCGAGCGATAGAAGTCACGGTGATGCGAGAAATCGATGGGTAAGAGAGAGAGAGAGAGAGAGAGAGAGAGAGAGAGAGAGAGAGTGAGTGAGTGATATAGAGAGAAAGAGTGAGAAAGCGGTTACGACTGAGGCCAACCGAAGCTGATGCGTTCAGTTGTGAATAATGAGATGATGAGAACAAAAAAAAAGTTTATAAATAGAAAAACAGGGTCTTGGGGAGGGGTGGGCGGTTTGTGAGTCGAAATAATCGTGACGACGATCGACCTGATAGCACCGAAAAAAAAAAAAAGAAAAAACGAACACAGACATAAACACATACACACCCACACACACACGAGTCTGTGCTCTTGGAGCTTATGCCAAATATATGATCCGTGAATCGCGCGCGGAAAAAAAAAACAAAAGCTAACAGACCGACGAAAGTACGAAAGGGTGGCGAGCAGAACTTAAAAAATTTAGATAAAGCAAATACTAACATATAAAAAAAAATGAAATCAGCTACGGCGATTGAAAAGTGTACAGCCAGATTGGTTGATCGAGTATCTCAGAGCTGCCGTCGCCGGGACGACGATTATCGGTTCTCCGACAAACTCTGCGTCAATGCCCAATTACATAAAAACATAATTAATAACGACTACGCTTACGAACCGTACGCAAACATAAATCGCGAGAAAAAAAACGAAGTATATAACAACAACAGAGCCAACAACCCCAGATATCGCGTCAACAAAGCAAAACACCCGACTTTATTGACAAAAATCGAGAGATAATTCGTTTCTCAAATTGACGAACGTAAAATGCCGGTCGAATCGTGTGGATGTCTCGCTCATGGTGCCAAGTGTCAAAAATAAAAAAAAATAAAAGAAATAAATATCAACAAGAATGATCTAAAATACTAAAGAGGACCACAGTGTCGGTGTGACGGATGAATTATAACCGGTTGAGCGATCGTAACGAGGCAGAATTAATAATAATACAAATTAAAAAAACAAAAAAAAACATGATAGAATATCCGAGCGAAGCGAAGCGACGAGGGAGGATAGACACGCGCGCATTCTTATACCACGATTCTCCGCACTTGTAACATATTTGCATGTAAAATTAATACTACCACTGCTAAATACTGTTACTATAAATAAACTAACAACTACTACTCTCTACCACCAACTACTAAAAACTACCGATCGCTAATGAAAACAAAAAACGAAAAAAAAAAAAAAAAACTATTATTATTACAACAACTACTACTACCTATTTACTTACTATTATAAAAAAAATACTACTGCTACTACTACTACCGCTATTAAATACTACTTATTACTACCACCGTCTAACTACGCGTGTAACACGATGACGAAGAAGAGCCGTAGAGAGATCGAGAGGGAGTGTGAACAATTGATGAATCAATTTGGAACAATCGTTGAACAAAGAGTGAGAGATGTTTCGCGCGAGCCCACGTGGGCGCTTAAAATCCAACCAGGATAATTAACACGTTTACATACTGCCAATCGTACGGGGCGTCTATTAGAAAGAAAAAAAAAAAATCGAGAAGGACCCGAGTATAAGTGTCCTGCATACAGCATAAAAGCGTATATCCGTGCGTAGATCGATGTATGCATGTACGACGAATTAAAGAAAGAAAAGCAACAAAACCAACTAAACTAACAAGAGAAACTCCATAAAACGAGGTTAGTTTTCAATACTTCGTGCTTGCGTGGTGCCAGATGTGTGAATTGCAAAAAAAATCATATTCGTACTTACCGAATCGAGAAAAAAAAATGAATCACGATTTATCGATTAATAAAGTAGCAATCGACGAGTGGCGAGGGTAGATCAATACGGTAATCGCGTATGGATGGATTTTTGGGAAAGATTTGAAACAAAGTACAGTCGACTCACGTCCATGGCTCGCGATCGGGAGAGCGAAACGCGCATCAATGCTCAGCGCGAGCGTCCCCGTCGCCGACTGAGACACGTTGAGGCGGTCCCGCCTGCGCGTCGCTTCTGACCATGCGCGGCCGCGGAGTGGGGGTAGGCTGAGCGCGTTCGGCGGGGCAACAGCGCGCTTAGTCCACGCTCGGGCGTCCACTGTAATCGAAAGAACCTTTCCTCAACGAATCCGTCGTACGGATTCTCGTGAAGTTTAATCAGAATCGCGTGGTTTCTTCCCTTAAGTGCTTTACAAACTCAATCGTATTTCGTATGTCGGAATTAAAGTCGCACGAAGGTATGAATTAAAGAAGAAAAAAGAGAAGATCGGGCGAATAATATGAAACGTAAAAAAAGAAATAATAATAAGTATCTCTCGTTCGTATTCCTCGATATAGCCGCGGCGCGACTGACAAACTGACGCGTAGTAAACGAGATTCAAGGGGTTCGAGAAACAAAGAGCGAATGAAGGGAATAATAACAACAACAACGGAAAAAACTGTGCGTGTCAGTTCGACAGAATCGCGAGCGCGAGTTCGACAGCCCCTTCGAATGTGAAACCGCGCAAGGGTTACCCGCGAATTTAGTGTTCCGAGGTCGACATATTATTAAAATGTTTTTCTGTGATAAATCTAAACAAATCTTAGTCACCTCGACCGCGAATTTGTCGTATAACAATCGACGATAAGCGCGACTGTGCGATTCCCCGCGTGCCCCAATGTGTTTGTAACGAATACCGAAATATGTACTTCGACAAAAAGTGAAGTATAGAAAAAAAAAAGAAGAAAACACAGATAAAAAAAAAAGAATCGGAATTATTAAAATTCGAACGAGAGCTTGCATATAAGTGTAGAGGCCGGAATGAATGTTGCATTAGATCGCGAGACTTCTATATAAGAGTAGAGAGCGAAAGCGAGAGCGGATTTGTAGCGACGGAGCGAAAGGACAAAACGACGAACCCCGAAAACTTAATCTTAACCTTAGGCGTAACGCAGATGCAGATGACCAAGATCTTAACGATGAAAATATACCCGTATATAATGAGACGAGAGAGCGTGCGAGAGCAAGAGAAAACAACTAGATGCACAGAGAATAAATAAATTGTGATTAAAAAAAAAGAAAAACAAATGAGATGAAATTTAATGTAAATCGTCTGATCGATACAAAGACAAAAAACAAAAGACTCTCGTAGCTAATTATTATTGAACTGTTTCGAGTGTGAGAATAGCGTGCGGTGTGCCATAGAAAAAATATACGCCTGATCGTGTACGTGCGCGTGTGGATGTAAACGAGCGAGGATACTAAACGAAACAATATACAGAAGAACTTGTATAAACCGTAAAACAAAAATAACTGCAAAGGCGACAACTTAGCGCGTACGGCGAGTTGAAAAAAAAGAGGAAGCCAGACTTAGGCGTTTCTATACCGTATATATATGTAATACATAAATACATATGTATGTATATTATGTACTATATATATATTGCAAATGAATTAGGACACGTCGCCGTTTTCTTATCCGACGTAGAGAATTTCGAGTTCGTACAGAATAGATAAAAACTAAAAAAAAAAAAAAAAAAATGAAACAAAAATGAATAAGGTGCATGTACAGTTTTTTTCTCTTGCATCCGAGTGACGAAGTTTTGTACATCGAGTCTGTCGATTCGTTAATGTATATTTCTCATAAACTCTGAACTTAGCCCGAATTCAATGTTGAGCCGATCGTCATTATATAGAAGTAAAGAAAAAAGAAATTCCCGGATTACAATAATATCGTATAAACTTAATCGAAGCCCGACTAATCGAGCGCGCGAATTCGAATAAATTCATCGTCGGTTAGAGAAAAAAAAAATGTAAAATAAATAAAAGCCTCGAGCCCGCGACGCAACTCCGACACTCGGATGCCGCGGAGTTTGGCACCGTTTAGATTATACATAAAATAAAGCGTATTGAATGAAGAAAGAAAAAAAATAACACGAATTAATGAGACTCAATAAGAAATTGCTCCCGTGCATCATTCGCGCCGCTATCCGTTTACCGTCTCTCGTAATTCAAGATTCTGAATTCTCCACTATTAAAAAAAAAAAGTGCAAGTTTAATAAACGCAATTAACTAAACGAATTCGACGAAGCGCAAACGTGGGAGATATAATTAACAAGGCGTAACACCCCGTGTATACGACGATGAAGATTATATTGTATAAAAAAAATCTACTTCACAACTAACCGCCATCGCCATCTCGACAAAATGAGATAAAAGAAAAAAAAAAATACTAATCGCGAATATACAAACTATTGACATTGATTACTTACATTGATAAAAGACAAAGAAAATACGTTGTAATAATCAATACGTAAGCGCGGAGTTACGGTGTATTATAATAAATGAATAAATAACGAAACAGAACAAAGAAGAAAATATGAAAACGAGAAAACCAAGTCGCCCTTCCGGTTTGTTAATATTGGGTCGATCGCAATTACCAAAGAGAAACAAACAGGCAGACTAAAGAAAAAAAAGTACATAAAAGACCGCGCGACGAATTCAAAGTATTCACGCAGTTAGCGATTTTTTCGACTCGTTCATGGACAATGTTATAGAAATAATACCGAGAGGGAAAGCAGCGAAATAAATATTGCGGCGATGAACAAGATTAGAGGGAAGATTCAAGGAGAGAAAGAGAGAAAGAGAGTGCAGATTCCCATCGATTAGTGAGACTCGAATCATTGGTAAACCGATTAAACTTAAACGTACGATTTCATTACTTGCATTTAATAAATAAATCAATAAATAAAAAAAGATGAAAAAAGGAAAAAAGGAAAAAAATACAAAAAAACAAAAGATGACACGTAATTACTTACGATTAAGGGTTTTTCTACTTATCTATATAAATAATATACATATTATACATACACGTACATAACACACATACATATTATTATTATACATATGGTATAAATGAAATATGAAGAGTGTTAACTACCACTAATTAAATAACCCTGTCGATAATAATCACACTTCGTCACTAGACTCGGGCGAGGGGGCTCGGTAGGATTTCATACTTTTGCAAATAATCGAACTCGTCGACACACTTCGATCTCTAAATAACCCAAACGATTAAAAGTTGTTTGTTCCGTTTTCTTTTTTTTCTGTTTTTTCTTTTGAACAAGTAATATAGAGATATATATATGAATATATATATTATATATATAAATATATATACTGTGCGCCTGCGGTTCTTGAAGTTTATGTGCACCTGGCAATCATACGGCTCGGTCAATAAATCATTGTGGTGAACGTAAAACGTGGCTGCGAACGAGATCACTGTCGATGAAAACTTGTTTTCTTATTTTTAGTCTAGAGTATCGGAACGCTGTTTATTAAAAAAAAATCCACGAAGAAAAAAAAACAAAAAATACAAAGTTAGGATCTTTTCTTGCGCTACTCCGGAATATTATGTCGATTGGATAACTCGAAGGAGACTTGCCATAGCGTTCCGCGTTAACGACGAATATACATTTTTTAAAGAAATTAATTGCGAAGCGACGAAGAGTTTGCTGTTACCGATCCTAAAGACGACGAATCATTAAATTTGTAACAAAAGAGTTGCCTTAATAACTAAAAAGAAAAAAAAAACAAACAAGTTGATGAAATTCGTGGTTCTCGGCTGAAGGGAGGGAAGAACATCGTCGAGGCACATCTCCCCGAGTGAACTATCTATGCGATCGTGAAGCGCAGTAAATTGTCTCAATTTTTTCGAATTAAGAATAATCGGCAACTCGTAAAAAAATTTAAAAATAAAAAAAAATATGCCCAACGGCGATCTCGAAAGAGGATGAGAGGAACATAATGGAGGGTTCATTCGACGCGCGAATACTCGCGAGATAACCGAGGCAAGATCGCGTCGGGGCGTAGTACAAGAAATCAAAACTCAAATAGAAAAAAAAAAATTTAAACACGCAAGGGATGAAATAAACATAGAGGGTGGTTGAAAAAAAAAAAAAAACGCGGAGGGCAATGGACGGTCGATGGCTAGCTGTGTCCTGTGCGTATGCTGGTGTGACTGCGTGCGAGCGAGCGGGTGTCTGTATGTGGCCGCAACGCTCGTATTTGCGGCCCGTTGTTATAAAATTATATAAATGATGATGAAGAAAAAAAAAAAAAAAAAAAACCATTGAAAGCTTTAACTTTGAATAAACTAACTTTAAACGGTATAGAGTTAACGTATAAAAAAAAGGAAAAAAAAAGAAATGGTTACGATTGAGAAGATATTAATAGAGTGGATGGATGAGATGAGACGGTGGCTGAACGAGAATTGATTATTCGAGCGACGCTAATCATAGACAATTTGTTTCCGACCCACTGTCCGTAACGATAATCCTCTTGACTCTTCGATTTTCGAAAAATAAAAAAAATACGAGCCTTTCGAAACGCTGGCCGATACCACATTTGTCCGGCAATATCGTTTGTTTGCTGGATTATATATAATATTGTGGGTCGAAAGCAAGAAAAAAAAGACGTTCGTGTCTCTCCATCCTCGTTTACAATTTCAATATTGCAAGAAAAAAAAAGAATAATCGCGTCTCCGTTCGTCCACCGGCTCGACTTTTCGATTTATTGTAAACTTATTGTATATTACTTATGAAAATACCGAAAAACTTGTTTCTCGAGGAAAGATTGTACCTTTATATATAAATAATGTATAGAGCGTGCGCGTCACGATACGATCGTTTTAAGACGAGAACGATTCCGCTCGACAACGACTTCGAGACTCGATCAATTCGTCGCGTCTCTTCATTTGAAATTCATCATTACTTCGATAATCACGAAACACTTCGAATCGATCTCGCCGCGAAAAACAATAAAAAACAAATAAATAAGAACTTGTAATTCTATCGGAATTTCGATTAGCGAATAACGAAGAAATATTAAGCTCGTACGAATCGTGTCATTTTTATCGCATTATTGATAAACAAAAAAACACATCGTTGCACAGAGAGCTCTCGATCGAGCCTCGAAGCCGACCGGGATCGTCTCACTCTTCGGGGCGTGGCTGAGTTAAAGATAATCATTGATCGTGAGTGGATTACACAAAAAAAAGAAAACGAACATTAAAGTTAACAGAGTTTTTTCGCGAGCTTGTTGCCCGTGACGCGCGCGTGCCATCGATTATTAATTAAAGACAAAAAAAAAACAAATTTGAAGAGTATTCTATGAGAACGCATCTGCCATAGTGCGCGAAGTACGAGCAAAGAGAGAGGGGGTGGATAAAAAAAAAATTTACGAGAGAAACTAATTCTTAGAGCCACAAATGCGACTCGAGCATGATTGAGAAGCGAGAGATGATATATGAGACGTAAACATGCATTATTAAACTATGTATTACGCAGTATCGGAGTACCTACCTTATATATAAATATTATGCATATATACATAGCTAGTTCAATTTGCAACTTAGTGTGTATCGTCGCTTCGAAATGCCCAGTCATTACTCGCCAGAATCCAACCCAAAAACCAATTTCAAGTTCATTCTTTTTTTAAGGAAAAAAAAACAATAAATAATGTATTAAAAATATTGAAAAAACAAAAAAAAAACAACTCGTCTTCAATTCAATTCCACGTTCGATTGCACGTTCGAAACAGAAGAAAATTCACTTGTCGCACGATAAGCGATAGCGATTACTCACGTTTTCCACTTAATGTTCCAGGACGTTGAAGAATTTCCGCAAAGAATTCGTCGAACAAGCTCCATTCGCGGATCTTCGATCGATTCGACGATAATATCGACCTTTGGGAATTTGACATTTATAAAATTTGTCGAAATAAAAAGATTTGGAAAGGAAAATAATTGAACACGTTGACGTTGAATTTTATAGCGTTTTATTGAGTTTATCATAAATGTTTCCAATCGATACAATGATATCTGTGGTATACTGCCGTATCTCGCATCGCAACGTCGGGCTTTCTCGCTAACATCGTGAACGCTCTCATCAATTCTTCTTTCCCGATTATTAAATTACACGTTTTTACAATGTTTTTTAATTTAATTTTTTTTTCTTTATGTAAAATATACAGTTCTCACGAACTGTACGGCTCTGAAAAAAAAAAAGAAACGGAAACGCAGCATCCAACAGCGTTTGCGCGACGTTAGTCGAAAGAGCTCTCACATCGTGGGTACCGCTTACAATTTCAGAATTGAAGAAAAAAAAAAGTTATAATCTGCGGGAATTGTTTAGTTCTTTTTTTTTTTTTTTTTTTTTTTTTTTTTTGGAAGAAGATAGAGATCGGTGGAGGGGGGTAAGGGAGAGGGGGAGGAATAGGACTGAGGCCCAACCTTATTCGCGGGAAGATGGTGGAGGGGATATATGAATATATTTTACACAGCGAATCCATAAATGTTAAACGTTAATTTCTTCCTCTTATCGTCATCTCATTCTTTCTCTCTGTTTTATCATTTTTCGTTTTTTCGTTATTTCTTTTAAATCCATTTATTAAATGTTAGGTAGTGCCTAAGGGACGCGAGGAGGCGCGCTTTCAGCAACCCTCCTGGCGCTCTTTTCTCGTATACTAGCTGTGCCAAATGCACTTGTACTGGTCGCCATCGGTGGATTACTCAGCCAAAGAATAGTACCGTGACGAGACTCTACAGTCGCAGAGTGCGCTCTCACGAACGATCTTTGGCCGGGCGATCCAACTGCGACATTTTTTTTATTTATTATTATTTTTTTTTTATTAACAACAGTGTTAACCGCCTCATCTTTCGTAGGATACTCTTCACACCTCGGTTTCACCTTCGTTTTATACAATAAAAGGTTTGTCCTTCTCCTACTAGCTAGTTATATATCGTCGTTTCTCGATCGGCGCAATTGTTGTTTCGTTTCATGTTTCTTTCGTCATGTTCGATCATCGTCATCGTTTTTTTTTTTTTTTTTTCTATCCATAATTCAATATTATAATCAATGTGACGCATTGGTTCCCAACCGAGTACTTCAAAACCGTGGGATGAGAAAACGAATTAAGAAAAAAAAATGTATAGGCCCAATTTCACCATATCACGACGCAATAATAGCAATTACAATAATAATACAATTGTAAAAATGTAATAATCACGTTAATAATAATGGCAATAATAATAATAATTAATAGTGATAATAGCAACGCCGTTTATAGTGATGTCTTTAGCCGTTACAATTTGCCTAGAGACTATCCTCTTTATAATATACTTCTATATGTATAGCTACAATATATAATATTTTCATGTTGAAAAATCGTATACATCAGTGTTGTGTCGCAGGACCATTGCTCAGTTTCCCTCTTTTACTCTCTCTTTTTTTTCATCATTTATCCCTCGTTTCGAATTTCTTTCCCTTTTTTCAATTCAATAATCGTTCTCTGTGTTAGTTTTTTTTCATAACCTTCTGTTTCTTTTCCGAAAAAGGTCAGCTAGTGGGAAAGGCGGCATGGACACAAGGAGTGTCACAGAAATATTTTTGTCCAGCTTTTTTGTAATTTTTTTTTTCGGGATTCTCAATCGAGTCGTTTCGGCCAGTTTCGTGAAGATGAACACCACGGTCGGTCAACGGGAGCGCGTTGGAGTCGACGGAGCGTTCCAACGGAATCCTCGAATTACCGACACGCGCCTCCCGGGGCCGCTAACGTCGGCAATTTCTTCGCTTATTCGTTCGCCAATTCTTTGCTTTTTTTACTCCTTCGATTTTATTTTATTTTTTATATATATGTGTGTATATATAATTAAAAATCCTCGACACTCCTTGTCTCGTGCGAAATACGTAATCTTATTAATTTTAATATCGATCGTTAGTTCGTATAGCCCGCCCGGTCGGCGGAGCCTCGGATCACAGATAGTATGGTGATCGTAGATTGCGCGAGATTTGCAATTATTCGTGGATTCATTGTTTTCCTTCTTTTCAATCCATTTTTTTGTTTTCTCTTTATTATTACGTTTAAACTTTTCTTTTTTTTTTCTTATTTAGCGTATGCTTCCCGGTATCTTCTAAGGATTTCAAGGCGACAGCTCCTGAAAGCAGATATCAACGGCCATGTAGGCGCGCTCGGTCGTGGGAGCATGGAAACGTTCGTTTTTCGTTCTTTTTTACAGATTTTGTGTTTTTTTAAAATCTCTAAGCCAGGCTGATTGATAACACACACGTACGGTGAATATGACAAATATAAGATCTATGAAAATAAAATATCTACGTACTTCAAATGGGTGTATCGAAAAAAAAAAAAAAATTGACGATAAAACGTAAAGGCACAAATTTCTCGATACTCGATGAATACGAGGATGACAAAAAAAAGAAATTGAATGTGAAACGATTGATCATGCATACAACTTTCCAACATAAATGAGAAGAATGGGGCGTCGATAAGAAAAAAAAATTTGATACAAAAGAGCTGCAACGAGAACGTCGTTTTTTTCTATCGAAAGTATCGAAGGGGTCGTGGATGTGTGAAAAAATAAAATAAACACCAGTGCGAAGAATGTGACGATCGGACTCTCGGAACATAAACCATAATTGATGTAAGCATTCGCCAGCATACACAATAACAAAGTAGGTCAGCACCCCGGATATCATTCGTTATTACAGAGACAATAGGAGAGACGGAAAAATCGTGTGTGATCGTTGCGTGTGTGCGCTCGATTATTCCCTCTCTCGTTCAAAATAATAATAATGATAATAAAAACTTTGTGATTTTTTGTTGTTGTCGCAATTATTGTTTTTATCAAAAAAACTTTCATACTGTGTGTTCCGCGCATTCGCACGCACGTACGTCGAATAATAAAACGGGGATCTCTAAATTCGCGCTCGTTTTTCGTTCGTTTCCCGGTCGGAATCGGAATCCGCTGAATCGTGGAGCGGTGGAAAATCGGGAACGGTCTCGCGTTGCTGCATCCATCCTGGCCCCCCAGCCAATGTCTTGCCCTGCGTCAATTTTCCATGTCAAATAATTTAGCCCAATAAATTTTGTTTCGTTTGTTTTGCGTGAACGAAAAAAATTGAAAACAACAATAATAATAATAATAAACCAAACGGAAAATGCCTCAACCAGGACACCCTCGAAAGAAACGAATGAAAATTCTTCGATTCTCTTTTTCTTTTTTTCCTGAATTTCCATACCAAATTGTAACAACGCATATTTTATTCGAGAACAAATAAATAAAAAAATTATAACGCACACACGTACACTACCGCCGTGACAACAGGATACGTTTGAATCTTACATGCAGCCACACATGCCAGGTGCGAGAATATATTTTCGTTTTTTTTCATCCTCGAGACTCTCTATTATTATGTATGCTTTCCGATATTTACCCTAATCGGCATTTTTTTTTTCTATCATTCGTTCTCCGCGCAAATCGATGATTTGAGTGTCGATAGCCATGAAACGCATTACGCAGAGTATGCCCAAACGCCACGACGAAGTTGCGAAGATAATAACGCCGGCATACTTTGCGCATCGCATTTCGCCTACAAGAGAAAGAATTTTTCTCAAATTCTCGAAATATTTCTCTCGTTCCTAACATCGCACGTTCGATGTCCCCTCAAATTCGACCATATCTATCTAATCTATCTCTACGCAATCGCGGAGTTTCGACATTGATAAAAGGACTTCTTATTGCACTCTTACGATGTTTTTTTTTTAAGCCTAGTAGGAGGATCATAGCGAGGTCGTTCTCGAGTGTAGGAACGAGTTGGATCATGGAAAAAAAGAAGAGGGAAAATAAATTCTTTCCATGGACCAAAATTTGTCCATAGAGAAGCGATGAAAGATCTCGACCCGACTATAAGAGTACAACCCCGCTATGAGAGTTAAACTATTTGTATACGGTAAGAAGACTGAACAAACGATATTAATAATGATATAGAAAGGAAAACGAGAGAAATGACGAATAATAAGCACGAAAAAAAAAAATATATATATATATGTATATATCAAAGACGCGATTATTATTGCACTATCGGCTCCGATTAACGAACATATTATCTCGGATCTCTCAGGCATACAATCGATTAGCGGATTGTGCTCGGTGCCGAATCTCTGCGACCTTCTAGAGAGATCCATGCACAAGTGATCGGCCTTGTTGTGCACAACGATGTGATCTAGTCGTTGCGCGTCACTGTAAAACAATACACGAGACCGTTTTTAACAGCCGATTTTAATCCTTCCCCGGCAACACACCGCATGACTTCATCGTCGATTCGTCCCATAGAATTTAATCGTTGAAAACACAATTTAACAGATGGAGCGATTTTTTTTTTCTTCCTTACGGGCCAATACCAATTAATCGAAATACTTGCTGTAGTGTAAAAAAAATGGATCGACCTTGAATTTTCAACATTGATTTTTTTTACAGTTCCATGAAAAAAGGAGAATAAAAACGATTTGAAGGCCGAAACGAGTCGAATTAACGAAACACAAGATGGTGACGACGACATTGACGAAATACCGATGACACGGTTGCCAGAGGTGTGTTCGATCGATGCAGACGAATAGAATCTACAGCTATTTGTTACCAGCAACTCGGAAAACGTTAGTAGTGCGATATTTACAGAGTTAAACGCTGGAATAAAAAAATTTAATGTTAATTATAAAATCAAAAAGATTGCATTAATATTCTTCACTCGCAGTCAAACACCGTTAGGATTCGCGATAGAAGAGAATTCGCGTGGGATAATTTAATGATTATAATTTTCACCGTTTCTATTTCAATCGAACGTTAATTCTCGTGATATCTTCGACATCTCTAAACGATATTGTTACTCGCATACCGAAAAGCTTTAAGAGAGGGATCAAAAGAAAAAAAAGAAAAAAGAAAAAGATGAAACGAAAAAACAACACAATGACTTTGCAACTTCAATGCATACTAAGCAACCAGTTGGCGGGCTACGGTATAGCTTCGCGCTCGGTGACCTCCTACAATTTTTGCTCGTACCTTTCGCGGCCGCCACCTTCCTTTTTCTCCCTTCCACTACCCTCCGTCCTCCTTCCTCTCGCTAAGCCCATCTTTACGATCCCAGCAACAACATATCCCGCCAGCAGTATATTCAACAACACCACCCCCGTACCGAATCGCCAACTCACTACCGCACTCTCACAACCTTCGTTCATCGCGCCCGCTCGCTCTACTCCCGTGGATATCGCACATGCACACACAAACACACGGATATGTTTCGGCATATACCACACAAACGTACTCTTAATCCCAAAGTTCCACCGGTCCATTCTACACCACACCGATAGCAATACAGTCGAAGCTCTCATAAGTCTTTTCTACTTGTTATTGGGTTCCTTTTTTTTTGCTCCTTTTTTCATTGCCGGAATAATAGTTTCGCGTGAAATTATTCGTGTAAGGAACCAAGCATTTATTGATCGTAAAAAAAACAGATATAAAACTCTGTCCAACAAGTTGATCAGCCTTCACTATCATTTAGTTCTTAATCTGCGAATGAATATCGACAAAATCATATCGATTTTTGACAAACTTCGACTGATTTCAAGATTCTAAATAATTGCAAAGAAAATATTTCAGTCTTTTACTTTACTCGGCGCAGAGCATAAAGTCGTTTTTCTTTACTACATTGTTTTCTGTTTTTCGAGACTTTTTACTGTATCCCAGTAAAGTACGAAACACCGACAGGAACTACAGGTACGCGGTAGAGATACGATAGTATGCAACGAGCGAATGTCGGAGGAGGTTTGGATGCACATGCGCCGGCGAAAAGCTTTGACTTGGGGAAAATGCGGCTCCTGTACAATAGTATCCGGTGTACGCTCTATCGTACGTGGAAAATATAGCGAACGAGCTCGAAGGTATAATCAAACGTTTCGGAGTGCAAAGTCTGCGCAATGGTAATGCGAACGAAAGTACGTTCCAATCGAGACCGCAAATTCGCAATTGTGGTAACGTCAAGCCAAAGCCTTCGGCGATTCTATTCAAGCAGGCTAAAATTTTTATGTATTAAAAGAAGCGATGCGTGCGCGATGATCGAAAGAAAAACGGCGATAGTGTTCACGAAGAATCGCTCACCTGGTGCATAGGATCGTAGCCCATTGAACCGTCGTTGTACGGTTGCGAGCCATAGTCACTACCGTTTATTCCCATTCCGTACCCTGCCATGTCCTGAGGTCCTCCAGGCGGCGCCGGCGACATCATCGGCGTCGGTGTCCCCTGACTAGCGCCGCCCATACTGTACGGCGACGCTCCTGAAAAAGCTGCTGTAGAAACGATCGCGGTGCATACAAAGTTCGAGGGGTAGAGCTATCATACTTTTTTCTACGGCGAGATTAGAACTCGATCGGAATTGGTGAGAAAAAAATGTAAGAGACATTGAAGAGTACAAAACCGGAAGTTTCTAATTGCAAAGTTCCGTACGGTAAAACGACGGAATCCGCATTTGTTTCGTTATTTTTCTTTGCGCAAATTCAACCGCCTTTGGCAGTTCGACTATGTGGTTCGTTTTATTTCGAACGGGGGAAGCAAAGATTTATCGGCAGCCGCAATAACAGCGGCACCGAGGTCTTGCCGTCCGGTACGTTACGTACAATGAGCAGTAACTCACTTTGCCAAATGATTTACGATAATGAGAATCAGCCCGACGTGATTACTAACTCGCCCTCTGTCGCTCTATCGATTTTGCGAGAAATCCCGCCTCGTCGCGTCAAATCATCGCGGATATCTTCGAGGCTTTTGAAAAAAGGTAATTGATTTATTTTCATTTTTTTTCTCTCTCAGTCACGCACGGCATGAAACGTTAACGAAGCCTCGAGATTGTTCGCGAAATTTCTTTGTCTACCCCCCAGCCAATAGAGTCAATAATGGATGACTTGTAAATTAAGCCGACCGCGTTAACGCAACTTACCTGCCGCCTTCTTGGCCGCGTACAAATTCGCCTCTTCCTGCGCTTTACCTATGTTCTTCTTGTAACGTATCCTCTTGTTACCGAACCAATTGGATACCTGAATTAATTAATGAAATACAATTATCATTTCACGATCTTTGATTTCCAGATTTGTTTTTTACGCACTTCAAAAAAGAGAAATAGGGTGACGTTATTCCAAACTTCATTCTTTTAACTCCTCGTCTCTGACCGAAGAATCGTATTTTCTTGATTGTCCAAAACTGACGCATCGGACCTTTTGCCCAGTTAAACTTTGTGAAAACCGAATTCAACAGAGTTCTTGGGTAAGACGAGGAATTAAGAAAAAAAGAGGTAAAAATAGCGTCACTCTACGCGGCATTGATTGGATTGGTCTACGTGATTTTTCTTACCTGGCTGACCGTGATTCCACACTTTCGTGCGAGCTCTTCCTTTGCCTCTTCGCTCGGATAAGGATTGCTTAGGTGTGAGTAAAAATACTCGTTCAGTATTTCCGAGGCCTGTTTGCTGAAGTTTCGTCTCTTGCGTCTGTAATTGAAAATAAATAAAAAAATAGATTCAGCGCGCAGAGTTTTTTTAAGAAACGCATTTTTGCTTGATCTGTCGGTTGATCGGCGACACGATTATTCCTTACGAAAAAGAATTATTGCGAAGGCTCGTATCGGGATTAGAAAAAAAAACTGTTTGAATCATTCGAACGATTGCAAAACGAGAACTTGATATCGACGTACCTCGCATCGAGGAATCGACTCCTCAGTATCATAACAGCCTCACAGGTCGATTGTTTAAGCTGCATCTGAATGCTCGAGAACTTTTTGTGAATTATCTGTACCATCCTCTCGATTTCCTTGGGTGTTATGGGCCTCGTGCGACTCTGTTCTTTCAGTAGATTCATCACGTGCGTGGTAAATTCGTTACAAGCCTAAAAATAAAAGAAACACAATGTTATCAATAACGAATATTGTCGAATGAACGTAAGTAGAAAAAAAAAAAAAAATTCTCTCGACTCCGCGATATCGCTCGGTCGATGAATGAACCATCTCTCGTCGCCGCGAGTCTCTCACGTGGTAACTACTGGCCTCGAATTCCAAAACCGGTAAGAGGACTAGATTTGGCGGAAAGCCGCGAAATGTTCGAGATACGAGAGCCGAGCAACCGAAAACTCGCCTGCGAGACGGAGAAGACTATCATAGTCGATGGTTACGGAAAAGGGAAAGGAAAAAAAGAAAGGAAGAGAAAAAAACATACATCGCGTACGTGTGCGGACGAAAGAAAGAGACGTGAATAGGGGAGTAATGCATTATTCGTACGGTGGCTGGTGGTTTTACGAAAAGAAGAAGAAGAGCCATACGGAGAGGAGAGAGCGAGCGGGACTTGGGTTTTCTCGTTGGTACTGGCCGATATCAGTATTCGAGACGCGAGGCGGGCATGCCGCCACCGCTCCATCGGGTGGTAGCTTTTCCTGAGGGAAGAAGAGAAGCGGACTAGAAGCAGCA
This sequence comes from Ischnus inquisitorius, assembly GCA_963924025.1. Taxonomy (NCBI): domain Eukaryota; kingdom Metazoa; phylum Arthropoda; class Insecta; order Hymenoptera; family Ichneumonidae; genus Ischnus; species Ischnus inquisitorius. Next base: position 3,731,000 of record OZ001245.1, read on the forward strand.
GCAGCAGCAGCAGCAGAGGCGACGCTGTCGGGGTTTGCCGGCTCTGCGGGGAGATGCTGTCGGGGATGGTTCGCAATTTCGGAATGGATTCCACTCTGCCCAGCACCCCAGGGCTTGCTGTCTCGTTCTTTCTCTCATACCCTTCTGCCTACATATCTTTCTTCCGCCCATCGGATACCAGCGGAGAGCTCGAGGCTTTCCAGTAGTCTCCACGCTGTTGGAGAATATCACGAGAAGAGAGAGAGAGAGAGAAGAAGAAGGAAACGGCAGCGGCAGCGGCAGCAGCACGGCCGCGAGGGTGGATCAGGATCGCGCCCGTCTGCTACCCCGGGAATGGCCTTAGGGTGTGAGAACTGAGCGAGAGAGAGAAAGAGAGTGAGAGAGCTACGAGAAAAAAGAAGCAAAAAGGCGAGAGGGGAATGAGAATTGGATGGAAAAATCCACGCTCATTCGTGTCCTTCTTGCCGTATCCACCGGCGCCTTTCTGTTTCCCAACTATCCTTTAACTCACGAATCGACCTTTTTTTTCATCCCAATTTCGGACTACGAGCCAAAACTATCGTTCGCTTCTCATCTCGTGTATCTCACCGATGCTCACTGCCAGCGATACAGCGCACACTGAGCGTGTAACGAATCCAAGATTCTAAAAATAATCCGTAATTTCCGGCCTGAGGAATGCTCGCACGGTTTCACTTCACGTAACGTTGCGGTACGCGCTTTCTTCGGCTCTTGCGAACTCTTTCTTTCAATCTCTCGATTGATATCGTTTTTCAGTATAGGTTGGCGCACCAGTTAGCACCTAGTTTGTATTAGATTGAAAAAGAACGAAATCTCAATGGCTGAAGATCACGCTTAGATTGTACATAATTTTCCATCGTATAACAAGTAATTTATCAATACCGAAAAATTGTATTAAACTTGCAAAACCAAATTCGTGTCGAAAGCAAAAAATATACTTTTTTCAATTCTCGCGATTTTGTCTCTTTCGAGTGCTTCAAATTCTTCTTTTTTTACGGAAAAGCCCAAGATGTTTTATCCCCTCACATGTTCTATGAGTAATATCGCAAAAATCGATGCCAGTTTCGTGTGTTAATTAAAAAAGAAAATTCCAATTGTTATGAACTTCATCGCTCTATCATTTCATTTCCAAGATATCTCAGGTAGGCCGATAGCGGAAATTATTCTCTACCGATACAGCCCTTTCGCGAAATCTACCCAACGGATCGTCGGCGAGATATTTCACGTTTCTCCGTCCCCCTTCGTCCCTACGGTCCCGTTATTGTACCGTTCGGAATAGTCTGCTTTCGCGCGAGAAACGTGGAAAACAGTCTTTCCGTCTCGTCTCGGCTCGTGGGGAAGGAGCATGGAAGAGACCGTACGGAAAACGCGTTAATGGCCAGGCTTTATCGAGCAACTAATCCAGGCTCGCGGAGACGTATAATGCGATTTTCTCCCTCCGTGGCCTGCGTTCTTTTCGTGTGTCGCTGCACCACGAACGAACGGCCGCGAGTCTTTGGACTGCGCGCACACGTGCGCACTCGCAGATATAGGATCATCGTGGATACCCGGATAAATAGAGTGAGGCCGCATTGAGGGTGCCACGGGGAAATAAACGAGGTGAGAATGTGAGAAACCGACGAGCCATGGGCAATTCCTTTCGATTTCCCCGTGATATAAACCACCAAGGTGATTTCCAAGCGGTAGACAAAAATCCAATCGCGTTCCGTCGATGAAACGAATGCCAATTAACGGCGAGACTCCGAAGGCGAAATTGGAATGAACCTGTGAATAATTAAATGAACGTCAGTGTTACGCGGAAGCTCATAGATTCGTCGGGTTTACGAGAAACCGGAAGTAGGAAGCTACCGACGAGCTGTCTTCGTATAATCCGCACTTCTACAGCGATCGAAACCGCGAGCACGAGAGAGAGAGAGAGAGGGAGGCAGAGAGGTATTGCTCGCGAGTAGAAGAAGGTGTGTTTGAGGCGGGAGAAAATATAAAATAATATCACCGGTAAGATATGAGGTTGAAGTGAGGCGGGGGGTTTGTTTGACACGCATCGCAGAAAGGATTGATCTTTGCGAAACCGACTGACGACTTTTACACGTTGTTAATGAGATCTGAAGAAACATTACGGCTCTCACTCTTTGCGAGAAATGTATCGATTTTTCGTTTTTTCGATTGAAAAAACGGAACGAGTAATGCAATTTTAATGCAATTACAAATTGAAAAAAAAGCTTCCAGGTGCAAGCAGCACGCAAGAAAAATTGTATTTCCGATTTTCGCGGGGAAAATTATTTATTCATGAAGAAAAAAACGAACGTTAAAGATTCTATGCGAGATGGTCGTTCGGGCAATGAGATTCTCGACACCCGTTACGTGACTATACGGGCAACTTGGCTCTGCACTGCAGCTCTTCGGCCGTTCTTCCGTCTCTCCCAATGCACAGAAGTGAGAGACACACACGTAGATTGTTGCGGATACACGTAGATACGAGAAAACAGCGTCACGCGATCGGCTCGAAGCCGCTGCGGTACAAAGACGTGCCTCGCTCGAAAATCCGTCTCTCTCGCGCTCTCGCACGCGCGCGAATTCTGCAAGGTGGCGTACCGAAATCGTGCGCACACGTCAGGCAAATAAGTTTCGCTTTGTAACGTACAATTGGTACAACTCGCGACTGATATGAGAAGCGGGTAGACGTTCGAAAGAAAAAACATACCGGAGACGAAAGGAATTTTCTGAAATCCAGACTTATTTGTTGCCGAAGTCAGTCGAAGGGTCGGTAACTTTCGAGAATAATCGCGGATGAAAATTCAACGGAGCTGCGATGTCACGTGAGAGTTTCCGCGAGCGAAGGAAAGGAAGAGGGTCGGGTGACACGCGAGATACGAGGACGCGGTAGAGACCGGGGCTATATAACACACTCGAAGTCTCAGCGTCGTCTCGTGTTCTTGCTCCATTGAATGCATTTAGGAATCTTCGAATTTTTTTTCATCGCCCCAGACATTTTTTTATAGTCATTTTTCGATTTGTGAATAATGTTGAAGTATAATCTATATTCTTCGTATACTTCACTTGTCGGGAACTCTATGAGTCTCCAATATTTGGGATTTTTCCGTTATCAATTGATAAATAATAAACGAATAGATGTTTGCTAATTATTCGAGGAGAGTGCGAAGCTACCGAAGCTCTAGAAAGATTTTGGCCCTTTCGAGGGAACGAGGAGATTGGGCAAAAATAGGAACGCGTTTGGAATTCCGGCATATTGTTTTCTCAATAGATGAGCGAATATGTCTCGATGCGTGGAAGATATTGGCTCGCCGAATAAATGATCAACTCGGTCTTGGGCCTGGTTAATGAAGATGAAAATTACAAAGCGAAATTCACGCTTTGTCACGCAAACGAGTCAAGTGACCCCGATCTCCTTTGCGTTGCGAACCGAGAGGTCTGTGTCACGCGAGATTTTACTCAAGCAAGCCGGAGAGGCGAGTGTCATTAGCACGCAAATCGTCTAGGGGGAAGTTCCTTGCAACAAGCAGCTCTCGTGGTCAACGCACCGTCCCGCCGAAATGGCGGTTATTTTTTTTTTATCAGCAAACTTTTGTCCCGATCTTTCCCGAAGTTGTAAATAAAAACTTGATGGCTTGTCGCGTTAAATAAGAAAATTTATGAGGAGCTCGCGTGTTTCGCAGTGGCTCTCGCACCTGCTCGTATTTCTCCAACTCTTGATGATAGATCTGCCTGATCTGAGCGAGCTTGGCGCGATAGTCGGAGTGTTCGATCGCATTGTCCGGTTGTCCGGGAGGTCCTCCCGCCGCTGCTGCGGCCGATGCCGAGGCCGCTGCGCCCGCACCACCGCCCTTTTCCGGTCCCGCTACACCCTCCGCTATCAGCATGTTGTCCAGTCTCATCAGTTGGGGATCCGGTGGCTCTTCCTCCTGGGTGTTGCGCAGCGAAAGAACTGCAAACAGAAATGAGAGAAGCACGATTAAAGTAATTGCCAATAAAAAATGTTTATATATTTTACTATTTTCCAAGCGAAATTGGGCGCGTCACGCAAGTTTAGGGCTGCGAGCAAACTTCGTACCGCGTGTTCTTATGTATTTTGCTGCGCTGGAGGCGTATCCAATGACAATTTTTGCCCAAAGTTAAGAGAAACACCGGTAACGACCGAGTGGAATTTTTTTCTTCGCGGTTCGATTGGTGAAAACGGTCGATTTTCAAGCGGACTTTCAAGCAACGATTTCTTGGCTTTGCGATCGGATATCGACAAGTCTCGGGTGATCATTGTGCTCAACGGAATAATATACACACGATAAGATTTTTTGCGAATTTTTAAAACCGCTCTTTCAACCTGTCAGCGTAGAATGAAAAATGGTAAAAAAGTATCTCATCCCTTGCAACTTTTTGCTGAAAATTGAAAAAACTCTCATATGTGAGGGGTTAAATGTCTCAAAAAGCTCAATCGACAAATCATCGAAGAAATAAGATTTTTCGAAAAACCACATATAGTATTTTTCTGTAACATTCTATAAGAATATCGATCCGTATGGATCTATAATTTTCTATAGGATTTTTTCGTTTTCTTCCTTGTTTTTTTTTCCTGTAAACAGATTTTCACTGTTCTTGACAACGCAACAATACAACTGTGAACCGAATTACATTAATTCAGCAATATCTCTAATTCATTATTCATTCTTCTAAATCCGGATTTATAGAGTGTGAAGTGAAGTTGCAATTTATTGTCAATTCGTTTATCGTCTTTCGCTCCCGAAACGATTAATGGTGTGATCGATGTTAAAACTTGCCTCCGAGTCCGATGGCCTTATCGGCCGCACTCGGCAAGCCCGAGACTTTATATGAGACACAAAAATTCATGTCTATTCGTCGATAAATGGTTTATTAGAATATTACCGAACGCATTCGATCCTATAGTCGATCTTTGATCGTAAAAGGGTTGTATGCAAATGTCTCAGCGGGAGCTAGAGTCGTTCGCGTGACAGTATCGAGAAATCGAATAGTAAAAGCTACGAGAGAGGATTTCTCGTCAGCCGCAAGAAAACACGTAACTCGAATCATAAAAGAATCAATTTCACTGCTAGGCGTCTCTTTACGGCTTTCCGCCGTTCCCTCTGTTTTTTTTCCTCCGTCTCTAGTCTCCTCTCGCACTTTTAAGGCCGAATGATCTTTTCTTGTTCTTCGTTTCTCTATCCTCTCGCTACTCTAACTCAACAGCTCTTTCTATACCATCCTAAAGAGCGCTACCGCGGTGCTTTTAGCTCGGTGCTCTCTCCTCGACGTGGGTACACACCATACACTTCCAGAGCACGCAGTGGTTTAGAGTGGGTAGATTCGCGATCTCCTTTTGCTCTCTCTCTCGGTCTCTTATTCGCGGGCGTAACAGCGGCTTTTATTGTACTTTTACGGCGCGTGATGGAGCTGGACGACCCATAAAAACCCGGAGGGTTGAGTCTCGTACTCGTCTTCGACGTAGAGCCGGAATACCCCCACGGCGTGTCACCCTATACAACCAAGGCCCCGGGGCTCCGAGTCTTCTTATATTTGACGATTCGTGGAGTATCCGTTACGGACCTTGCAAAGTGTTCAACGAAAGGTCGTACACACTTTTTCAGGTGCTTCGACGCTCTATTTTAACTTACTTTTCCTTTCGTCCCGTTGTATTTCGTTTTCATATGCTCTTGTTTTATTCTTCACGCGATCATATTCGGCTGGAAGTTTACCAAGGGAAATTCTTTCGTCATGATTCTCTTTGACGAAATAAAATTCCAGAACATATTTCTGTTTTTGGTCGAATAACAGAGTCAAGGTCGAGAAATGTACGGGAACGAGAAAACTTGAGGTAGTTCTGTCGCTTGGTATTCATTTCGCAGGAGTTCGAGAAAAATGAGAGAAAATTGCAAATACTCAGCGATGGTATATAAATCTGGGAAACTTCATGCGTATTGAAGGTACTGAAAATATTAATTTTGCACAACAACAATTCCAAAAGGTTATTGACAAATTGATGAAAGCAGGGATTGTTCGACAAATTTCCCGGCAATCCAACTTCCTTTTTTGTAAAAATGATTTGTTAATTATTCCGTATGCGTATGAATTTCTTCAGATTTTTAAATTCACTTTCAACCGTATGATTTTTCATACATATTTTTTTAAAATTAAAAAAATTCATACGTTTGCAGAAGAATGAGCGAATCAGTTCCATTAAAAAAAAGTTGCGTGGCCGGGAAAATCGCTGAACAATTATTTTTTTAATCAATTTATTGATAACATTTGGGAATGATTGACATGCAAAATTAATATTCTTATTATCTTTGATGTGCGCAATTTTTTTCCAGATTTTTATATCATCGAGAAGGGTTCGCAATTCTCATTTTCGTCGAACTTGTGCGAAATGAACACGGTGCGAAAAGGCTTCCTTCAGAAGCAAACCAGACGATTCGGCGGGAACACGCTGGATTCGGCTGGTCGACGTGAAACAGCGAAAACTTTTCACGGGCCAACGAGAGCGTGAAAACGAATGCGCGTCGCTAATGCATTTATACGAAGTGCGACAATTAGCGAGGGTGTGCAGCGCGACGAAAAGGAAGGAGGTGGCGTTGAAGGGGTTGAAGCGTCCGCGACGACTACACCCGCGGGATCGTCACGCGCGAAAGGGATGAAAAAAGGGTGGGGCACTGTGAAACGGTGGGGGTAATAAAATATTCTTTGGCTACGTGCTCCAACGAGCCTCGTCACCTGTTACATCGCCGGTTATAATACTTTGGAACTTAATACCCTCAAATAATCATTCGTGCAATTAATATATTTTATGCACGAATAATTCATAACGCGAAATTTACGTTCTTTTTCATATATTTTCTTCATAGCCTGATTTAATCAATTACAATAATAATTTGAACAAATATTCATAATGTGAAATATACGTAGAGAAACAGTTTTTTTTGCAATTAATTATTTTTATACTTTATTTTTTAAGAGACCAGAATTATAATTCCGGTAAATATCTGCAAGGTGAAATTTACGTTTAAAAGCAAATTTTTTTTTTCTCGCTTTTTTTCCACTTTCAGCTCCGGCGAAGAGTGGTCGACACTCCGTTGGGAAAACGGCACGTCCAGACATTATAAAAGTTGACTCCCCAGCTGTAAACATCGTCCTCTCGTATAGTTCAGGAACAGGCGACTATCGCCACTCCCGGGAGAGGAACTTTTTAGAAGCGCGAAGTGTTTGCCGGAGAGGTTAGTAATTAAAAATGAAAAACACTCTTGCCCGAACCAACGCGAGATACGCTAGAGCATTGGCGATGCTCTCACCTCACCGCGCCTCTCGCATCCTTTCTTCCGTTCGCCGTTCGGTAACGAAAATAAAACGCGAAACGTTTATGATCGTTTATGCGAACGAGAGGATGCCGCGAAAAAGCGAGTGGACACGATCGTACGTGCGGCGTCGTTAACTTTTCGCGGCGACGCGAAACGCGCTGGCACTCTTGAGAGCGCCATGATTACGCCAAGATCATTCGAAGCCCGTAATCTATATTGTTCCATCCCGGTGAGAACAAACGTTTTATTGGTCAAGTCTTGCGATTGTTTTATGTTTAACTTTTTTTTCAGCTACACCGAGAAAAAGAGTGAGTTTCAGTGAGAATTTTGAATACTCCTCGATGGGTTAAGAATCTCATTGTCCCCCTAATTCTCACACTGATGAGAAAAATTATCCATTTAATAGCAAGAAGTTCACGGTCAACTAGCTATTTCTTTGAGTAAATAAAATATTCGTTTAGCCATCATTAGCGAGTGCCCGGCTGAAACGATTCAACCACCTTTGTTTCCGAGTTCATGCGATATTCTCGTAACAAAGTATATATTATATCTATCGGTGCCCTTCAGAGAATTTCTCGCAGAGGAGAAATCTACATAAGAAAAATAAGAAATTAATAAAAAAGAACAATTCGTTTCGATACACAGAAGGGTGGGGAGGGGGAAGGGGGTGGAGAAATCCACATTCGCCCTGCTTAACGCCCAATAATCCGGCCATTAGGCCTTAAGGGCGGTTCTCCAGTGGGGGTGTCAGAAACAGGGGTGATTTCTCCGTACGAGCATAGCGGCGGCAGGAGCCTAGGCAGCGTGCAACCGTGAACAGAAGCGGGCAGCCACGGAGTGGCGCACAGCATCCCGGGGGGTCCTTACAAGCGCGTAAACTCAGTTTTACTGGCAGTTAACATTTTACGACTCAGACGGTCTGCCCGACGACGAACGCCCGCGCGTGCTCTCGCTCTTTACGCTCATGAACACATCTCACACAGACGAACTCGCTTCCTCTCGCGCACACGCGCTCTCGCGAAATTTAATACACAAATTTCTCGCCTGTAACCCACCAGGAATCTTGTCGCGTTTGCGTTTAACGCTTCTCGCGGTTTGCAAGTGTACGTTAGAGATAATGCCGCGCAACGAAAATTCCCGCGATTTTCCTCGAGGATGCTTCAATTCGACACCCCGTCGAGGATAATTTTCGATTGCTCTCGTGAGAATCGAACGAATTAATCATCTTCTTGCGTTTTTCTTTAACCCGTGCAAAATGTACAAAGCCGTAATATCGCGATTTTAAGAGATTTTTCATTTTTTTTTTGCAAGCCATTCGTCGTAGTAATGCACGATGCGATGCACGGGTATGAACGCAACGCTGGAAATTGTCGGAATAAAATTTACATACGGAGCAACAGCTTGCAGTTTACTATCTAATGAGCGATAATATTTGTGCGTTATCGTTCGAACTATTGGATATCAAACGACCAACACACGAGCACATTTTAAACACATTTTAATCGCACGACAAGACAACGAATGGGGTGAGGGGCAGGGCGATATCGTTGGTAAATTTACGACGAGATGGATCGATTAAAAGTACATTTATACCGTTGATAAATCAACGATATGCGTTTTAATGAAATTATGATGTTACAATTTTTTTCACGAAATACCGAATTGCAAAACTCGAATGGCACAAGGCAGTTAAAATTTTTTTTAATTTCCATGAAATATCACTCACTACTTTTTTTTAACAAGAGATGTAAAAATACAAGACTTTAAATTTTTTCTTGTACCATTAACGTTGAACTACCGTATTTAGATATAACTATTTAAAAAATTATTTTGTTATATGAAAATATCGTTAATAATTTAGTGAATTTCTCGATTTTTGCTCGAAAAACTATGATTTTATAGAAAGAATTCCGAATAATAATAATTCCGAAATGTCATTAACAAATCGATGAAAAAACAAAATGACTCGTTCATTTTTCAGAATACGTATTATTTTTTTCAGATTTTTAAATTTACTTAAAATTTTTTTTTTATATGAAAAAAATGTTAGGAAAACACTAAATTCGGAGCAAATGAAAAAAATTTGAAAAAATTCATACATATGAACGAATCATTTTCGTAATAAAAAAAATTACGTTGCCCGGCAATTTGTTGAACGATTAATTTTTCGATTAATTTGTTATTAACGTCTTGGAATTATTTGTATGCAAAACTAATCTTTTCAGTATCTTTAATATACATGAAGTTTTTCAGATTTTTATACCATCGAGAAATATTGGCAACTGTCTCTCATTTTCTCGAATTTATGCGAATTAAACACCAAGCGAAAGAAGTACCTTGATAATTGACTTTTTGCAAATGAACCGATCTATAGTTGGAGATTTCTTCGACAATTTTTTGTTTTACCTTTTCATCCAATACCATTGTGCACTTTCGAGCAATTTACTGTACGATTCCCTTCTCGGTATAATGTATAATATATTTGTAAGGAGAGCGCATTGATAATTCAAATCCCCGAGACAACGGAGCGGAGAGTCGCGGTCGGACGGTCGGATGTGCAGCAGGCGGTGGACGCTCGGTTGGTATTGATCTAAACGTGAACACCGTTAGAGCAATTAAGATAAAGGACGGTAACAAAGGGTTGTCGGGCCGTTCGCAGTGAGAGGGGAATTTTCAGCGTTGGAAAACAGGGGGGTTGGAGTTTCGCGAATGTATACATTCGCGAATGAAGGAGAAAGATAGACCCGGTGGAAACGATAAACCCGCAAGAGAAAGGGTGTACGAAAGCAGAAGCGCAAGGGAGGGGTTGGGTAACGGGGTTTGGATAGATAACACTGTAAAGCGCGAGAGAAAGATAAAACGATACCGTCGGAGCGGCGTGCTCGCGGCTGCACGAAAGAAGACGAGAAGCCAAAGAAGGCGCGGAGAGGGGTCAGAAAATTCCGTAACATTAATCACGAAGAGTTCAACCTCCACCTCGGCGCTTTTCCTTGCTGCCCACCCCTCTCTATATACCGGTAAATTGGAAAGTTTTGCGCGAGTTAACTTTTGCATTATTAACAATGCCAGCGGCCTTTTCCGCCACGAAAGAGACGGAGAAAAAGAGATACAGACTCGAGGTTCTCTCGACCTACCGACAACCCTTTTTTTTTATCTTCATCAAAAACCCGTCCCTCCGGTCTAAGTCAGCGAACATCGCGAAAGTTCGCGCACATGCATTGAACTTCGAGAGGCGAAGTTTTTTCCTTCTAGATGTCAATCTACACGAGCGCAGGGCCCCTTTTTATCTCTATGGACACAGACGATGACTGTGAAAATAAATGGAAAGATAAAAAACGAGAAATATCCTGGGTATTAGGATTTTTTTCCTTTTTCTTTTTCATTTTTTGTCGAAGCTTCAACGAGGTTTTAAGGGTTTCGCGATCCCGGGGATGAAAGAAAGAGCGACGGGCAAAAAAAACGAGATTTCGGCCGTAGGTCTTTTTTTCTTCTTCCGAGGAGATTGAAGTTTGGGGGAAGTAAATCCTGCCCGACTAAGGCGTCCGGGATTCGGGAGTTCCCCGTGTCTCTCGGGGGAAGCCGTCGAGGATATCGACACCCCGGCAATAATAATATCCTCCACGGTTGAGGAACGCGCCGGTCGAGCCCCCCTCTCTCACTGATTTACGAGGACGATGGAGCAGCCATCTACACCCCCCCGACACCCTCCCGCCTTCTTTCCGCCCAACGTCGTCAACGTCGTCGTTTCGCGGGACACATTTTCTCAATCTTTCGAAGCGAGGCTTGTGCCTTTCAACCCGGAAGAGAGATAAAGAATAAAAGAAAAATACTAAACAAAATATATTCAAGAGGAACGACCACGATATTCTCCGTCGGGGATCTCCGATGCGTATCGCACAACAATTTTTCTTTTCTTTTTTTTTTCATTCTACCAAACCCGAGGACAAAGAATGTTCTCTATCGAAAATCTTTATAAGAAATTGAACCAAATAAATTACTTCCTGCAGCAAAAAAAAAAATGAACGATAAAGGAGCACCGAGAGAAAAATATAGTTATTTCTAGTATACCGAATAATTTCCTGGAGGAACGTCTATGAATATAGACGCGATTAAAAAGGATTTAATTGAGTAATTTATACTTATATCTGTTATTATTGGTACAAGGAATTGTCATAACTACAAAGTACAGACGTGCTACCCGGCAAATATTTTTCATAGAAAAATAACTATACTTTTGTTTTGCTATTTAGTTTTTTTGCTTCCTCAAGAAGCTTCGAATTCGAGGAAATTTTTTTTTCGCGGAAAGTCACATTTAGAAAAAATCAGCCGTTCGGCTTTTACGCAGTTTTGAATTTATCCAAAAATGTCTGGATGCCCTCCGGCTGCCACAGTTAAATCGGGCTCAAATTTGGCGTGAAGTTGAATTATTATAAACCAACTGTCGGTATTGATTTTGGGAAAAAACCCAACTCCCAAAAAATTTGGGAGAATTGGAAGCAAGCAATATGCGAACTATGTTGGCACCATTTTTTGATTTTACTATCCAATTTTTGTCAGTGAGAACCATAATATTTTCCGTCGAATTCTTCGAGCTTAAACCGAACGAAAACCGCGGTGTTTGTGTTCGTTTTCATTTTGCTTTTTTATTTTTTAGACAAGACTCTGATTCGCCATTGAGGTATATCGAGAGGAACGCGACGAATCCCAGAAGGAATCTTCCGGTGTATCGGATCTACGTTGCAACACAATCCAAGAGGAACGAAGCCGAGAGAGCTCGAGTTACTCCCAAGGGCGACGTGAGAGAAGAAACTGATCAAGGCACCGACTGAAGAATCTCACCGGTTTGACTCTTCGCGTGACATTCGCCATACCGATCCGATTCCATTCGCGTTCGGATTTTTTTCTCTCGAGGAACTCAACACTGCGAAAAGAGGAACGACTTGCCTTCTGTATTTATTTTAATTTTTCGTTTTCTCCAGAGGGCGTAAATCACGTGTCTCGAGAATTGGGAGAAATGTGTACCACGAGACGGTACCTCGTGTACCGGGTGCGTCGAACTACCCCAGTGGTCGCCATTCGCCGAGAGAGATAGACTGCAACCCCGCTGAAAGCCGCTTCTACACAATAGCACGCGGAAGAATCTCAATGAGCGTATCCGAGATTCCTCTCGAGCTCCATAAAATCTCGAATCGTCGCAGTTTAGAGAAAAAAACCAACAAAAGTAATATGGTGAAGCTAATTTTTTTTAGAGGAATAAATGATCAAGATAGAAGACCGGGGGAAGAATTTGAGTTACAAGCAATCAGTCACGGAGTTAATCCGGTGTATGGCAACAGCCCCCGAGGACTACTCCGAGCGATTGGTATCGCCGTTGATATGCCCGAGGGTTGTGTCCCAGGACCGTCCAAAGGGGAGTGGAAAAAAAAAGAAATCCTCCGATACAACGGGGCCATCCCTCCCCGAAACGAGAGAAGAAACGCAACGAGGATCGAAAGCTTTGCCGCTTTTCCACAGTGGGGAACAACGCTCGATCTCTTTCTGTATCTCGACGCCGCCCGCATCTCTCTCACTCCGGCGCGAACAGCACAAACGCGCTCTTCGGTCTCCCGCTGGCGAATAAAATTTTACGGCCGCGAAATCGTCCAATAATTGTTACGTCTCGCTTTGATCGCGTAAAACACGTCGTAAACGTCAAAGAGCCCTTCCACGTCGAATGCAGCGCAGTCTCTTCTCTTGTCTGTCCCCACTTACTCATTCTCTATTCTATGTTTATCCGCGCTCGACTGGACAGAGAGAGAGAACGGGGAAACACTCGTGAGGGGGCCCCCCTCGAGAACACACCGATGACGGCGGGGGTGGGTCGGTCGCTCGCGGGAATTACGTGCTTGCAAGAGACCGAAGGCATTACCGCGCATTATCGAGGCGCTCGAGCGATTCGTGTTATCGCGACTATATCTTCCGCTCGCTTTACCGCGCTGTCCCCGGGATCTATGGGACGTTGCGATGAATTTTCACAAATAATCGATTGTTTGTTTCTTCTTGTTTTACCGAGATTCGAATGAAAATTCACGTCGAAGGAAATGCATCGAGATTCGCAATTTCGCGGATTGGCTGTGATAGTTTGGATTGAACTTCTAAACAAACATAAAAAAAAAAAATTACATAGTAAAAAAATACAGTTGTAGTTATAGTTTTTACTGTGAAAAATATTTTTCTGGCGGCACGTCTTTTTTTTGTAGTTATGAAACTATCTTGAAATCATAATGACAGATATAATCGTAATTTACCTAATTCAATTCTTTTCGATAGAACCTAGTGAAAAATAGTGAAAACAAAATTAGAAAAAAAAATTCTTTCATATACATAATGAATTAGACGAGCATTTTTCAATCTTGACAAAAACTTTTTTTTTTCCATCATTAAAGTCAATGCGAACGACCAACGTTTCCTTTCCACGAAACCGAGGCTGAGTTATTATGGAATCTTCCCCAAAGCGAAGTAGAGTAAAATTCGATCAAACGATTAAGGTTTAAGTTCCGTCGCTTGGTGTTCATTTCGCATAAGTTCGAGAAAAATGAGGGAAAATTGCAAATACTTCGCGATGGTATGAAAAACGGAAAAAATGCATGCTTATCAAAGGTACTGAATTTGCCTTGAAACAAATTTAAAAATCTGAAAATATTCATACGTGTTCGAAAAAATGAACGTATCATTTGCATTCAAAAAAAAAAGTTTAGTTTCCGGAAAAATTCTCGAACAATTTCTTTTTCCATCATTCTGTTAGAAACATTTTAGAATGATTATTATGCAAAATAAATGTTTCCCGTGCCTTTTATATGCGTGATTTTTTTCATATTTTTACACCATCGAGAAGTAATTGGAATTTTCTCTCATTTTTCTCGCACTTGTGCGAAACAAACGCCAAGCGTCGGAACTACCTTAAACTACCTCTACTCTTTCGATACTCTTTCAAAAACGATTGAAAATGGGTTGAGTGCCACTGGAGAGGCGAAGTGATCGTGGAAGCGCGCAGGATCGTACTAATACACGTACAGGCGACTACGAACATGAGTTTCCCTCGTCGGATCGCCTCTGATCCTTGCACACTTCTCAGCGTCGAGACACCGGGACCGCGGCGGGATCCACCAGCGACGCCGGCGAAAGCAGCATATAGTTCGGGGCGTACGTGAGCCCGCGAGGTCTCTCTATCGGGCCCGCTCGCTTTGCCGTTGCTTTTGCGAACGAGCGAGTGCGACAAAGGATACGGAATGAACGAGCGTTGGGTACGGAACGCCGACGAAGGGAGAGAGAGAGTACAGCACTGTGGATGCTGGGCTCTTTTAATGAAACGCGAATGTTAGAATGACAGGAATGCTGCAAAATGGTTCAGGCGTGCTGCTAGCACTCCTCTCCTTCTCGCTCTCCCTCGACTCTCTTCGATGCATACGCTCTCTACACCTACACACAAATACTATGTAGACGTTTGTATACCGCTGTACGTGTTACCTCCGAGTCCTCGGGTGTTGGTTAAACTACGACGACGTGCACATCGTCCACTGGCCCTTTCTCGTCTTCCACCAACACGGGAACCCCCTTGACGCTACACGGGAGGTTCACGTAGTGTGAAAAGTCGAGGCTCCGCGACTGATTCCTTATGTACTCGCGGCGAAAAGTCAGCGAGAGACCGAGAGGGATGGGGACGAAGAGAATATGTGCGAGAGTCTCAAGCAAATTAAGTCTCGACCTCGTTCATTTTTTCTTTTGTGCAGCTTGGGTCAGCGGAACTGCGCAGAGATCCGAATGACTAACTTTTTTAATTAGATTTCAAATATTTTCTCTCTCTTGGGCTCTCTTGGCATCATTTTCCGAATGCTTTTCGTAGTGCGTGCAGCACCGCGAAAGCGGAAGGGCGGAGGAAGGAATAGCTGGACGCTGGAAGACGACGAATAAAGGGAAGGATGGAGTATTAATAAAACGTTCCGGGTGCGAGGACGAGGGAAAAATAAATTCTTATTGCCTGGCGAGTCCGGTATTTCCGCAATATACGGCGCAGGTGTACCGAATGTTATCCCTGCTACCCCGCCGCTCCGCGAATTTCTCTATGTATATAAATATATACATAGGGAACGTACATGCATATACACTGTATATGGTATATGTATTTCGCGAAACATACGGGACGAGAGCACGCCGGTCCACATCGCTGTAGAAACCACCCCCGCGTCGTAGCTCCTCACGCACCCTCAGTAACGTACGTTTATGCAGTCTCGCCCTGTACTATCCTTTGCCGCAATGTGCAGCCAACCGAATGGGGAATAATCAAAAACAATAAATCACGAAGCATCGCCTCCGTGCTCGATTAAAATGATCGAACTTTCTTAGCCTCTCGACTTTTGTGTTAACGACGAATCGTCGAAATTGCTAAACTCGAAGATCAAAGAAAAAGAAACTGGGTATCCAATTTCCGCGTCAAAGAGTCATTCGACTATCAGTTGCCAAATTCGACCGTTCTGCAATTGACCGTAAAAATAATATCATAGATTTATTAAAACGTTGTTTCAAACAATGTTCAGTGATAAAAAAAATGATACTTAAAAGTCGATTGAACGAAGAAATCGGCTGTTTTCTCAATACGCATCAAAGGCTTTTTCAGTAAAGGACACTCGACGATGAGTCATTTGTAAAATATACCATAACGAATTCGACTATTCTGCAGTTGAGAGTATAAAATCACATCTTGGATTCAAATGAAATATTTGTTTTTTTATTTTTGTCCGATAAACAAAATAATTGTCAACGAAGAAATTGACTGCTCTCGCTCAAAGCCTCGAAGAGCTTTCAAAGCGAGGGAGACTCGGTTCTGCGTTGATTGAATCGTCGAATCAATGATAAATTGTTTCTCCGAATAATTATGTGAATTAACGCGAACGCTTCGATTGTGAAAGAATTGAGTCCGAGGACGAGGTATTGGAACGTCGAGGAGGTTAAGGGATGAGAAGCGAATCAACCGCGAGAAGTCCATTTTTTTCTCTTTCACGACAGAGGATCAGCGAGCCAATCGGGGAATAGTACAGTGAGAGACGAGAGCGCGCGGGGGTGTAGATCGTTTGGCGCGTTGCCCTTTACCTTCTCTTCTCCGACATCGTCCACGTCGATTCGATACGTCTGGCGGAAAGCGTTTTCCATCCTTCTCCGTGACTCCGGCTCTCTCTTTCGGTCTCTTGTTCTATACGTGCGTCCCCTCGACGAGCGTTGCGCGCGGGTGGATCCGTATGCGCGCGCGAACACACCGGCAGTGCGAGGGGTAGAGCGAAGGGAGGGGGGTGACTCGACTGGCTGGCTCTGCTCTAGCGGATACCGGCTTCGTCCAACCACCCACAGAGTCGAGAAACAGGGGTAGTGGTAGTGCAGGAGGCAACGTGGCGTATTGATCGAGTGGCTACCGTCACTGTACAGTGCTGGCTATATACATGTATACCGCGGATATATATGTAGATGTATATATAGAGAGAATTCTATGTTTCACCCGGTATACGTTAGCTCTGTACCCGCCAACGCCGCCGCGTTTATCTTCTTGCTATCCTTTCCATTCTGTCTTTGCGTGTGTTTACGTTTGCACTTTTAAATCCCTCTTCTTTAACTATTTGAAATAAAAATCCTTTTTCTTTGTTTTTTTTCTGCGATGGCTTTCGAGTCGGCGGAAAATGTACCGTTAGCCGAGAATCTATAGAATTGTCGATACAATTGAATTTCTCTTTCGAAGATACAGAGGAACTTATCAAGAATTTGGACGAATAGTGCTAAAAAAATAATTGATCAAAGTTCACTGGTCTTTTTTTTATTATTATCGTTATCGTCACGAGAAGACTAAGAATTCGATATTATTTTTATCTTTTGTCTCCGTTACTTTCGGCGACATTTCTGGCGTGGGCGATTTATAAATTGACGAAAATGTATAGCAGGTCTTGATGATAAATTGGATTTGTATTTCCGAGTTAAATGATAAAAAGAAGATTTTGATATTCTGTGGCACGAAACATGTTTAAATGCTATTACCGTATTATATTATATTATTTTTCTTTCAGCATTTACTATATAAAGAGTATGTATGTAAATTTTGTAAAAGGGTCATTCGCTTGGTCCGACACTATGAGGAATCGAAGTTGATTGGTAATTTATTATGTTATTTAAAAAAAAATCGATGCAAACTATTTTTCGTGCCTTGTGTTCCGCTTTGAACTTCTTCCGACTTGCTCGTGCAAAAATAGAAATGTATGCCGACGCGAAAAAAGAAAAGATTACTTTCGTGTGTGGCATTGAACGCGTATAAACTGCAATTCGAACTATAAATAGTTAGCGGGGGCTCGCGAGACATGGGTTGCGTTTTATGAGCGAACTGCAGGAGGGTTGTTGCACCACAAGCGACGCTCGAAGTATGAATTTCTCGTTCGTACACGGCAAAGTTTTTTTCCTTGGCGCTCCCCCGCAGCGCAGCACGCTTCGTCGCGCGTCAAACTTCGTAGGCGAAACATGTAATTTCTTTCTTTTTTTTTTTGCGCTCAGAACAGAACCGCCGCTGTAATATGGATGCGACCCAATCATCGGACGAAACGAGAGATATCTCGGGGTTCGAGAGAGGCTTTGTATATATTTCACAGAGGTCGAAGAGTCCTCGCGAAGAGGGCCGATAGGGAAGTAGTCCGGAGAATTGGCAAATACCGGCGGTGCTCGTTTCATTTTTCGACTGTGCGACACCCGAGGGACTCGTACAACTGCACCTAGCTCACTTCTGGACGCCGTGTATTTCTATCTTCGCAGTCGCACCCTTAACGGACCGACGACGAAGGGACAGCGCTCGGGGACCGAAGAAACGAGAACGAAAGAACGAGAAGGACAAAAAAGAGACACACTGCGACCTCGTTTCTTCCGTTTCGACTCTTTCACTAGCGTCTAATGAGAGGTAGAGTCCCATGAGAGATTCCATGTCCTTCGTGGGACATTTCAGAGAGTGCACAAACTTTCGCGAAAAAAAAAAACAACTTTTTCTCGTAGCCGATTGCTGATTGAAAATAATGAAACGCTATCCGTTATGTGCCATCGATGCTAATTTATTGTATCTTTTTTTTCAATGCTGTCCGTTTTTGTTGATTTTGTTGATTTTTATTGATTTCAAGCTGTTCGTTTTTCAGCATGTTTTTTTGTGATTCTTCGTACGAAACATTTTTTTCAGACATCAATTAATAATTAACTAAGTCAATGAAATTTTTTTCTATCGATAAATGGTATTATTATTTCGCCGATTCCAAAGAGTACGTGAACTTTTGCGAACAACGCTTTCGCATAACTAATTGTTGATTAAAAATAATGAAAAGTCATTGACAATGTGCCATCGCGTTTTATATATATTTTTTTTCGTTTTGTTCTTTTTCGAAGTTGACTGAAGTTGATGAGATTTTTTAATTAAATAATAGGAATTCTGTGCAATTATTCCAATACTGATGAATAAAAAATTATTAAATACTTTCATCACTTCATTCGTTTCATCACGAAATTTTTTTTACATGCTTCCTGCGAACGATATTTTCAATATCCGAATACGTGTAAATTTTTGCAGGTTTTAAAATGTGCTCTATATTTCGTGTTTTTCCACACTTTTTTCCATAGAACAAGAAAAAATCTAAAAAAATTCATACATTTTCAGAAAAATGAACGAATCATTTACGTGAAACAAAAGTTGGGTTTCCGAGAAATGTGTGGACTCATTTTTTTTTCAATTTGGTAATAATATTTTGGGATTATTATTGTGCAAAATTAATCTTTTCAATGGCTTTCATAATTTTTCTCGATCTTATTCGAGACGAACGCCAAGCGACGGAACTACCTTGATCTATGATAAATTAAATTTGTGCAATTTTCATCCATCAACGCGAGCTTTGTTCTTCAGTGATTCAGTGTGTCACAGAGAAATACGAAAAATTGGAGCGAAACACGACGAAACGGGTGGACCAGTGACGCCGTCGTGGTCGTCGTCGGCGCCGGTTATATACGCGCTCGGGGGGCTCGAGAGACCAACGACTAGAAACGACGGGAGGCGCTCGATATCAAAGAGTGGAGAAAAACCGAGCGAACGTAAACGGGAAAAGCGTCGAGACTATGCGGGGCAGTGTCAAAAACTCGTTTTGTTTTATCTCCATTCTCTATCTTTCTCCGTCTCGCGATGGGAGCTTTTTTTTTTTCTTTATCTCGTTCGAGCTAGCAAACATTCACAATTGGTCGAGCAAGAAAGCGATAAATCTTCGGATATAATACGACTACTCGCTATCCCCGCGAATGTAACTGCCGTACGGATATATAGATACGCACTATATATAAGTTACATATCAAACTGTATGTATGGAATGGCAAGAAATAGTTCGACGACGATCTTTCGTATGCGTTGCGGAATAAAACAAGAAGAAAGAAAGAAAGAAAGAAAGAAAAAAACCGACAAACGGCACGAGACTAGAGACGATGAGTGTAACACGTACGGCGACCGACGGCTCGAGCAGCGGCTCGCGGCACTTCGGAACATTTTTATCCGCTGGCTCGTCGAGCATGCATAATACATAAGTGTCGCCACAGCGTGGCACAAGCAAAGAGAACGAAGGTGGGCGTTGTAAACCCGTGCATCGAGAATTCGAAATCTCGAAAACTTGGACTATAAATTCGTCATCGATGGAAAAGCATCCAATTGCTTTCTGCAATAGATGCAACAGAAATCGCGTCTCGTTGAGCGTGATTAAAATTCTCGATAATCAACCAGTGACTTTTTATTTTCAAATAAACAAATTTCCAGTAAAAAAATAATTAAACAAAGTTCAAAACAATTGGTTCGGCCGCCAATATTATTACGAAAAAAAAGTGAAAAAAAAATAATGAATCAAAAAAGTTGGACCATCTTTCTCGTGTTCATCGCGAACCCGAAACTTTCTTCGATCTACCCGTTCGTTCTTCCGCTCGCTCGGCAAAGAATCGTAAAAAATATGATGATCCGCTCGATTTTCCTCGAACGAGAGACAACTTCGTAATCGCGTCGGGGAGGGGGCGTACACGTGCTTCCCCGAGAAGTATCAGAAATAAGCGGCAGTGAGTTTTGTCAGTACCCACTGTACGCGAGAGTCTTCGGATATAATATTCGAATTGTTACACTGGCACATCGACGATTGCGGCGGCCCTGTGGAATCGTCCCTTTGCCGCGGTCGTAGAGAAGAGCGAGACAGACAAGGTTTGAACGCTAGGCGGGCAGTGCCGAGTAGAGGAGCTAGCTAGCTGCTAGCCCCAAACACACACGGGACCTGTTGCTGTCGAGTTTACGGTGTTTTTACGAGCGACGTTACAGCCACCCCCTGAGCACGGGGGTTGAGCACACTCCGGGCCATCTCTCTCTGTTCCTTTCTCTCGCTCTCTCCGCGGCGCAACGTTCGTCGGTTCTACGAAAAACCGCGAAACGCTGTATATCCCTCTTCGTCTCGTAGACTCTGCCGGGTGCACGAGGCGTGTAACCGTAGAATAACCAAAGGACCGAGACGGATTGTGTTGTGTAAATATAGATGCGACTAGAGAAAGATAAAACAGTCGTCGCGAGAGAATACATCGTGGGATAGAGAAATCGAGGACGATTCGCCCTGCTCCGCTCTCTCGTATTCCGCGGTATCTTCCGCGGCCTCGAATAATCACCCTAATCATTCGCGAACGAGCGTGTAGAATACACGTGGTTTTGTCACGGCGACACGCGCTCGTGCAGAGCAGTTGCACATTGTTGCACGGCGACCGCAAACTCGGAACAGCCGCGGCAGCGGGTTTCCACGAATTTATACATGATGTACAAACGCCCGACCCGCGGACCCGTGCAATCCCAAGGGTCAATTGTTGAAGCGTATACCAAATCGTCGAGTGTACTCAACGTCTCGTCGGATAATTTAGCCGCTCAAAGCGCCCGTGTTAAGCACGTCGTACGTTTATGGATGTGTGTGTGCCGGTCTGTGTGAGTCACGCGGCTGTCTCTGTAGTTAATTTAATACTCCTACAGGTGTTCTTCAAAGCACCTATGAGTAATTAATTACGTAAGTCACGTGCGTTAGCACACAGCAGCGGCGTAAGCGTCAAGCTCTACCTCTGTTAATCAAACATGTTTACCATTTTTTTTTTCTTTCTGAAAGACGAAATTTTTTTTTTTTTTTTTTTACAACAATGTTGCATAGTGAAATGAAAACCGAAATGTTCGATAGAAGTTGGTACCAAATTTCAAAATAATAAAAATAATATTTAAAAAAATGCATAATAATAGTAATGAATAATATTATTGTTTTTATTAATATCTACATATAAATATCGTATCGTAATATCTTTGATTTGAATATATTTTGAAGAAATTGATTCAAAATTTCAATAAAAAATGATACGTCGCAAGTTTCAACTCGACTTATTTAAATTTGACTTTAATAAAGTAATATTCTCAGTAATTTTATTGGTTTGTCCCGATTGCCGGGTTTATCCATTTTTTTCCCCATGGACCCATTTTGCCTTACTTCTATCTACCGAAAGATAATATTCGATTCGATTGTTATATATATAACTGCCACATTTGTCTTATATCTCACCCGCATACGTTGCGACGATCGGATAAATTCAAGATCGCCACCGCACTCGTGAAATTCGGATTCATCCGAGTTGGAGTTCGAGTTTTCTTAATCGATTCATCGGAGAGCAATTAAACACTTCGTGAACCTCTCGTTCGACGGATTCGAATAAGAGGCGCGGGATGCCGCAAAATTAATAAAAGTTTCAAGTTTATGCGACCGGAAGACCTCTCGTCTTCGCAAATGTTCCGAAGTACGTGAGTTTCCGAAAGATCCACAACGGGAGCATGCCGGATCCTCTCGGTATTCTCGTTACAAAGGCGAAAAAGCTCGCTCTTTCTCACTCCTGTACGTACGTCTTCTGCGGATGTACGTATATCTATATGCCCGACGGGCCAAGAGAGTCTCGGGTAACTCGAAAAGTCCGCTAAGCGCGACGCCAACTCCCGCCTCCTTCTCCTCCATCTTCCTCCTTCTTCGCAGCGGCGAAAGGGCAAAGTTTGCTGGCTCAACGCGCGACCGAAGTTTTGTCTGTCGCAATTAAAAGTTTCGCGCTCGGTTATTATTCATAATACTTCTTTGCTTCGTTGCAAAGCTCTTGAAGCTCCTTTGGGGTATAGGTAAAGACGGGAAACGCGAGAGATTCCGCGTGGCATTAAAAGTGTGAAAGATCGTCATTCGCCTCGCTTGACAGTAAAAATTGGCTTCGAAAAATCGTGCGATAATATTGGAAAAAAAGAAGGGAAACAGAGAGACGAACGATTCGCTATGCTCGAAGGACACAGTGGGACGAATTAAAGGGCGCGCGCGCGGTCACGGCCGAATAAGTTTCGCAGTGGAAGGGTTGGAAGGTGAGAAGGTCAAGCGGTGCTTCGAAAACGACGAGACTCGAGACGAGACTGCAGACGATCCGCTAGACTCTCGGTTGAAGAGCGAAGATGACGAGGGTACTGTGTTACATTCCGTTGGTATATATATATATATTATATACACATGCATATACCTATGCTTCCTCTCTAGCTCAGTTGTCCCTTCTTACATCTCAAATTCTATCTATATATCTTCGTTCTTCTTGTCGTCCGAAGGGTCTAATGACCCGCGAAACGAGCTGCTCCTCGCCCCATGCAATCTCCATAGAATTACCATACGATTAAGAAAGACCGTCGGCCAGCCTCGGGTCTATGATGTTCATCTTACCATAGTATATCAGGCGTTAGTCCCTACGATGGATATAAAACAAGATTTAACCTAAGAGTCTCCTCGTGTAATTTACTCATTTTTTTTTCCTTTCCGCACGTTAAATTATTCATTGTATTTGTTTTACACATTTTTTTAAAGCCACTTGCTTACTTTTTTTCACCCGAAAAAGGCTTCCGAGTAATAAGACCAAATTAATCTATTTTGTAAAAAAAATTGAATTCGAGGAACAATGAAAGATTTTTACTGAAAAAATCAAAGATGAAGCGTTTAATGAATATTCAAACTTGCAGGTAAAAAGATTCGGCTCGGGTGGAAAAAAAATTAAACAAATAAAGTATTACGGCGAACGAGCCGATTTCGAGAAAAATACGGAAGGGAAACACGCGAGTTTTAGGCCCCTGCATCGCCCACTCGCTACTGGTATACAGAAACAACTTCGTCGACGACGACGACGACGACGACAACGATGCCGGTTATGTACGCGCCTTGAACCACCCAGGTTTACGAGCTTATTTTACCGGATTTTTATGATATAACATAGCCAAGGCTCACCTAGCCGACCGAAGTTTATAGCCCCGTGTGAGAGATTTTATCGCTACGTAACGTATGGTTTGTTAAATCGCTTGCTCTGTTCCTCATGTGCATGATATCCTATATCTATTTATTCCGCTCTCTTTTTACCTACTCCTTCCGTGCAATTCACTCGTTCATACCTACGCGAGAAATGCCGTAAATCACGTAGCTATGAAAAAAAAAAAAAAATAAAGAAATGAATGAACATTTTGATTTTTCTCTCTGAAGATGACTGAAATTTTCTGCTTGCCGTTACTTCGGCATCAATGTGAAAAATTCTACCGACTAACGGCGCAAGATAATTACAGGAGTTTCGAACAAGATAAGTACAAAATAACACGATGTTATGTGGAAATTGAAGTAAATGATTTTTTATTTTGATTTTATTATTATTAACCGATCACTTCTTTTACAAAATATAGTATATTATGACCGATTTATCTTTGGTAGCTAATAGCTTTTTTGTTATAAATTAAATAACAAATAATTATTATTGTATGTCTGACTATAATTTTTCTTTCACTATTAACAATATCGAACACCATTCCATTGAAAAAAAAAACACGAAATATTACCGCAAAAAAAGTATTAAAAAAAAGAAATTTAATTGCACGAGCACGAAGAACTAGAACAAGTTTTTCATTCCTTCCTTTCGAATACGTTCACGAATGTTCGATTCAATTCGTCAATTGAATAATCCATCTATTATCGAACGTCGACGTGACCGTCACGAATTGATAAATTAAATTCGCGACGAATGACGAGTCGCGACGAACCGAGACGCGGGGACAACGAGAAAGAAGAACGCGAAGAAGAGGAAGTTGGCGAAGAGAGAGCCGATAGCCGTAACAACGACTTCCGGCCGACGAGAGAAGCCCCGTCTCCGTCTCCGTATAATTAAGGGAAACGTACGTAAGTAGTACACGATGTCGTTAACGGTATATACCACGTACGCTATGCACACTGCCGTGGACACCGGCGCTGTCTCGCGCTATATACGTCTATCGTGTGTCTCGCGTCCATCCCGACGCTGAAGTAACCAGACCGACAATTGATATCGCTGTAATGAATTGCTTTTTCCTTCAATCTCTCGCAATCTTGTACACACAAATGTAACGACCGCGAGAGCATTTAATTTAATTTATCCGCATCGCGATGATGAATCTTCATTATTTTCCATTCTACAAAGTAACGCGCATGAATTACATCGCGTTAAATTTCAATGAGCTTCATTCAATGTACAATTATGAAAAAAAACATGATTTATTTTAGTTCGAGATTCAGAGAAGAAAATTAATCCTTCAATTTTTCTTCTTGTCACACACTTTGTTCGTCATTCAAAGCATCGAAGGTATGAATGAAACTTGAATCGATAAAAATGTGTCTTCGTCTGAAATTTTTGTACATTCAAGAAAACACGAATAAAATAGTTTTCTTTGGTTGTTCAAAGAAGATGAAAACTTGTAAAGAAATTCAATGTATTTAGGGTCGTGATTATTAAAAAATCATTTGTTTGCAAAAATCTTGGCAGAAAAATTGAATAAATCGTAATTCACCTTTGCCCGTTAAAAAAGTTTTTTCCAATAAGAAAATAATGAAGGTAGCCAATTCCGTCTGTCTTCGCTCTTCTACAATATTTTTTTTGTTCCTCAATTCGAATGCTCGGACCACATTTTTATTATTGACCTTTTTTTTTCATTCATTTCCAGTATAATAAATGTGTGGGAGAGTCGCGCGGTTCGTTAGTCGTTCCCCGGGCTCTTAGGTCGTAACGAGCTCGATTTTAAAACCAGCTCGCCGCTCCTCGGGTCCGGCGAGCTCGAGAGATTCCCTCAGCGGCAACAGCAGCGGCAGGAGGAGTCGAGCAGCGGCAGGAACAGCGGAAAGAAGGAGAGGACCGGAGAGTCCGGTTCACCTTGACTGCCGCGCTTTCGCCGATCCTCTCCGCGGGCTTCTGCTCGGCCATTGCCGATCTGCATGCGGGCAGGGCACTGCAGTTGCAGGACGAAGAGAACACGAGAGAAGCCGCGAAGACTTTACACCGAGGAAAGAAAGATGCGAGAGGGAGCAACGCGTGCGATACATCGAGGGAGGAAAACCGCATTCCGCGTCGTGGAAGCGAGACAAAAGATTCCACTATTCTTTTTGTATGTGTACACATTTCGTTTTTCCCCCAGCTCGCGAGGCCCCAACCTTCCAATCCCATAATAATAATCCGACGATGATGATAATAGTAATAATAATAACGATGATAATAACAATAATGGATCGCGAATAAAAAGTTGCAGCGTTTAATAAAGAATATGTATCTAGGCATTTTAATTATACGCACAAATTAGCAGGCGAACGGGAGGCGGAGGGTTGGGCAGTGTTCCGCAAGCAATGGAATGATGATTCTACCTCTTCTTCATCTTTTGCCGTCCCGGTATTTATATCCTTTTTCCCTCTTATATTCGTGTTTTATTCGCGCTGAATTGAGAGAGCCTTTATCAGATCCGAGCGAGTGCGAACCGTATAATAAACAACACGCCCTTAACGATCCAATAAAAAACCTGATTGCAATCGCAACGAGTGCAATTGCTCGCCGACGCTTCGTATTTCTGCATTCTTCTTTTTTCTTTCGCATTGTAATTCATTTAGTTTGTTATGCACGATTGCGAAAATTGATTACTTTTTTTGCGCGTATTTTTCTCGCCGTTCCGATTCGTCAATCGCGAGAAGTTTTTTCAATTGTTCGACTGGTTCGCGCGCTCGTATCGTTCTGCGAGCGTCCGAAGGTCCGAGAGAAGAAGATTGGAAATAAACGACAAATTCGATTGGATCGGTAAGAGGCGTGAAGCGAGTTCGCAAAGTGCATCGCCGAGCATCGCGCCCGAATGGTCGCGCGAGCGATCGCGGGGGGACCGACGATTCGCTCCCGGCGCGCATATGCTCCATCGAGTTTTCATATTACCGTCCTCCGACGTAGGCATACATTTTATAACTCGTAAATTGTGCACTGACGACGTTATAGCGCGCATTAATTGCCGGATAATTAACATTCCGTCGTTACGTGACGATCGATAAAAAAAATTACAATAAAACGAAGAAATGATATATAGGCCGGTCGTGTACGTACATACAATGTCGTTGAACAACGCAGTCGGCGCGTTACGATATACGAACCCAAAGTGTACATAATACGCGCATGTGTGACCGCTCATAGTTCGTATACACGGTGGGAAACGAGATTCGCGTGGAGAAGCACATCGTCGCGCTTCACGGACCGGAACTCCGACGAGTTTTCAGCTTTGGCTTTTGTGTCTACGGTACGCGAGATATTTTTCTTTGCTCCGGAGTGTTTTTTCTTCTCTCTTTTTTTCTTTCTTCAGTTCGAGAAACGCGGACGACGATAACCGGGGGACGGAGCTGAAGTTGAATAAAAATAGAGAGAAATTGTGAGTTTCGCGTACGAGAGACTCGAACTCTCTGTCGGTGCTCGACGATGTATAGATATAGACGGTTATTCCGGTGAATTCTGTCTTGCACGTTGGGCAGGATATAGATAGATAGATACAGCGGACGAGGAACGTTCGCCGCTCGACAACGAAGCTCGTTGACTACGCATGAGGCTAAAAAACGAACGACATTCCGCACAAGCGATTCTCTCGCGGTAACCCCGGGACGAACGCGAGGAGAGGTTCGACGAGAAAGAAAAATAACGAAGACGATACGGGTGGGAAACGCGGAATGGAGTGAAAGATCCGCGGAAATCGAGGGAAAAACTTCGCGATACTTCGCCCGGGCCGGGCGAATATTCCGCATCGAGCCGCGCGTACGGATATAGATGAACAACGCGTACACCGAGAATCGGGGATATCGATTGTTCGCGATCGCTCGAGTAGCCCCCGTCGACGAGACGCGAGAACCGACGGGGAGAGATCGCTCGGCCACCATACATTTTTCAACGCGCGGAAGTGCGAAGAAGTCGCGGATAAAAATGAAAAAGTTTCGTTCCATCGAACCTTCCGAACGGAGAAACATTTTTATCATAAAAGAAAATTATTGCGCGAATAAAAATTGTCGGGATTTACCGAGAATGACGAAATTTCAATCGCCTTTGTGAAAGGAGAATAAGATCTTAAATCGTTGAAAAAAATAGTATGTAAAAAATGTTGGTATTTTTGGAATATTTCATTTTAGTATTCTTTACTATTAAGAATTTGCTATTCTGTAAAATAGTTTTATCTAGTATATTAATTTAAAATGAAAATGGAATTCAGAGTAAAATTTGGAAAATTTCCAATTTAATTCGGCATTTCATCGTCGAAACGGCTATTTTTTGGGCTTTGGACGTGGGGAATTTTCGCTCAAGGACTTGCCAGTCGTTATGGTGTATACATGCGAGATACGAGTATGGAGAAAATCAGTAGAAGCACGAGAGACTCTCGGTATCCAAGGGCTGTCCAAATCTCGAAGGTGACCGAGGAACGAAAGGGCCTTTGGCCTCGGTTGATGCGAGAGACGAGAGAGCGAGAGAGGCGCCCGCGTGGTCGAGAGAGAAAGATAGAAAAACCCCGAATCGGCCGAACCCGCCCGCTGGAAATCCTGCGAGTTTTCGGGGAGGCTGCCTCTGGTCTGACACTATAGCCTCGATCCCTCGGGAAACGAAGGCGAGAAAGACCACTTTCTTTTTTTTTCTCTCTCTGTCTCTTTCTCTCCTCTCTCGTCGCTTGGGGTTGTCCAAAATGAAACGAATACAGAAACACGCAGACGGAATAAAGAACGATGCAGACAACGTTCAAAGTCACGAAAGTAACCCGACCCATGTGGAATTGCAAATTCAAAAGCTTAAAGCATTATCGTTAAAAAAAGAAAAAAAACACTTCATATTTACATGCTCGGTGTATACTCGGAGTAACATAAGACCATTATTGTTGCTCAATTACGAATGTAATAATTCTTAAACTGTAACTATCTTGTTCACTGTATTTTCGCGGAGGAAATGTAAGAATAAAGAAAAATATGCTGCTGTCCCGAAAATTGTTATAGAGACATAAAAAAGACATATAATCGTGTTGCATTTGAATTACGCATTTTATGATATTTAGATTGTTGCCACTTCGTTCGGTTTATCCTCGTGAATAGAAAAATAAGAAAGAAACGCAATCTTGGAAGGATATGATCACTGTTCGAAAATTGGTCGATATGAGTAAGCAATTTTTATGATTCGCCTACATCGATGGAGGACAAGCGAGAGTGTTATTGAATCGCGAATCCATGTTTTACGATATTTTTACTACGACCTCTTCGTTCGGTCATGAAAAGCTAGTAAAGAAAAAAAGAAGAAAAAGAGAAAAAAGCGTATCAAACGTTTGTGAATTGGGTCGAGATGTGACGAAGGTATATTTCTCGATCATCGTGAAGTTTATCCCGAAGCGCTATATAAGCGCGAGAGAACGCTGATTATATTAAATGGCTGGTAAAACGGTCTGCTTAACATAGCGTTTATCTGCTCTTCCTTGGTTTTACTACTTTTTCACTGCCTCGTCAGCCATTGCCCATAAACTCTCGGGGCTGCCGTGCTGCTGCTCTTCTATACCCAGCCTCGTGAGGTCTTCCCTTCCTCCCCTCGCCCCTTCTCTCGTCGTCTCACTTTCTCTCCCCTGGCGACGTTACCGCGAGAGTCCTGCGCGCGGTTTCCTTTCTCGCTTCCTCGTCTTTCTCCTCTTCACCGAGGCTTTCCTTCTGCGAGTGTCTTTGTCTCGCTCTGTTCAACCCCGTCGTGGATTTTTCCATCTCGCTCGGACTCGAACGTCGTACGACGGTCTTTCTCCTCCGCGTTATTCCCCCCTTTACGCCACGCGCCCCAGACCCTACGTGGGGTGTCTTCACACAAAACTCAACCACTCTAGATTATATTTCGTACTTCGAGCGATTCGTATGGGATATTCTAACCTCTGCACGATTATACGCCATTTTATTCGTCGAATAACCGAACTAACGAGTTACAGAGATTAATGAAACTTCTTCCTGAATCAAATCGCTTGCAATCGGAATTCACGATTTTTTCTTTCGAGATTTTTAATCGATAATTCGATCGATTTTTACTGTGATTCGAGACTTACGGAGAAAAAGGTTTGGTAACATTGACCAAATTTGGTAATACAAACCGAGCCGCGATTGCGGGTGAAAGAAATCATTTGGTTCATTGAAACTAATATTTGGTTAATTTAACGAACGATTGGCTTAAGCTACGATTTTTTCGGTATGTCTAAAATTTCGTTCAATCAGCCAAATATTCCTTCCGCCACTCGCGACCGCGGCTCGGTGGATATTGCCAAACCTATTTATCGGTGCATGTATCTGAAGAAAAAAATTTTTATACCGAATTGAAGCGAGAATATCGCACCGATTCGATCTCGTATCTCTCGGCAGTCGAGTGTAGTCGGGTCTGTATATACGAGCGAGTGTATCGAAACTCGTTCGGCGAAAAATCACGAGCCGCGCGTTGGTAGCGTCGATGTGGCAAGTAAGCAAAGATCGAGGATCGTAGCGAGCGAGCACAGTCGGCGTCGTCGCTTGGCTCGAGCGGTCGTTCCCCCTCGGATTGTTCGAAGAAATATACATACTCGGCGCATACATGCGTGCACGCACATCTCCGGAGAGTCGGGCAGGCTTCGAGTTGCCGAGAACGAGCGGCGAGAGGGAGAGAGCGCGAGTACAACAAAGCCAGCTGAGAGAACGCGGCGCGCGGAGGAAAGATGGAGTTTGAAGATCGAGTCGAGCTACGGAGAGACTTCTCGCGAGATAGAAGAGGAGAACGAGACTTCTGTTCAATGCCGAGATTTACACGCTCTTCGTATAACCGAGGAATAATCGTGCCTTTTTTTTTTTTTTTTTTCGTTTGCTTTTAACTTTTAAGTTTCAAGATCTCGCGTCCGATTGGCTTTTTGTTCATCGAGCGAAAGAAGCGTGGAGAAAGGATGCCGAGCACAAAGGAAGAATTGGAAAAGGTCGAAGCGACTACGGAGACGTTGGATTTCTTGCGACGGTACGAGACGAAGCTTAGGCCCCTTAGGCGTGGGGATAAGACACCCTAAAAGCTAAAAACCCCGGACCAACCCTCAGGCGGAGTTGGAGGAACCTTTCTCTATTATTCCCCTTCGAAAACTACTCGACAGATAGATATATACAGACGGCGTACAGTAGTACATAGTACACAGCGTTAGGAGGCATTTTCCCCCCCAATACGGCCGTCAATGCAAGCGGCAAAATAATTGCGCGTTTCGTGGTCTCTTGATCCTCGGGCGTAAAGTAATCCAAACACGGCATAAAAATTATGTTTACGAGCTTCGAATGGGGAAGGTGAAGAGCACCCCCGTACTGTAAAAGCCCCTTGGCTATCGTCGACGAGTGATATATATGTTATTTTTATGTACGAACGGTCCTCGAACTACACGTAAAGCATTTTTATCTTTTCGGATACCCCAACAAAAAGGGGACATCGCTCTCGGATAAAGAGGAAAATCTTCCTCGGACCTCCGAGGCTTTCAAAGTCTTCTCGAAACTATTCGCACGACCTTAACCTTTTTGTTTGTCGGTTGTTGTGTCGGGAAAAAATAATCAATATTAGAGAGTCGATAAGTGAGATAATTCCTGAAACATTTTTTTTCGAATAGCGATCCGATAAAGAAAATTCGTTGTTGAAAAAACAAAGCAACATTCAAATTACACTGAAATTACGTCATTAATATTCGCAATATAATTGATAAAAAGAATGTGGCATTTTTTTCATCGAAGGTTTCAAGATGCGTTCAATCCGCGATCGTATAAACAACAAATAATAATTTTTCCAAAACGCTACATCACAACAGCTGCAGAGCGGCGTCCAAACGAGATAAGGACTCCCATCGATCACTCCGGGAGTTCTGACAATGAGATTCCTATTCTGGGAAGCGTGTTCGTGACTTCGTTACAACCATTCGAACGCAAGAAAGAGAGAGAGAGAGAGAGAGAGAGAGAGAGTGTGACACAGACTAACCTTATAAAAATAATCCTTCTACCTGACCGAGCTTTAGCGAAGAAAGTGGCATGATTTTTCTTTCTTCATTTTTCTCTTTGACGCTTTTCAACGGTGATACAAAAGAGCGCTGAAGGTGTGAGAAGGGGGGGGGGGGCGTTGATGAACGGAGATTATAGCCTACGTCACTCAGGACTCACCTGTTTTCTCCTTGATCTCGCAAAGTACGGAGAACAGCGCTGGCTTCATTCTGTGGCAGTTCAGGGTGTGTTTTCTATGGACAAACAAGAAACGAGCGTCGTGTTGTAATTCCAAACACCTGTGTAAACCCTCCGGGGGCCTCGAGAAGTTTTTTTTCGAATTAACGAAAAAATAAAAAGAACTCGCGACGAGAACGAAAAATGAAAAAAAAAAAAAAAAAAAGAGCAAACCGCCTTGGAACACGCGTCAACAATGAAATTCTACGAATCTGACGATTCCGAGTCAATTGCATTGATAAAGTATAAAAAGCCTGTTGATCCGGAGCAAACACAGATGAAACGCAACGACTGTTACACTCGTGCCAACAGGGAAATTAATATCTCGTAATTTTCGATTGTATCCGTCGCGGCGGGTGATCGAACGCGAGATTGTTATCTAGTATCCCGTATTAGAGAATCGCCGAGACGCGCAACGAGTGCTTGAAAACAATATAATAATAATTTACAAATTATTCACAGAAATTACGACGAACGTAAGTCGCGCGTTTTGGTACGAGAATGATTTTACGATTATTCGTTGTTACGAAGATAACGAGGTCAAAAAATGGTGTCCTAAATTCAATTGTTTTTTCTTTTATTCCTATTTTTTCAAAAACTCGATCTTTCAATGTTATAAGGGTAATTCCTATGTCACTCGATATTTTATGTATGATGAATAAAAATAAACATAAAATAATAATAATAATAATAATATTCGTTGAGAAATAATAATAGAAATGTGTATATAATTACCTAGCTTGCGCCTCGTCCAAGCTCTGATCCGTAATATTCATAATCTGTTGCAATATCTCTCCGATGTCTTGTTTTCGCGCGTCGACGCTCTGATCGGGGCCTTGAGCCGCCGATCCATCGACGGGACCCATGCTCCCGTAACCGCCGGTATTCTGTCCACCCTGACCCTGTTGTCCACCCATCAGACTCACGCTCGAACCTCCGTGCTGCAGCATCCTTCCAGTGTCATCCATCAACCGAGGATACGTGCTTTTGTTATTATCCGCCCGAGCGTTAACAATTTCGTCCGACGATCACGAAATCCGCAATCTAAATAAACTTTTTTCTTTTTCGTTTTCCTCGACGGTTTTCTTTTTTTTTATCGTATCCTTAAGTTACGTCGCCACCGTGACGAAATTAGTACCTCAGTCGCACTTTTACTACTTAATATATTCTCTTTCACGTTTTATTTATTATTCTCGCACGTGGCCTCGTATATTCCTCTATAACACTTGTTATTTCACTTTTTTTTTTTTTTTCGACACTTGTACTTTCCTCGAGGACAGAGTATACTTCGAAAAATATATTTATCATTCACTCGTTATTTTTTTTTCTTTCGGATTTTCTTTCCCGTAAGATTATTACACCGGAACTATCGAATTCTCACTGGTTTATTTTTATTCATTCGTCATTTTTCTTCGCGAAGTTACTTGCCTACCGTAACGTTTTCTTTTCCTGTTTTGTCTTTTTTTGTTTTTTTTTTAGGTTATGGAGTCAAGTTTTCTCGCGAACCCGCCGTCGCGAGGACTCCTCTCGCATCTGAGAATCACCGCGGAGTAAAGGCGCTTCGTCGACAAACGTGCCTTCGAGATTTCGTTCCTCTTCACTCGCCGTTCGCCGGTCGATTCACTTTATCGGCAAGCACGACTATTGCCACGAAATACCTCTCCGAGTATACGAACTAGTAGTATACGTGAGTTTTACCGCGGTGGAGTTGAATCACCACCGGGGAATCATAAAATGGTGTCTAGTATTTGACGGATTGTCGGATATTTCTTTTACCTTCTATTTATTTATACAATTATTATTATTATTAGTATTTTGTTGTTTTATTCTTTACGTATACACGTTTTCAAGGTCGCTCTGTACGCGGCGATACCCCTCCCGTCCGAGGGGTCACTGTCTAACTACTACTCTTCGTCACCACGGTGATCGTCAAAACCGTCGTGCGCCTCCACCTCGCCGCCGTCTATCGTTCCCCCTCTTCTCGCGCTATATCTTTCCGATTTCCGAACTCACTCGCTCTCGCGCACGCTGTCCCGTCTATTCTCGTTTCTCTCTCGAACCTCGTTGCGTTCCGTGAAAAGCGACGCGCACGCACACACAAACACGCGAGCACTCTCTCTCTCTCTCTCTCTCGCTCTCCCGCTCCCTCGGACTCTCGATTTACTCGTTTGTTCCCTTCCACTTCCGTCCTTAAACTTTTCGTTCCTCCCGACGGGATTGCTTCGCTCGTTACGTTTATCAGTCGCGGAGTTTCCACGTTCGTCGGTACATTCGGCGCGCAACAAACGTAACCATCACCTTCTGGACACCCACTCCGCCTTACAAGGCAACGCGCGGAACGTTTGTGTGTCGCACTTAGCCGACTCGCTTCTGCCGAACCACGGGAACCGTCAGGTTAACGTGTGCGCGCATTCGTGCGATGCACCCGATGATTGTGTTGGTAAACGCCATTCGACGGCCATGGCTGACGGCGACCAATCACAGTGAGCCTTGCAGCATCTTCGTTCAACTGTCGCGTTACCGCTATAACTTTCCCTCGCTCGGACGAGACTCTCTCCTGTCTTCGGCACGCGTGTTTTCAACGTGGAGATTATTTAAAAAGAAAAAATTTGCTATACCACTGCTGCGTTCTTCCGGCGAGATGAGAAACGAACGAAACGAACGAAGCACTCTGATATCACGTCGCTTTTCATTAACACGTGAGAAATGAAGATTGCAATCCGAAAATTCACGCGATATCGCCGTTTTATCGGGATGCTGCTCCGTCGACGAAGGCGCAACGTTCGCACTGACTCTTCCCAAACTCCGCCCACATTGTAACTTGGTTTTTTTCTAGTCTTTCACGGTTTATTGTTATTTGACGAATGATTCTTCGAGCAATTATTAACGTTGTAGTAACAAAAGGATGAGATATCAGCTAGATATCTATTTATTGATAGGCTCTACTTATAAAACGTGATAGCATTTTTGCTGCTGAGGGTAATATAGTTCGAGACAACTGTGCGCATGCGCCGAAAAAATAGGGTGATGGCCGTCTTTCGCGGCCATGTTCGAATCGTCCGTGAAATCCGCGATAACCCAAATGTACTATTAATCGCGAATAACAATGAACAAACTTTTCACTTGTTGTCGACGAAATAGCGGGGATTCCGCGGCCGTATCGGAATTATCGAAAGGGTGGTGAGAGAATTTGCTTGAGCCTTAAAAATCGATGCTTGACAATTTTTCAAGTTTATGATAATCATTCGAGCCTCGAACGTTATCGTTCCGTTATTGTACCTATGTTAATAAATAAGAAATAATCGGTGATGTATGAAAACAACGAAAGTCTACAAATAACTTTTCCGGGCCCCAAAACTGATTCTTGGCGTCAGAAACTTAACCTCTCGATTGTCGGAATATCGGAAACACGGCTCGCAGCGCGCCAATTCACGAAGTCAACGCCGGTCAAGACCGTGGCGCCTTTCGTCGGTGTTTCTCGGCACACTTCATTTACAAAAACAAAGCGGCAAGTTACTGGCGCTTTTGGCACTCACGATCGCTCTCGGGTCATTCGGCGTTCGAGTCTCGTTTCGTACACAAAGAAACAATCGAAAGACAACACGTGTTCGATAAATACGTTAAAGAACACAATTTAATCAAATTAACACGATGGAACCATCAAGGTATTACGAAATGGGAAAGGACGAAACGTACTGCGTGCATTTTCCAAACAAGCCCGGCTATTCGATAAACGAAATAACGAATATATTTTCCGAATTCGGCGAAGTCGTCGGTGTGACAAAAGCCGGCGACGATTATGGCTTTCGTTTCGTGAGATTCACACGCGAGGAGGACGTGCTGCGTTGCATAAAGAGTCTCAAGAATCATCCGAAAATAAGATTGTTGCCGAAGAGACAAAAATCGGACAACGAGCAACGTAAAAATTGGACGAACGCGCAAGAGTCGCGGGAAACAAAGGGAAACTGGGCCGACTGGAAACAAAAGAAATCCGACAACGGTGGAAATTTCCGTCGGGAGAACGGACGGAGAACGGCAAATCGTGACTGTGACAATCATCGTTTCGTCGATAGGGCTACGACGGAAGAAAATGAATGGGATTCTGTCGAAAAACCACAAACATGCGTCGACGAATTGCCAGTTCCAAAAATCAACAATGAAACGGATCTGAAGAAAGAACAAGAGACGCAGATGGAAAAACTTCCGGAAGCGCAAGACATTGGCATCGATGTCGAACCTGTCTATTTGTCGTTGCAGCATGAAATTGCCGCCGGTAGCGTCGAAATTGCCGATTCAGCGAAACCTGCGATTACATCCGAAGGATCCTGCAAGAGTGCCAAAAGTTCCAAGACTCCGCTACTTTGGACCGTAACCGTGGAAACCATCGGCGAGTCGAACGTCAACCGCAATGAAGAAATATCAAAAAATGCAGTTGCAACTTTGTCGCAGAAGATTCCATTGCTTATCTTGAACAACGTTCCGAAACTCGTCGAAAAGCCTCAAAAAGCAGAGAAAGTAGCGGAAGCTTTGCGAGCGGCCGGACTTTGCGTAAAAATGTTGGAGGGTGAAGCCATCGTCGTGGGCAACATTCACAACGAGTATGGAATTCACTACATCCTTCATCTCTTCCAAAAACACCAACCGATAAGCGTCAGTCCGATGAAAATCATCACCCGACAAGGTCTGCGTTACTGCATCGTTTATCTGCAGTCCTCGCTGCAGGCGCGGTACATAGAGGAGGAGTTTGACAATTACAATCTCTTCGGAAAGCATCTCATTGTTATGAGAGCTCAAAAGTTGCTGCAATTGGCCGGCGACGCTTGATGACGAAGAGAAACTTTTTACCGTTATAATTATTCAATAGTTCAGTTAATCATTTAATATATTGTGTAATTCACGAATTCGTTGATCCACAATGTAGTCAATTAGCTGACTCGTCCGATCGACTATATTTTCTTTTTTCGAATTTCGGAGAATTACGATTTGTTTTTTTTCCTACTTTTTCAACTCTCAAAGAGCCATAGATGGGCAAAAAATGAGTTTGGAGGAACTGGCGTATACCCGAGTATTACGCAAAACATTTTAGTTTTTGTGTACTATTTTTTGAACGTCCTCATCAATCAGAATTTTAATATTCGCGATATTACTTAGTTTTGATAAGCTGTTGCTCCGTCGATCGACTATTAGTTTCGAAGGATTGTTTACCAACGACTGAATGAGCATTTAATTACGTTGAAGAGATTTTTTTTTCCGAAAATAACCTCGAGACTCTCCTCGATCAGAAAACGAAAAATTTGATACACTTTCTATTTCGACGAAGAATCAATTGTCATTCCTTCTCTGTTTAATTTTACTTTAAATAATCATGGACCAAAGATGTATTTTTTTACAACTAACAGAGCACACTGGTGAATTAAATGTGTCTTCACTTCATGAGGCTTAACGTTTGAACGTTTCTGTTGAATCGAAGCGATACATCAAAACGGCCGATCGATATGTCCCTGCATCATTCGAATTCGATACGCTTCGTTAGTCGAGGTAAAAATTTTTTTTTTGAAAGAGCTTACATTTTACCAACTTTCCCGCGAAAGTTTATTATGTAATTTCAAGATCAGTATATGAAACGTTAAATACATTATATATTCTATAAAAAAAACTGATTGATCATTAAACAAATCGTCTATTTAATTTATACAAATAGCGTTTGTGTTTATTTTCATAAGAAAAATACAAAATTGGTATACGTACAATTACCGGACTATGTCGTATGACTAAGTTGGGGGGAGGGGGAGGGGGGGGGGGGGGGGGGGGGCGGTGTTTATATTCTTCGTGAGCCAAGACAATGCTGTTGTTCGAGAGAATTCGAAATTCGCGAGAGAGACGCCTTGTCGTCGTTTCAATTGGGCTTCGATTATAATTTACTCTCTCGATCTGCTGATTAGCGTTCTGCGAGAGAAAAACGCGACGAAGAAACCAAATAAAAAAATAGAAGAATCAATGAAACAATCATTAGCACCGATCGTCGAAGCGTTCGAGTCTTCCGAGTCGACGGAGAGTCTTTCGGGAATCATTATCTTGCGATTTTCGCTCGCTGAATTAGCATGAGCGTAAGGATATATGGGTTAGTAAAATATAAATAGATTACGCGCTTTACCGCGAGCCCACGGTGTGCGTCCGCGCGCTTGCGAGAGATTGACTCACGAATGTATCACGCTCGCTTTAACACCGCTCGCTCTTTCATTTTCTCTTCCTCTCTCTCTCTCTCTCTCGCGTTTATTCTAAACTCCCTTAAGACGAGGTGCAATCCCTTCCCCCCCACCCATCCCGGGCTCAATAGATAACAAAAACTGTAAACAACTTTTTTCAGGCATACTGGCATTTATAGGTAAAAAAAAAGTCTTACGGTATGCGGATATCACCATAGCAGACCGTAAGACTATTTTTTAAGCTGTAAATGCCAGTATTGCTGAGGAAAGTTGATTACAGTTTTTGTTACCGACCGTGGTATTTCACCTCCTCTTAACGTCGCTTTTTCTTTTTCGTATCGTATTTTTTCATCGCGCTCACCGCCCAGTGCGTTCGTGCTACATTTCTACAATTATCGTCGCTTTTATAGAAAGAAGTATATATATATAGACATATATATATAATTATTTCAGATTTATAGACGAATGCCCGGGTTTCGCGATGCAACGAAGTTCAATAGCTCGTCACTGTCTTCGCAGACAAAAGGCTTCAGATGATGGCAAGCCACGTCGTGCCATTTAATGCCGTCGTTGTAGAAGTTGTTCAAAATCGACAGACAGGACTCGTCGTTGCCCTGCAATTTTAGACAAGAAAAAACGAAGGTAAGTCACTGAGCAATAGGAAAAAATTGTTAAAATTATGAAATTATTGTTGTGGCTGAGAATGATTTTTTTAATCGTAATCGAGAACAAAATCGTTAGTCACTTGTCCTTGGTCAAAGCTATCTCCTTATAGTCGTACTTATAGAGAGATCAAGCTACTGAACGAATTAAAATGTGAAAACTATTTGACGGAAAGAGCTCCATTGGTACATATCCTGGTTATCCTGGTTAATCCTATTCGTTCTCATTTTTCTATGTCACGATATCGAGTC
Organism: Ischnus inquisitorius; assembly: GCA_963924025.1. NCBI lineage: Eukaryota > Metazoa > Arthropoda > Insecta > Hymenoptera > Ichneumonidae > Ischnus > Ischnus inquisitorius. The sequence goes on from OZ001245.1 coordinate 3,770,107, forward strand.
ATTTTTTTAGGTGATTCTTGAGCTTTACTTAATGGCACTAAATATATGTATATATATATTAATCGTTTGTAAAGTTCAAACTGTTGTCTAATTTGTAAAAGGGTTTTACCTGCAACAAATAAATATTCTATTCTAGTCGAAGCTATCCGTGGAATAAAGATTGCACAAACGGCAGAAAATGTTGAGACTCTACCTGAGCAGCTTCGCGATTGTCGGGCTGGGGTTGTCCGTAACCACCGGTGTTGCTCCAATCGCCAGAGTTGCGTTGGGTCGTGGGTCCAATCTTCGCGCCGGAACCCGACCAGAACCATCCGTTGACGTTCTGCGGCTGAAGATCGGGACGATCGCAACCGTTGAAATTGCATTTGCGTCCGGAAGTCCAGATGTAACGCACGTTACCTGAGAAGATAAGAGATGTTTTTTTTTTTTTTTTTTTTTTTCATTCACAAAAAAAACAATGTATGCTTCGCGCGTGTGACTACGTTGCGGTATTACTACTCGGAGAAGCGCTGAAAAAAACTTGATGACTAAACGCATAATTTTGCTAGTTGGAGGAGATAAGAGAGAAGAAGAGGAAAATTATATTAATGGCAGAGCGAAACAAGTTGCGAGATGATTCTCTCTCGCAATTTCCGTAAACTCGGCGTGTGCGAACGAGGACGATCTTGATCTTGCCGTTTTCATTCGTGCCTCGAAATTTCGTCTATCCGACGCGATTTGCCAATGATCTTTGTCCGAGTCAATGAAAGTACAAAAGTATCGAGAATGAAAAAAATGTATATATATCTCTTTCTGAGAGACATCGCTGTCTCGAAGGGGCTGAAATGTCAAGAGCTCGAAGAATTCATCTTAACGGCCGAGTGCCCGATATATAAAACACACGCTCTCGATGTAATTGTCGTCGGTGATTTCGTTCCACTTTTCATCTGTATATTATAGCCCGCGGGTCGCCAGCGCGCCGCTGTTACTACCGGTGAAAATTGTCGAGGGAAAAGCGTGATTAATTAATTAATACGGCACTGCACGCTCCATAATTTAATAGAAAGAAAAGGACACGCCCGTGACTCTTGGTGTCTATAAATATACTATCGCTGTGGTCTTGTCCATGCGCGATCGTTTCACCCGGACATTTCTAACGGAGTTTGAAACCCCTCGAAGCCTCGGTCGGGCTCTCTTCATCGTTTATGTGTTTACGAGCGTGTATCTCGCGGCTTCATCTCGACGGTGATGAGGAAAAAGGAAAAAAAGAGATTCAACGGTCTCGGGTTGGATGGCTCTTGCAAGAGGCCGCGAGCGCAAAAGTTACGTATATTCCACGCTCGTCCTCTTATGCTCTCATTTGCGCTACGCTTCGTTCGTACTAAATCGAGCGAGGATCTCGCTCACGTCGAATATCGTGTCTCGGCGTGATACGGGGCATTACATTGCGCCGTTTTTTTTTCCAAGTGTCCCTCGGTCGAGTGAAAGTTTGGTCGACGCGATCCTCCTCACGGAGATCGAGATGTATTGCCTTTCGGTTACTTTTTACATTTTTTTTATTCCCGCGGGTGTTTCGCATTGACGGGCGTGAGAAACGCGCGAGAATCACAGAGGCGTTCTTCGACAATTGCATCGAAGAGAAAAATTAGCATAACGGATTTTTGAAGGTACTTTTGAAATGAATTACGAAATATCGCGCGTCGCGAGTCGAACAATTAAATTGACCGAGAACACTAATTATGAAGCGGACAAAAATCTTTTTTTTCGATCGCTCGATATTCATTGTTGCGACAAGCATTGTCGAATGCATAATGCTTCGTGGACCAGTCTCATTAATCTCATATGATCTTTTTCTTATATAGGTTCGGGGGCCTTGACGCGATCAATAATGCAAATATATGAATTGGGTACTCGGAGTCGTCAACGGCATATAATTACCTCGCGCGAGTCTCTGCTTGATGAACTCGTTCTCCTGCGGGGTTTCCATCGACACAGCGTCCATGCAATGACGACGGCATATGTTTCTGGCGTCGAGCCAGTCTACCTCGAGGCTCCTCGTCGGCTGATGCTCCCAGCTGAAGAAGTACGAGTGAGCGACGCCCCTTGCATCCCTGTACGAAGCGTGGCGCACGCCTGTGTGAAAACGGAGCAAGCATTACAATCGGTTGTCGTCGAATAAACATTATTTACGAAGTAAAAAAAAACAAGTCACCATTTTTTTTCGACTTTGCAAAACAAGAGAGCGAGTCGGAGAAAGTATGCTCGAAAGTTAGAAAAAAATTCTACTTAAAAGTGTATGCCAAACGCGAGTTAATGTGCGTTTCAGAGAGAATTTTGAATGTTTCTTATTGAGACAAAAATTCAAGTATGTGCCAAAAAGATTTATTTTGCATAATAACAATTCCAAAATTTGATTAACAAGTTGACGGAAAAAAATTTATTCAACAAATCACTCATCAACGCAACTTCTTTTTAATGAAGATAATTTGTTTATTGTTCCGAATATGTATGAATTTTTTCGAGATGTTGTCTAATCATTAAGAATTGCGTTTTTATTCCTTCATTCCATCTTAAAAAACGCAGTTTGAAACAATTAGACAAAATTATGAAAAAATTTAAACGTATTCTGAGAGAAAAGTAAATTATTTTCATTAAAAAAAAGTAAGGGTGACGAGTGTTTTGTAAAAAAAAATTGGTCAATTTGTTAATAACATTTTGGAATTATTATTGACCGAAATCAATTTTTTTGATACCTTCTACATGCTTGATTTTTTTCGGATTTTCATTTCATCGAGAAGTATTCGAAATTCTCTCCGAAACTAACGTTAACTCGCGTTTCGTGGGACTGTAACTCCCATACATCCTGAATATTCCTGAAACTTTCGCATCCGCAATATTCCTCCTTTTTTCACCCGAGATAAAGAAGCGAGATTATTCGCAAAACTCGTATCGCAGTTTGATACACTGCCATAAATCGGGATACGAACGGCGCGCGCCGAACACGCGGCTAGGCCTAGTCACGTTTTCCGCGCAAGATCTATAGATCACGATCGTCGAACGATCGAGAAAGATATAAACTCGACTTTCACGACCCCCTCGACTCATTAACCCATGTGCCCGCGCGGATGCGTTACAACAGTCCAGAGATAAGTAGATATGCTTCATAGTACAGAAGATTCACACGTGCATTGCATGTACGGCGCTGTGTTGCGCGGCGTCGGCGATTCACGAAGTGAAAACGCTCGCGAGTTTCGCGATAAACGCCGCGAGAGGTGACTACGACGATGCCCATTCTCGGTGTAAAGAGGTGCCGCCGATGTTCGACGGCGGCTCGCGGGATACCCCAACCTCTCAACGAGACGCGTTTGACCCCGGTAGCGGTTCTCTAATGCGCCCAACACGCCTCCACTCGATTATATTATTATTAGAAAGTTAATGCAATTTTTGCATCGCGAGGATCGATCGATTATCGTCAGTCTCGTGCACTCTGGGCGAGACCTCCGCCAGTCATAGTGAGAGCTTCGCTCACGATTAATGAACTTGTTTACACGACGGCTTACACCTAGTTTTTCATCATACTCACGATTGGCACAACTACGAGGTTCCGGTAGCGCTAGACGACGCTGAGCCGTTACCGCCACGAAGCCGACAAATAATAAGCATATAGCCTTCATCTTCCGGGATCTGGAAATAAAAAAGAACTCGGTTTTAAAACAGTCGAGAATGCAAAGAATATTAAAAAAAAAATGAATTCTTGAATAAATAATAATAATAATAATAATAATAATAATAATAATAATGTAAATTGATTATTATTTTATTCAGCTAAGCAATCGATTTAATTAGAGGCCAACGTTCGCAAAATTTTTCAAGTTATTTTATCGATGCGAAAGCTCGCGATTTCAACCTTGAAACGTTATGGAACAAATATTTATTTATCCCGTTATATCCATCGAGTCTGACCTCGCGTAGGTGGGCTCGTCTTTTAATTATTTTTAGCGCGCAGCCTCGATTTGTATTCTAACGATTCGATGCCGTCGAGAGTCACGTTCGTTCCTCTGACCCTGGAACAAGAAGATCCTGGCGAATGCGTTCACTCCCGACGTGTACGCGTCGCGCCGACAGACGGATTTGAAAGTTTCGGTCAAGCGTGTCCTTGACACGATCATCTTCGTTAACCGACACTTCGAACCCAACATTCGCCCGAATATTTTTCTTTCACCCTTAAAAGGTTTTAATGTCTGAAGGCCGACGAATGGGAATCGATCGATTCTGTAAATTATTACGCGAGTGCAAACAACACGACGCTCGGACCGCGAAAGAGATCGAGGATCGTTCGAGCATTCGACGAGGTCGTTACGATCTCTCGGACGAGTAATTATCGAAGCGATACTCCTCGCGAACATTCGAGTTTCTCCGACAGCGCGCTCTCGATATTCTCTAATTGATCCAAGACCAAGACGCAATGCGACTTCGCGGTGCCGGAGAATCACTGAGATGAGTCTTCTTTTTTTTTCCTTCTTGCTCGTAATCCGAAGAATTTACGACTCGCTTTTCAATCCTTCGACACGGAACGATCAGTCGTTACAGTTCCAATCAGCTCGATGTCTCTACTTTCTCAAAAATATTTTTTTTCATATTTATACATCGACACTAAAAAATGCATGAGATTGAAAAAAAAAAGATATTTATATTATTATTATTTAATATTTATTTATATTTATCTTCACACATAAAAAAAGGTCTTTAAAAAAAAAGACATTGAGTTGATTTTAAGTTTGTGAAAGTATCGCGAAAATGCGATGTTTGAAAAACTGCGGAAAATCGATAAATCCGTAAAATAATGTTACTCGGCAAAAAAACGAAATAATTAGATTCTCATCATTCGTGAGATCTTTGCTCCGAAAAGCTAAGCAGGTAATTAAAAACTTTACAATCCCGTTTCCCTGTAAACAACATTAAATCTGAACGAAAAAGTGATCCATCGATCGTAGATCGTCTTCTCTCGGTGAGCGAGAAAAAAAAATATCGCGTTTCTGTTGATAATCGCTTGGTCTGCGGTGCGAGAAGCCCGAGAGACAAGTTAATTGACAAACTTTATTATCTCGTTTATCCTGCGAACATTGCAGCGGCTTGTAGAAAGCGCCGATCCGGTTGGATTTTCCCAAGAGGGAATGACGTCGCTCGGTAGCATCTTTGCCGCGGTTCTCTCCGACGAAATGGACAAATTCATATAATTTTTTCCTATTCATCTCAGATATTCGTTGCCCGCTGTAAAAGTAAAAGTTCGAGTAAAAGTCTTGTTTTTCTTTCTTTTCCCGTGAGAATCGAAAGGGTATCGAGTGAACAAAGCCGACGCCGCACGAAGCCCGGCCTGGCGCGGCGAACGTTTTGGAAATCGGCGTTACACGAGACGAAGCGATATAATAACAGCGGTACATAACCGGACGGTGGTTATCCTTCTTTGGCCGAAGCGCCGGCGAGTCTCGCGCGACGTTCTCTCCCTTGTCGTCGGCTTCTTTTCACCGTGTAACACTGCACAAGGCTGCGGGCGAACGCGAGAGACAAATGGTTTTCGAGCTCGTTACAACTTCGTCATAGGTATTACAAAATTAAGTCGTTGCTCAATCTTCGTGTTTTCGTATTTTTCTTCCATCGGACACACGAGTACGTTACACCGTGAATACGCGGTACGGGTTTGATGCTTTATCGCGTCTGCGGAAAATTCGTCGAAAACAATTCGTCCAAAACAGTTCGTCTAAAAACAATTTGTCTAAAACGTTTCGTCTGAATTGCGAAAAATTCGCGCTTTGCCTAAAAAAACTAGATGTTTCTCGCTATAGTCGAAAAACTCTATAGGTATCGGCCGCTATAATTGAACACTCCATAAATGTTTCCGTTATAGTTGAAAAACCGTATAGATATCTCCGCTAATATTGTTGACCAACTCCATCGATATTTCTCGATATAATTTAGAAAAAATGAAAAGTCTTGAAAAAAGTCTAAAAGTTAGATTTGTTGTTTACGACGAATTATCTTATTGATGAATTATTTTGGACGAATTATTTTAGACAAAATGTTTAGCCGAGTTTTCCGCAAATCGCTTCATTGTCGTTCGCGGGTCACGGATTACGGTATTGTCTCTTTTGTCGTACGAAAGATCCGCTCGCAACGAGTCCGACTGTACTGTCAGGTTTGAGAAAAAGAAAGAAAAACCAACGAGATATACGCATTAGGCTCGCTCGTATGTGAATACGAACTGTAACGGTGGACCGCGGTAACCGCGCATCGTACGCGGTGAGCGCGCCCGAGTCCAGGCGTGTACAAAACAATGCGCTGTTTCTGGGAGCCGCTCGACCGCTATGTCTTTCGCCTTGTTCTGCTCGTCGCTCGACAGCGACGACTCTCCTGGCCCAGTTAAAACCGTGTCTCGCCCGACGCACTGTCCCGGATTGAAAAATGAACGATTTAATAGATTCAGCGTACGAGACCTAGCGTCTTCGAATTGAAAGTTCAACCGCTAACGGCATCGAACGTTCGATATGGATTTCGGGACGCGGAGTAGGGCAGAGGCGGGGCGAATCGAGGAAGTGCAAAATTGCGGTCTCGCAGCGATCGAATTAGCCCGAGGGAACGTGAATTTATTTATCTCGACGGATCGAGAGTGGATCTCGATCTGTTGCAAATTGATTCGTCGTACGATAATCGAAACTCAATTTGAAAAAACAAGGAAAAAAATGAAATGTAAATAAGATAGAAAACGATTCAAGAAAGTTCGATTCTCGGACCGGCCATTGCCCCGTCATGAATCACAATCGTCCTCGTTAACGTAGGAGCACTTTCACGCGAAAGGTCGTACGCGATGAAATTTGATTCGATTTCAAGGAAGTCCCGGAGGCACGTCGTGAGATACAACCGCGAGCCATCGGTCCAGACGGGTCTAATGTACCGTAATCGTCGACGATGATTGACGGCAAGCATAATTGCCGCAACTTTGTAGCGGTTCCAATGAGAACTCTCGATGCAACGAAACGATTTAATCTCGGGACTATCCTCGCGCCAACGAGCCGGCCATCGGTCTCGACGAATTCAATTCGCGCAGCTTCTCGCTCGCGCTGGGCGCACAAATTGGCTTTTTCGTCGTGACCGAAAGTCAATGAGAATAATTACAATTTTCCTCTCTGCACTCGATGAACGTACAATCGAGATTACTTCGTGCCGTACATTGATGCAACTCGAAGTTCAACGAACTAATTGCCTCGCCGCACGGGAGCTTGACAAAAAAAAAAAAAAGAAACACTTTACGTGGTGAGTTGACAAACGATTGAAATAATTGTAATTTCGCGTTAGCCCATGGCGAATTAATGTTCGGTCGTAAAGCAAATTTTCACGAAGCTGAATTGTGACATTGCGGTGACAATTAAATGGCAATTAAAGTCGAACGGCGCGAGTTTCGCAGTGCGAAAATTTGTTCACAGATGACGATTACTATTTTTACGTTCGCATCCGTGCAATTGGAAGAAAAGGACGAATCAAAGGATTTTTCGTGCAAACACACGCGCATGCACGCGAGCAGTAATCTTCGCACAACGCGAGATCCTAATGATCGAAAGATAATAACAGTCATCGCGGAAGAAGTGAAATACGAGTTTTTTTTCGCGGTTAGCGTAATTATATTCCCTTCGCCAATTCCCTTTTGCCATTGCCGTATCGTAACGACCGATTTCGAAATTCGCCTTTGCTCGGCTCGCCTTTCTCCGATATTTCTTTCTCTCCGGGGACGCAAAGATTGCAATCGATATTTTTTTTTTTATTCGAACGTTGCATCGACAACCGATAAGGAATTAATGCCGAGAAGTGAGAGTCCGCTTCGGGTTGTACGGTAAAGAATTCAATCGCATCTTTCCCATGCCATAAATAAACAGTTGCAGATATTGCGTCTATCCATATCGCATTATTCACTCGTCGCTCGCGAATCCCGTCGGGTTAGAGAGGATCAAGCTGTACGTTTACAAATCGCCTCGACGGCGGTGCCTCATACATTTTTATAACTGTCGAATGACCGGCGATGCCGTTCGAGATGGTTCTCGAATCTGCCTTTCTACAACGATTTTCCTCGGGTCACGGGAAAATATCATTCGAAGCTTACAGCACTTTCGTTACTGCGCAATTTCGCATCTCACTCGCTACAAATTCAAATCTCGATGATTTGTTTTTCGTTTCTCTACGCGTTCGGATATTCGATCGCGTAACTCGATGACGATGTAACATTACAGTTACAATAATGGCATTGAATTGAAAAGTAAAAATCATGTCGTTGCGGAGTTACCGACGAGATCGATCGAGGCGTGTCGTGTTGTTGATTTTTTTTTACTTTCGTAACTTCGTGAAAAAAAAAACATCTCGAGAACAGCGATCTTCGCTGCAAGCCTATCCAACGATAGCGATTCTTAAACAAATGCGTATTTATTTTTTTTAAACCAATCGAATGACTTGTGATTGCCAAATTTGAGTGCGGAATTCAATCCTCGACTTCGCAAACTTCGGACATCCTTTTGCACAACCTTATCGTTGCAAAATTTTATTAAAAATCAATATCTTTTTCAGTTACATTGAACTGAAACTGAGACGATGAGGTGTGAAACAAATGCTCGAGGAAGCGCAATATCGATATAAGAAGAATTATGGGAGTTACACGTTTTTAAGGCAAAAGTAAAACTCAAAAAAATGCAATTTTTGTTTTTTTCCGGATCCTGCAATTATGTATCTGGGGCTAAGGTGACGTGAAACTTGTATAGTTGCGAGAGGGACAGAGCTACTACGATTTTGTGGCTTTCATCCGAATGTTCCTCTCAGTGATGCTTGTTCAAGTTGTACAAAGCCCAATGTTTCTTAGTCTAAAGTACTTCGCATACAACAACAATACGCCTACGGTATATCACGGGCCTCCAACCGTGAGGCAACGCGCGCGCCCGTGATGTCCCCCAGGCATATCGTTGCTTTCGTGACTCCTCACTACCGCCGGAGCTTCGTTGAAGGTGCCCGCTCAACTGGAGTGCTTTGTATCGCATTTACGACAGTCCTTGCGCAGGGTGTTCGTCACTTTGCATAATTTTGTGAAATTGAGAGAGATTCGCGAACACTTCTCAATGGTATAAAAAAAGCGAAAAAAAGTCATGCGTATTAAACATACTGAAACGATTAATTTTCCATGATAATATTTTCAAAATGTTATTAACGAATTAACGAAAAAACAATTTCGTCAACAAATTTCCCGGCAATCCAACTTTGTTTTCAACAAACAAATTTCTTATGAAAATGATTCGTTCATTTTTCTGAATACGAATTTATTTTTTCAAATTTTTAAATTGTCTTTGAATTTTTATTTATACGGATGCAATGTGTGGAATATCATAAAATTCAAAGAGAGTTTAGGAATCTGAAAAAATGGATACATATTCAGAGATACAAACGACTTTCATAAGAAATCCGTTAAACAATTTTTTTTTCATCCGCATGTTAATAACATTTTGCAATTACTATTGACCAGAAGTAATCATTCGATATGCATGATTCTTTTCAGATTTTTATACCATCGAGAAGTGTTTGCAATTCACTCTCAACGTTCGCAACCTTATGCGAAATGAATACTATGCGCAAAGACTACGTTCAGCGCCAAACTCTTGAATATGCGATCACGCAATATTCTGCTTAGCGGCAATAATAAATAGGATACTAAAATTGTACCAATCGCCTCGATCGCCTCGCCAAATTTCTCGTTGGAAATTCATTTTTTTTTTTTTTAGTAAAAAAAGAAAAATCAGAAAAAAACTGGCCCGCGCTCATCGTGAGTAATATCGTTGCATACAAAGGGCACAAATCTTTATGGCGACAAGATTTGTTGACGCGTTTTTGCGAAACGCACTGCGCAAGAGGACTAGAGTCTTCGTGACTACAGCTTCGTATTCTATTAATAATGAGGTGATTCCAGGGAGCGTTCCATTCAGTCTATAAATCATGTAACACTACCTATTTCCATCTTTCATCGTAAACACGTGACGTTTGTAATAATACGCAAGGCAAGAAGCTTCGCGTTGCTCACGTGCTCGTAATACGTTCGGCGAGTATGCTTGTTCTTGCGTGAATTTAATTAATGAGATAACGAATTATTTCTTTCCGCGGTCAATCGAGCGAGGAATAATGCCGTACGCAGTCACGATCGCACGCTATACTTAGACGATCCAAGATTATGGGAACGAAATTAGGTGCAGAAGCGTCACGGGCAGAACGGGGTGGAAGGAGCGGGGGGAGGCACAGAGGATATTGACGCAATTCTACATGAGGCTATAAAGCCCGTATACGGTGAAAGTTTACAGAGAGATATGTATAACGAAGCGCGCTGCGCTCGATTACGTCAGTAACCGACGTCGATTATGATAGGGGAAAGAGTGAGAGCCGAGGACCGGTGTGGAAAATACCGCCAATTACAATACCCGGGTGCCGCGAGTCGTGGGCCCGTCGTCGCTTCTGGAATGCGCGTCTCGCGCACCCCGGAAGAATTTTGCTCACATTACCGTCAAGCGTCTCGGTCCGATGTGCCGGTCGTTAATTGGATTTGCAATCTGCGAATAAATGTTTTCGAGCCCGGGATATGAAAATATTTCGAAAGAGACCCATTCGAAGCTTCATTTATGAAAGATTTTTTCATTCTGCAATTTTCTTCCCTTTGAGATGATTTTTTGCCATCTTTCATCCCACTCTAGCAGATCGAGAAAAAGATTCCAAAAGTTTGCAAAAAAATTATCTTGTATATTTTCTCCCGCTGAACACAATAGTCACCTGCGAATTTTCTTAAATCAAACCGCAAAGAAAAAAAATCCCTTTTGGCAGTTACCGGTTGGCCCCTCGAGTTTAGGCAACAATGATCATCGGAGTCGTCTTCAGCGCAAAAAAATACATTGAAACGCGCGGTGCGAAGTTTGCCGAGAGCCCTAAATCTGGAGGCGAAACGCGCGCAGTTGCCCTCGTCAAATAAAAAAAAAGTGTTGTTCGCAATATCGTATAAATAATAAAAACCACCTTGGGTTTACGAGACAATAATGTTAAATCATCTTTTATGTTTGCACTTCGAGAAAAATCTCTTATCGGATCGATATGATTTCAAAACTCGATATGGTCCAAAACAGTTTTTTAGATAATTTTCTGCGCAATTACGAAAAATTGAAGATCCGGCAAAAAATGAAACCAAATAAGTGAACATTTTGTTTGATGCGCAAACTTCGGTCCACAATCGTCTCCGGATTCAATCGAAAAAGAGTACGATTGCTACGTTTTAGTTGGTATATTTTTTTAATCATAGTTCTCCTTCCTTCGCCCTCGTCGATGGGTCGGGCGACGATTTCCGCAACGATCAGACCGACAAGGTTGAATCGGATCGGGGGTAACCAGTTCGTTGAATTATGTGTGTCGCCCTCGTGGCTTCGGTCGTCTCGGCCATAAGCACGTTCGGGCCCCAGTGACCCGATGCCTTCGCGCGAGCCTCTTCGTTCGAACGATCGCGGAATGCACGACCGTTTCTTCCCGTGGCTCTTTAGACACCGCATTATATGGACGCAATGTCAAGCGTGTGTAGACGCGTATATCGAGCACCTATTCCGTTCTGGTATCGACTTCTATTCTCACGCGTTAATCCCGACTGGGAAGCTCGTTATGCTTAAGAAAAAATGCTCTACATCCGTCGAGCCCGACAAACTAAAAACATACGGTCGGACGATCGAAATTGGAGAAAAAGGTGTTTCAGATTAAAAAAAAATATTTATGATAAATAAATAATGTAAAAACTGAAGGTGTTACGGAAATATTTGCTATTGGAAACTGGCATTTAAGAAATTAGCTTCGAGGAAGATGTTTGTGAAAATAAATAGCAAACGATAAAAATAGCATCGTGAATACATTTTTAATCGGTGGACCGATCCATAACCAATTTCGTGCCCGTCGATGAGACATTAAAACAGTTGGAACGAGCAACGATCATTTCCGCGTTTCACCGGTACGTCGGAAGTGAAAATTGATGCGATCTACTCGTATATACACGGCGATGCATTACACAAATGGATGCTTGCAGCATCCTTCGTCTCAAACGTTTCCTACGCTCTCCCGTCGACTGTAATTTATCGCAATAAATCTGTACACGTATATACATGCATAATATACAAATATATATATATATATATATGTGTCAGCGTAGAGGCAAACAGAGAATGTGAACAGGCTGAAATGATTGTACATGGCTTTCTAAGTACTTCGGTGAGTTTATGCGAGTTACGCGAAAATTATCCGAAAGCAACACTTCGATGAGGAAGCTATTTATTCGAACAATTTTCATTATCGAATTCTAATTTTACCATCATTTTTATTGCACCCCACTAATTCTTCATTGTAAAAAAAATCGTTTTTTTTGTTTGACGAGTAAAATGATTTGACCGAACGATAAGAGAAAAAGAGCGACTGCGTATCCATTTGTTCTCTCATTTCGAGTTTGTTTGGCCCACATACTTTAAGGCGCGACTCGCGAGCGCGTGCGGCGAACGGTACATCTCCGATTTCTCGAGGTTCCTCGCCACCGGCTATATATCCCATAATCTCCTGACAAAGCGTTGATACGCGCATCGCTGTCTCGGTACGGAATTCATTTCGTTCCTCGTGTCGTTCATTCGTCATTGCCCAAGTCTCCTAATCGCGCGGACGCGGAAAAGAGTTGGGAATAAACATTTTTAAACATTCATGCCCCGCGGCGACGTCTTTTTTCTCGATTTACCGTTATCGCGAAGACATCAAATATCTCGTAGACTATCCTTATGAAATTTGTATCATTAATCTTTCTTTTTATATCGCAACCTTGTCTACGCGTTTCCGATTTGAATAATTCGAAAATAAAATCAACAAACCAAAGATTCTCAAAAGGAAAAAAAAAACAACAACTCTTATTGAATTCCCGGAATTTCGCCGCAAATTGCATAATCTCTGGTCCGCGTTAATTCTCATACAATTGCCACCGCGGCAATAAACTTCTTCAAACGACTTGTTTATTATTCTCTACGTGTTATCCGCGTGTGGCGTTTCTTGGACGTTGAATCGTCGAAGAACGAAGCGCACAACCGGATGCACGCGAGAATCGTGCCAGATTTCTTGTGTCATCTCTTTTCTCTGTCGTTCTCTCGATCGGCCGAACTCGACGTACCTCGTGTGTTCGCGAGCGTGACTCTTTGCGTCTCCGTGCCCTATTGACAATATATACCATTCCGCGAGAATGGGAAATCCACGGACGCCCGAGGAGAGCACAACTCGAGCTCGACCGCGTGTGCGAGTAACACATCGCGGACATGGAGGAACGAACTATCGTCGACGAGTCCGGCGAGCTCCGCGGTCCGTGTACCACGTACGAACCGTTACCTGGCCGTCTTTAAAGCTGCTTCCAGCGGAGTTCCGAGATCCGAGAACTTCGAGCGTTAACCGCACTCAACGCGCACACACGGGAAGTCTCACGCCAAAGCGCCAATGTCATTTACCTCTTAAGCTCGTTGAAAAAACGCAAAAACATTGTTTTTCGTTCCTAAAATATTTTACTCGTTTTCTACAAAATAATTCTTTTTACCACAGTAATAATGTGAGAATTTTTTTTTGTTATATAAAAGTATGATAAATCAGTTTTAATTGATAATCTCGCAAAAATGAGAAACCCATTATTTTTCGTTATTTACAAATGATCCCTGTGAATGTTCTAATCGTTCGCCAATTAACTCGTCCCCTTTACGCTACAAAGTCGGAAGAATTGCACGATTGTCTCGCCTCGCCAGTAACGCGGCACGCATGAGATTTTTTTTTTTTTTTTTTTTTTTTTTTTTTTTCATTCCTTCTTTTCTTATCGCTGTATTACGCGTTCAATGAAAGATTGCGCAATTACTACTTAGCTTATACAATCGTTACGATTATAGTGCATTAACGACGAAGCCAGTGACCCGGCGTGTAAACACATCGAGGTTTATCTTCGAACGCACATGAGTGTTAATGATGTCGCGAAATGAGTCAGATTTCAATTATGCTCACGAATTCCTTTTTACATTATATTTATATACATAGTTAGGACAATTAAATATCTCGACATATCGGATGAATAACGTCGCACAGTTTGATTTTATTCCGCGTGTTAATCCCTTCGGCATACTCGGATCGTCCGTTATTTCTACCGGGCTTCAAGAAAACCCGTCTTTCCTGTCTGACCGGCCCGGAACTTTTTGGTCATCTCATCACCAATTATATTACGATCATAATACACCCGGACATTTCTTTTTTCCCGACCGAATTCCTCTAACTCGACTCTTTGCAAATCGACACTTCTCGGATCTTTATAAATTGTCCGGATCTCCACAAAAATAATTGTTTGTTCGATCGAACGATGCCTCGAAATGTTAATTAACGAAATAATGAGGATAATCGTATTCGCACTCAACAACCATTCTTTTAACTATCGATAGTAATTTGAGGAATAACCGGAGGTTAATTGTTTTTTTGACAAATTATTTTTGCACTTTTCGAATATCAACGACTCCGAACATTCAGCAACGAAATACACGACCGAAATATTATTGAAACGCGATTATATTCTTTGGCTATTTAAGATAATTACGCACACAATTGACAAAGAAAAAAGTACGAGTAACAGAATAATGGAAGAATAATTGTAAAATGCAAATTGCAATTTTGTATTGAATTCAAGAAACTTACAAATTTGTAGACGCGATGAGACGAAGAATGGATGGTCGAATTACTGCCGATCGGAAGAACTCCAACGGGAATTGTCTCGCGAGCGACCTTACGAATAGGAATTACAAAGAAGGAATGAACTGTCGGGCGATCGTGATGAGCCAGTATATAGTCGGCCCACATTCCCTGGTGCTACGAGTAACCTAAATTGCTCCCACCATCACCTGCCGCGTCGCCACCTCCACCTGGTTACATTTCTATCATCGTCCTCTTCGTCGTCGTTGTTGTTGTCGTCTTCAAGTTGGTCTCGCCGGAGACCGTACGGCTTTGGCTGGCTCGTCTCGTGCCCTACCTTATTACCACGGTTTACCGGCGCGATCCTTCGTGTGCTCTCTGCACGAGCCCGCGACGCGGTGGTCCCGCGTCGGTGGAGGTGCCGGTTTTCGAACCACTCACCGAGCGCGCGGACGGCAATACGCTCCCGATCGCGCAGCGTACACAAACACTTGACTCTCTCACAGTGGTTTCCGTAAAAATTACCAATATTTTCGAGAGTTGTTCGGTTTTTTCCTTAAAAAAATTTTTAATTCGCGACTCGAAAGTTCAAGGAATTTTGCAGCGAATGACGATTATCAACCGAATGCTATATACATATATATATTTTTTGTCATTTGGAATCTTAGTTTCGATAGACTAGTCATTATCCGTTCTGACTGATGGCAAATTTCCAAATACTTACAAAAATTATTCTAATTAATGAATTATTTATTATTATTATTATTGTATTTATGGAAATAAAAACTCATTTTTTCGATCGATTTATTTGACCCGGACGAGCTCCCGGGAAAATCTAGGTTAGAATTTCTATATTTTTGTCTTCGGAGAATGAATAAAATGCGTCCGAAGAAAAGCTATTATTTCGCGAAACGTTTCAAGGGTTTATCGACAGATTTCTAATTCAATCGGGCGAACAGACCGCGACCCATTGTGCACATTCATTGACGACGCTAGCCAGTAACGACATTCGTAACAATGTTGTAGAATCTTTTGACGATCGAGGGAACATCGCCCGAGGCGCTCGCGATCTTCTTTCACCCGTTAATAAATTGCGCGAACGGAGACACGTGATATTGCTCTGTCACCGTCGTCGATGCGTTCATAAGAATGTACTTAGCGAAGTTGTCCCGTCGGCCACTTCGAGTGCCTCCTCTCACCGGTCGATGCTTCGCAGCTACTTTTCCCATTTTTAAACATCGTGTGCTCTCTTCCTTTCGCTCCTGCTCGCTACGGTATTATCTGCGGATAATTTCGCAATTTACCCGCCGTCGACACTATCCCTCTCGGTGAACCTGTTTTTTTTTGTAGATATATTTTCTAACGTTACCTCGTCAACGCGCAAGAGTTTACCGGACGAAAAAAATCGCCTCGTACACGCTCATTGCATTCGAAGAATTTATCGTGTAGTCTTCCTCCGTAAACGCTCGCGTTGTAATCCACGCACACCGAAATAAACGCGCTGTAGCGCTCTCTTACAATGTACATCTTTCGACATCGCGCCGTGTAAAATCTTGCGTAACTCGAAATTCAACGCGATTTACGATATCAATTATCCTCGGTGGATTGCATGCGTTATTTTCGCTTCTTCTCAATTTTGTATTTATTCTTTTTCGCCGTTTCTCTCGTACGGCACAATAGTGCGCGCGTTGCGGTTTTTAATGGGATCGCGAGCTGCAACAATCTTTTCTCTTACAATTCAAGAGACACATCATTATTACGTTCAGACCGCGGAACATCCGAAGTTGTAGCTTATATTCGAAAGATTGCAAAAGTGTAATCATCTCCCGTCCGAGGGTATTCCCGAACGAAAAATCAGAGACATCAGCACCCGCGACACGCAGCTTTAATCGCGCGACTTCTCGCGCACAAGGCGCGGGGGGGGGGGGGGGGGCTCTTCAGAGTCGTTTAATCCCAAATCGTGGCTTTCCTGCGCGAATTTGCAAACTTTCTATAGTTGCGAAAAATGTTCACGTACGTCGAGTCTCGTTGATTCTCGTCGTTTGATTCTTCTATTAATTGTTGAGCAGTGTTTTCGTTGAAACATTTGGTAAATATTATTGCATCAAATCGAAGCAATCTTTCGAGCACCGGAAGTTGCGAGCTCGCACCCCCGCGGCGAGCGTGCGAACCACACGCTATCAGCTGTAAGTTCTCGACGCCCCCTCCACTTTTCGACTTCTGCTACTTTGACCCATAACCTTCGCATAATCCTTTGCATGATTTCATCGTCGCTCTATCTTACAATAGAACATTATATTTTGTACATCAGAAAAAAGAAAAAAAACACTGTACATTACCGCGCGAACTAAATCGTACGAAAAATGGTGAGACACTTAATTGACTTCGATCGGTGTCCGAAAGACTTCATGAACAATGAAGAATACGTGACATGTAACTTATCCAACGGTGTCGTTTTTTCACATAACAATCTCGTTTATTCCGTTGTTCGCCGATGATTCGTTTTTTCTTTTAAATCTCCGATAAAAAATTTCAGCACGGTCGCGTAAAAGTTCGCACAACCGCGGAGCAAGAGGCGTTGAAGAAAATCGAGAGGGACAAAAAATTGGCGCAGTACAAAATTGCCATCGGTCTGGTGTTTCAAAAGGTGAGCCGCAAGCGTCGTTTGCGCATAAACAATGTTTCGCTCGTTACAAAGTTTACAAAATTTTCCAGAGAAAAGATAAAATATGGGACGACGAGCTGTTGGCGGTGACGGAACGGATGGTTCTCCAAAATCCGGATATAAACACTCTTTGGAACATTCGCCGAGAAGCTTTTCAAAACAACGAATGGTAATTTGCCTACTGCGATTTTTTCACAATGCTACCGGTGTTCTATTCTTTTTTCTTTGCAGGCCCCAGGAAGAACGCACGGAACGATTGACGAGAGAGTTGACATTGACAGAGAATAGTTTACGAGAGAATCCAAAGTCTTACAGCGTTTGGCATCACAGGTGTTGGGTAATCGACAATTTGCCCGAGCCCGATTGGAAAACGGAGCTGTCGCTCTGCGCCAAATGTCTCAATTTGGATGAGAGAAATTGTGAGTTTCGGTGAAATTTTACAAGCAAATGAAAAAAAAAATCCTATTCCTGCTCGAATAACGGTGTAGAAAATAGCAAAAAAGAATTTATTCACATGTGTAGTTCACTGTTGGGACTACAGGCAATACATAGTGAAAAAGGCGGGCATTTCGGACGCCGAAGAATTCGATTTTTCTACGACTAAGATACTGAACAATTTCTCGAATTATTCGTCCTGGCACTACAGAAGCAAGATTCTGTCGAGAATGTTTCCCGACGAGACGGGCGAGTTGCCGATAAGAGCCGACAAGCACAAGGAAGGTAAAGATTTTTTCGTTTTTACACTAATGAGACACTGGTTGAACACATTTGCAGAGACTAACGGTGTTTTTTCATCTCCCAGAACTTGATCTCGTGATGAACGCGACGTTCACCGATCCAAACGACTCCAGCGCTTGGTTCTATCAACGCTGGCTTTTGGATTGTTCGGAAACGAAGCCGAACACACTGTGGCGAGCTCGCGTCTCGAGCGCGAGAGCGACGTTAATTTTCTTCAAAGATGTAAAAATCAATTCCGACAACGTTAAGTTGCTGAGAGACGGAAGCGCGATAACGTCGATCGATTGGCAAACGCTCGATTCCAAGAAATATTCCAAATGCTGGTCCGCGACTTTCACAGATCAAACGGACAATCGATCGACGATTGCCGCAGAATCTATGATCATCGAGTTCGACGAAAATATCTACGAGCTCTATCGCTCGGATAGCAAAGACGCATGGATTTATAAAACGAAAAATTCGTCCGGGGAGAAGCACAACGAGGCGCAATTGAAGGAGCAGATGGAGAGTTATCAGCAATTGAGCAAAATGGAACCGAACAACAAATGGTCTTTGCTCACCGGTATTTATCTCATGAAAAATTACAATCTTATCGAGTACAATTCCAAGATTCTCGACGATCTTGGCGCGTTACTGAAGGTCGACAAACTTCGCTCGAACTACTACAATGATTTACGTGAGCACGATGATTTATCCTTTTGAAAGAATCGTTTCGTGTCCCAAAATTTGTCGAAGAAATTGCTAAAAATATGCTTCACAAATTACAGGCAGTAAATGCATCATGGACTACACACTGCAGACTATCTGGCAAAAGGAAGATGCAACCGAGTTGTGTCCGACGATAGATTTGTCGGGGCTTGATCTAACGATCCTCTACAACGAACATTATTTGAGCCTCTTCGAGGAGATTAATCTGGGTGCAAACAAGTTATCGCATTCTCTTCATCGTCTCAGCGCATTGCAGGAATGTAAAAAATTATCACTGTCGAGCAACTCTCTGGATTCTTTGAAGCGCTTTCCGACTCTGAAAAATTTGGAGGCGCTGTCGTTGCGCAACAATGCCTTGTCGAGTGTCGACGAAATTCTCGAGTTGGTGAAGCGTCATCCGAAGCTCACGATGCTCGATCTCAGGGACAACAAGTTCGACCAGTCGGATGCCCCTGAGCGTCTCGGCGAGAGCGGATTGAAACAGATTTTGATACAGTGACGAAATTTTCACGAATCGCTAATCGACTGCACGATTGATTTTCCGCTAGGACGCGTCGAGTTCAGTAGCATTTCGCCACTAGTTCGAACTCTCTTCGGTTCATTCCGAGAACCGGCGGAAACTCGGTTATCGTCTCACAAATCTGGTGCTTGTGCAACGCGTTCGAATTCATCGTTGATCGGTTAAAGCTGTATTTTTTCTTAGCGTTGAATAAATTGTGAGAAAACTGACAAAGCGCTGTGCTCGTCGATCTTTCGCGCACGAGAAACTTTTTTGCCGATTCTTTCATTTGCACAATTTTGTTCATATTATCATTCATTCGCGTTTAAAATATTTTTTTACTGCTCATTCATTATTTGAATTTGTTTATTTACGATTCGACGAGACTCGTAACAATCCGATTGGCTATCGACGAGCCTATCAATACGACTCTTGCGTAACCACATGCGCAGGACCGTGTGCAAACGCATGTATCTTGGCGCATGCGGCAACAGCGCTCCGCGCAAAACTGGTGAAGTGGCACCCCCCACCCCGGCCATAAAGTAAAATCATGTTATAACCTTTAACGTCACTGTCATTCAACAATATTTTTTCAAATTGCGATGTAAATTACCGTCGTGCATAAAATCGTTACCTGACACTTTCGCAAGCGACGCATGCAACAAACGGCACGATGAATATGAATAAAACAGAAAAACTTTTGGCTGCGAGAAAAAAGGTACATTTCGGACGACATTCGATCGCGAACGAAATTTTTTGCAGAACATATTTACCAACAATTGCGAACAATTTTACGACACGTCGTTAACGATCCGACGAATTTCACTACGTTTCCTTTTTTTTTTTATGTTTTTACAAATTTTTTTTCGTGCAATGTCGATCGTCTCATATCATTGACCGTTTCGCAGCTCAAGGAATTTCAACAAAACAAATCTAATCACAGTCCCGACAATGTTGCAAACCAGCGGAAGGAAGCATCCAGACCGAGTCAGTTGAAGGTAATGCTGTGAATTTATTTTTGTAACCATTATTCGAGTCTGACATTTTTTTTTTCACAGGAATCAAATTCCATGCAGGAGGCAAAAGCGAAGCCCCGCTTTGATTCTTCCCTCGGCTCCGTCGACCCGGCGCAAGAAAATGTTCAGACAGACGCGAAAGAATTCGTGGAAAGTCCCAATCTCATCGATCTCCCAGAATCGGTTACGGACTCTCCAACTTCGAATTCCAACCGGACGATCGAAAATTCTCAAGAAATGAAAAACACCAATTTTTACGAAAATTCTCAAGAGACTCAAAAATACGATTCTTTCGAAAATTCGCAAGAACCTCAAAAATCCGTATTTTTCGAGAATCCGCAGGAAACCCAAAATTCTACTTTTTTCGAGATTACCCAAGAAAACCGTACATGCGATTTTTTCGAAAATTCTCAAATCCCGAGTCACGTCGATCAGAATCTAAATTTCAATGTTACCGGAAAAATTCCGGAAACGATCTTGGATAATCGCGTTGCGGAGCCGCCGTTCGAGAACGATAGTCAAGAAGTTCAGCAACAATTTCTTCCTGCCGCGTCGGCGTCGCCGTCGTTTCCCAACGATACGGAGAACGGAGCGGCGATCGATTTGCCGAATTCGCAGAAGGAACATTTGTTGCAAATGGCCTCGGCCGTTGCCGACGCGCTGCACGATAACGTCGACTGCACGGCAGCGTCGAGCCTCGACACCGATCTCGAGTACAAGAATCAATTTCTTTCCTCGTGTCTCGAGGAGCAAAAGCAACTGGTGAGCCAGCTGCGCGTGCAGGTGAGCCAGTACAGCAGTCGCGTGTCGGAGCTCGAAGCGATTCTGATGACGCGAGACGCGGAATTCGAGGCGAAGCTCGCGCGCGAGGTGAATCCGCTGAAGGAGCAGCTCCAAGTTCACGCTCAAACGACGGGAATTCTCGTGGGCGAGCGTGCCGAATTGAGCGCGGCGATCGAGCAGTGTCAAGCCGTTACCCAACGCAAAACCGTCGAGGTCGAGGAGCTCACGGGAAAGCTCAAGGCTTCGCAGTCGCGCATGAGCGAGTTGGAGAGAGAGCTCGCCTACGTCAAGAACACCGTCGACGACACGCGGAAGATGTATCAGCAGTTGCATCTCGATTACGCCGATCTCGACAAGAGATACAACGAATTGCGCAAGAGCAAGGAGGACGACGAGCTCGAGGCGTCGGAATTGCGCCAAGAACTGAGCCTGAAAAACGCCGAAGCGCTGAATCTCCAGCGCGAACTCGACGAGAAGAATACTTTGCTGTCGTTGAGCGACTTAAAGATCCAACAACTGACGACGAATCCGCAAGAGATGCAAGCTCTCGAGGGTCAGCATCAGGCCGTTGTCGTTCTCGAGCAGCAATTGTCGCAATTGCGCGAAGCTCTGAAATCCGTGAGTCACGACAAGGACGAGGCCGCGAAGCAATACGAGAATTACGTTCGTCAATTGGACGCGCGTTACGAGAAAATCGTCAAGGAACACGAGGAATCGCGAAAGAAGACCGAATCGTTGGAGGATCGAGAACGCAGTTACATTCAACGTTTGTCCGATCTCGAGCAGAGCCTTCAACGCGAGAGGGAACAGGTTGAGAAGCTTCGACCGCTGGAGTCTCACGAGGATCAAATAGAACACCTGACGAAGAGCCTCGACGCGCTCAGTCTGGAACACTCGTCTCTTCAGACGACGCTGAACGAGCGGGACGCGGAGATCGAATCGTTGAAGCGCGATCTCGAGGAGATGCGAGAGATGAACGAGGATAGGGTGGAGAAATCGAAACTCGTGAGCGCTCTCGAGAGCGAACAGCTCGGCGCGTCGAGAGCGGTATCGCAGAATCAACAGCTGAAGGCACAGCTGAACGAGATGCACGACGCTTTCGTCGCTCTGAGCAACTCGAAGCTCGATCTGACCGAGCAGCTTCAAGCCGAGCGAACGATCGGACGCAAGCTGAACGCTCAATTGAACAAAATCGAGAACGACATCGACGAGCTCAAGGAACAATTGAAGAAGCGCGACGCCACGATCGCCGAGATGGAGAGCGAGAAATTGCAAACGGCACAGATCGCCGATCAGATGCACCACTATCAGGCACAGTCGCAACAAGCGCGAACTCTGCAGCAGGAATTGCAAAACGCGCTCGGTTGCATCGAAATCTTGCGTCGCGAGAATCAACAATTGAGCGTACAATTGAACGCGCTCAGGGAGGAACGCGCGAGCGAGAACAATCTTCCGAACGGCGACGAGAGGCTCAAGGAGGAGGTCGAAAAAGCGCGAAAGCTCAGCGACACGGCGTACACCACGATGAAAGCGTATTCCGCCGCCGTCGATCCTGTGCCCGATCCTTTGAGAAAGCTCGAAGTCAGATTTCGCGAGACGATGGAAAAGGTCGCCGAATTGACCGACGAGAAGCAGAGACTCGAGCATCTCGTTCTTCAGCTTCAAGGCGAAACGGAGACCATCGGCGAGTACATAACTCTCTATCAGAAGCAACGCGCGATCCTTCAGCGCAAGGCCGAGGAGAAGGAGCAAACGTTTCGTTTGCTCGTCGATCAGCGAAATCAACAGCAGGAACAGCTTCACAAGCTCAAGGTCCTCGTCGCCGATTTGATCAAGAAGAAATCCGTCGCGCCCGCACCGCCGGATCTTCACTCGTCGCCGATAATCGAATTCGAGAACGAATGCGGCGAGGATAAACACGCGGACGAGAATACGGAAAAGAAGAGCGAGAACAACGAGGATACAGTCATCGACGTTACCGACAAAACAACGGCGAAGATTCTCGATCTTCTGACGGAAATCAAAGACTGCAAAGACACTTGTACGCTAGAACCGAATTTTCATCCCTGTCCCTGGTGCTCCGGTAAACTCATAACGGTTTAGCGACGTTGATTCAATATTTGTTTCTTGTTTTTCTCTTTTGCCGTATCGAACGCGTCAACGTTTCGATTGTCTAATTGTGTATAATTGTCACGTGTATCGAACCGCAAAACACGTGAAATGTAATTGATTGTACATAGGTCGTCTTGAAGGAATCTTCTGATTCGTCGCATCGGTTTGATTTTTTTTTTTTTATGAGATATGATTTAACAGAAACTGGAATGGAAGCTTACTTTTTTCTTCAATGGATTTTAATATATCTACGTTCGTTCTCTCGTTTTCACTGATCCCTTCGCGCTCAGAGAGTTTATTATTCATCGCGATTTCACTTCCATAGTACGCCGAAACGGGGCGATTTTCCTACTCGTTTATAAATCATGTATTTTATACGAAAGATTGAAAAATTTTATATGCAATGGGCAATCCGATTGGACTTGACACTGTAGAAGCCGCTATAAGTTGGTTTAACGTTACTTTGTGTATTAAAAAAAAAGTTTCGACGGTCGAGCCAGGGGTGCCTAACACTTTGTCTAAAGACTAAAAATAAAGAAAATATATATATATCAAAGTGCCAGCGTTTTGATGAATAAACGAATTACGTACTAAATGAAATGCATTTTTTTTTTTTGCCCACTCAAAGGTGCAACCGACGATGGAATCAGACGACAAAATCTTTTGTGTGAAGAGGCTTTATTTTAGATGGAGAAACAAGAAACGAGTCTACGCTTTGAGCGCATACTTCCTAGTCGGGAAGGCGGAACGTTTTCTGATCTCTTTCAGGGTCTTGCGACTCGCTTGATAGGGGGTCAGTACTCTGCGGAGCGCCCTGGTCTTCTTTGGCCTCAAGTCCAATGGCTTGTACTTC
Organism: Ischnus inquisitorius; assembly: GCA_963924025.1. Lineage (NCBI taxonomy): Eukaryota > Metazoa > Arthropoda > Insecta > Hymenoptera > Ichneumonidae > Ischnus > Ischnus inquisitorius. The sequence continues at coordinate 3,794,238 of OZ001245.1, forward strand.
TTGTTCTTGTACAGAAGACGAAGATTCTCCTTTTGCTTCTGGTGCATTATGATGTAGACGCGAGCGATGGCTTTGCGTACAACACGGCTGTAACGACGAACGATAACGTTAGAAACAGCCAAGAAAAAATGCACGAACTAATCTCAAGGGTTTCCAGGATTACGATTGGTTCTTACATTTTCGAGAGCTTGGAAGCTGCGCCTCCCGTGACTTTGGCGACACGGAGACTGGTCAGCTCGGTCTTGAGCTCCTCCAGCTGCTTGAGCAGCTCCTTCTTGTCCTTCGTCCTCAATTCAGAGCACTTGACCTTACCCTGAAACAATTGCGTACGATTTGTTATATGTGTAACACACAACGCGACACTCTGTCAACTTAACCACAAAACGAAATTTTCATCAGCGCGCAAGATCGAAGGTGAAAAAAGGAATTTTCGATAATTGACGCGTCGAACGTTGGAATAACGCGCAGAGATATTCTACGGCTTAACGTTGAATTTCGGACATTATAATGAACAACTCGTGCGCTTATGCGAGACAAAACTTTGGCCTTAGCCCGGACCGCACAATGACCGTCCATAGCGGAGCATGCCGAACGGTGGGCACAACTTTGGAATTATCGAATAAACTCGCGAAAGCAAAGATTCTCCGAGATATCAATGGGGTCGTATCACTTTATCCGTGTTGATTTTTCGCCACGATTAATTTGCAACGTATTCGCGATGATGTTTGAGATTTTTTTCGATTACGAGGTGGATAAACGCCACTAACCATTTTGTCACAATTTTGTATAAGGAAAGAGAAGGAGAATTGGCGGAAGCGCCGATAGCGCTTTCGACGTAATACGCGGGTCAAGCGAGCTCCGTTCAATCGGTCATGAACGTTCGATCGCGAACGCAAGAATCAACGATGAGACGGTTTTACAATGAGAATCATATTTTTTTACAACGAACTTTATGATCAAAATGTTCGTGCGAGAAAAACTAATAACGAATAATATGTTATCTCGCGAGTTGATGCGTTGACAAAGGGTGAAGAGGGTTGAGAGACATTCGTCATCGGAACATCGTCGTTTCTCATTTGCGGAGAGCGCGCAAGAAAAAACGGCCGTCAGCCAATGGCGTTCAATGTTTTCGTTCACGGCGGACGAAAAAACGGTGGGAGAAGAAAATTTCGATAACTTTTCAAAACACAAGTACTTCCAACCAATTGACAGATGCAGCCGAGGTTATGTCTTCGAAAAAATATCATCGATTGAAATGATATTGAGAAATTTTCCGCTTCAGTGGATACTAGGAATCGTATTTTTCATCGTTATTTTATATCTCAAAGTGAAGATCAATTATTTGGAGGAAGACAACAAGCTGTTGGGTGAGTGGACTGACAATTACAAATGGTTGAGCACTCGTCACGGGCGCGTCTACGACGACCGATTCTGCGATAACGAAAATTAGTTTTTTCTTTGTTCGGCAGTTGACACTGTCAAGCGAATTCAGAGCCAAATCAAGAGTCATGCAACGGAAACGCGCGAAGAAAAATTGTCCGTTGTCGATGACGTCGTCGTCATCTACAATAGAGTTCCTAAAACTGGCTCTACGAGCTTCGTAGGAGTCGTTTACGATCTGTGCAAACCGAACAAGTATCATGCTCTCCATATCAACGTTACAAACAATATGCACACGCTTACTCTTCCAAACCAGGTACCGTAATTCATCCGAAATTGAACTTTACGTACTCGAATCTATTTTTAACGTTGAAAAAAAATGATCCATAGTCGTCTATTTTACAGGTACAATTTGTAAATAATATTACTCAATGGGACGCCATAAAGCCTGCATTCTATCATGGCCACATGGCTTTTCTCAACTTCCAGAAGTAAGTTGACTCGTAATTTTTTAAAACAAAAATGAGGTAAAAAAAAATGTTTTATTTGTTAAACAAATTTCTCCTTTTCAAAAAATCGACGTTATAAGTTTTAGACAAGGAATTTATCGTTTTATACTCCAACACTATCGATTCTACAAATATTAATGATTAACACTAATAATAATATATGAATTAATATTTAAGACTCTTATTCAATTTTTTCTTTTTTCATTTATACGTTCAATTTTTCTTTGGCTAACTTTCCGACCCACTCTGTTTGTATGCTAATATGAGTTCTCCCACTTTTACTCACTGTAAAATTCAATTCTAAATTTAAGTTCCCTAAACTACACAATGTTGGGGAGATTGACTTCGACAAGCAGGTGGATTCATGTGAATTCTCATGGAATAGACTCCTCTGCATAATTCTAACATGCCCCTGCCCCTGGACTCTCAGCGAGATTAGTGCTAAAAGCGACACACGACTCAAGGAACCATTCAAAATTTTGAACAACTATAAATATCATTATTTTTCCTCACCGGCTTTAATGTTGGCAAATTCGCCAGTCTCGCTGCATCTAAATAGTCGCGATTGTCGTCAGTCATTTACTTGGCAAATCTATGCGCAATATGATGCACAAACTTATGTTGGACCCCATCAAACTTTTTTGAATGCGTTTCAAACTCCGCCGATTAAGTCACCGAAGTATAACATAATTTAGACCTCACAAAAGTAAAATACAACGTTCCAAGTATTGAGAACGAAGAGAAATCAGTTGAGAACCTTTCAACAACTCTTAACTTAGAAAAACTTCAATTATTGTAATGAAATTCTCAATATGTCTTGTTTCAGATTCGGCGTTAAAAGAATGCCGCTCTACGTTAATTTACTGAGAAAGCCATTGGATAGATTTGTCTCTTATTATTACTTCCTTCGTTATGGAGATAATTTTAGACCACACTTGATAAGAAAAAAACACGGAGATACAAAGGTTTGCGTTGATCCTTCATACAACCGCGGATATCCAGCGATTCTCGTTTTTATTGCATCCGTTTTTCAGACATTCGACGACTGCGTCAAGGCTGGACAAGCCGACTGTGATCCGAACAACATGTGGCTGCAAATTCCCTTTCTGTGCGGTCACGATCCGGCCTGTTGGGAAGTCGGCAACAAGTGGGCGCTCGAGGAAGCTAAGAGAAATTTACAAAAGCACTATCTTCTCGTCGGAGTAACGGAGGAGTTGGAAGATTTTGTCCAAACTCTTCAAGCCGTTCTGCCGCGTTTTTTCCGAGGCGCTTACGACTATTTTCTACACAGTGAGTATTCGTACGAAATCCGTATCGCACGATTCGATGAAAATGTCGTCGGTGTTCCATTCGACAATTCGCCCGTTTCAGACAACAAATCGCATTTACGTCAGACAACGCAAAAGACGAATCCTCTGCCGGAGACAGTTGATAAAATTCGCAAATCCATCGTGTGGAAGATGGAAAACGAATTGTACAACTTCGCACTGGCGCACTTTCATTCCGTTAAGAAGCGCCTAATCAATGCATCACAGCAAGACACTAATCAACACTTTATGTACGAGAAAATACGACCGAAATAAATATATGAATTCTTTCTTTTTTTATATAAATGTATATACACGAATATTTTGAGTTTGGAAGCAGTGACAATGATCGAAACGTCGTTCAGTCATTGTTGTCGTTGTCTCTCGACGGTGAAGAGAGTTTTGCGGGCCTCAGGGCGAACATATACACGGGATAAAGTCCTTTCGGCAGTCTGTGCTGCAATTGTTCCTTCACGCATATCAATCCCGCCTTGTCGAAGTTTTCTTTGAGCTCCGCCAGCGGCCTAGTCACGGACGAGTCTTGAGTATCTATCTCCAGCTTATTCGAGCTTGTTACATTCTCTTTCACGACCAGGATGCCGTTGACTCTTAATGCCGGTCTGAGGACATAATTATTAATCATTATTATCGAGATCATTTGAACATTTTTTCGAAATCAATCCGGACTCGAGCTTACATGCATTTCTTGAAAAATCCTATCAAGTCATCGTCCTTCAGATGTCCCAAGACCCATTGGCACCAGATAACATCGTACTTTCTGGGAGTCGGACAAAAGTCCTGCAGGCCTTTGGAGGTAACGATTTTTTTTTAATTCTCAACCATCTCTTAATATAAAAAAATCTTCTAAAATTTACACGTCTATTGATGAATAAATTTCTATCAATATTTAATATTAATGCATTGTATTTGATTTATCGTTTTTCGTTAATTTACACTGAGAAACAAAAAACGTACAAGTTAAAAAGAAATGTAGTTTAAAGTTTGCGAAGATTGAGTGAGAATTGCAAACACTTCTCGATGGTATAAAAATAAATAAAAAATCACACATAATAAATGTACTGAAAAAATTAATTTTTCTCGATAATATTTCCAAGGTGTTATTAACAAATTGATGAAAAAAAAATTGTTCAACAAATTTCCCGGCAAACCGATTTTGCTGAATATGTATGAATATTTTCAACTTTTTAAATTCACTCTGAATTTCATTATTTACCAAAAATGTTCTCCGTGTAAAAAAAAAAACTCAAAGCCGATTTAAACATCTGAAAAAAATCATACGTATCCAAAAAATGCATTATCAATATTTTGACTTTAATATGCATGATTTTTCTCTGATTTCTGTACCGTCGAGAAGTTTGCAATTCTCTCTCAATTTTTGTAAACTTATGCAAAATGAACACTATGCGCACGGACTACTTTCAATGTACACATCTCATCGATCGGTTATTTATCATCGAAAAAATGATTTGTTCATTAATGTTAAATATTACCCAACGGATAACATTCTCCTATCTTCGACGAACAATCGGAGAGCGATACTTTGGCTTCTTCCAAAAATTTTCCACACTGCTCGACGAGATCCACGCATTTGAAATGCTTTGTCAAAAGATTTTTCGTTATTCTTCCTATTCCACTGCCGCAGTCTAGAGCATAAGTTTTCTGTGGTGGATCTTTCAGCTGGAAGGGAAAGAAGGAATTAATGTTTATATATCGTTTATGTGGTTCAAAAAAAAAAATTGCGAATTTGAAAAAAATATTGAAGTGAATTAAGAAAAAAAAATGTATATATATATATTTTATAAAAAATATAAAAAAAAACCAAAGCCAACCATAGGCATAGGTAGGTTTTGATAGGTTAAAAAAATTTTTTATCGTAAAATATTTCAGATATCCAAAATGCCATGACGTTTTTGTTTTGTAAAAAATACCTTGAACAACGACTTCAAAAAGTTTTGTGAACCTTCTATGTCGGTGCGAGATATAAAACCAAAACCTCCGAGCATGCCGTCAACGGTTGCTGGTATATTGTTCCAATATTTAGCGGCATCCGCGTAAAATTCATTGCTCTGCGTTTCGTAGGATTCTTCATTATTTTGTTCCTCGTCCATGACAGCGCTCTCCTTCGATTCGTTAGATGTTTCAATGAATTTTCAAATGTTCGTCGGTCGCTTCGCGACTCTTCGTCGAGACAAGTGACAGCGGCGGAGAAGCAATCACGCGTTCGGTTCGACTTGGCCGTCTCGACTGGGGTTGACCACACGCGGTACTCGGGAAGGGAGTACGCACGGATTGTTGCAATGCTCCGGCGATGTTGGATCCCCCGCGGCAAACGCCGGTGAACAATTCTTATCGCGTTGGACCGTTCGACAGACCGAATTTTCACAGAAGCGATGAATCTTTTTGAAATACTTTTCATGAATCGATACGCCGAGAATGAAGTATTGGATCCAAAACTAACTAAGACCGAACTCGCGATAGAAAAAGAAGGTTTGAAATCCGTGCCACATCATGAAGAGCCCACCTTAACAGCTGTTTTATCGTTGGAGGGGTTTCTCCGATATTTTTCGTTGTGTATTAAACACAGTACATATGTATCAAACCATCTCGAAGATGTAAGTATTATCTACCCGCTTTTCTAGGAGCTCGGGCCAAAGGAGCCTCCGGACAGAGTCGGATTCTTCGCGAGGAATAACCGAATGTTCCGTCTGTCGCGCGTGCTTTCACGGTGACCACGAAAAATTTTGGCAATCGATGAAACTCTCGAAAGTCCACGACGCCTCTACCACGAGAGAACAAAATTGATACAATCGTTCGAGGCGCAACAACGAGCATTACCGTGTTGTTGTATATCGGCACAAACGTGTATATACATGTATATCAATTAAACGAGTGAAAAGAGAGGAAAGAAAACGCTGTGTCTACGGACACCTATCCGTGACGAAAATCGCCGTGCCTATTTCTGACCCCTCTATCTGTAGCGTAGTCTGTTCCCCCCACTCTTCGTCCTTGGAGCATTCGTCCGGTCGTGTCTTTAGTACGAATACGAGCATACGTTCTCACGTTCTTTGTATTTCTCGTATATAACAAAATATCAATCAACCCTGCAATGTGTAATCGCATGGAAAAAAAAAAAAGAATGCAACTCAATTTTTGCGTACAAAACTGAGACTTTAACTGTTTTTTTTTTTTCTTAAAATGAAATTTGCAATTCTCTCTTATCTAGAGTAGCTCAGGATGGCCAGTAGCCGGTACAATTTATCAATCGAAACATCGAGATATTCGAGGGAAGGGAAGTAGCGGTATGTACAGTCTTGCGCATAGGATGCTTCTTCTCGCGTCTCCTCTCTCACACGGGGCCCCACTATAGCGTGTGCTGCCCCCGAGCGAGTCAGTCGGCACCGAAGCTAAAATGTAGTATAATATCCGTAGTCTAACATGGCAGGAGAGAATATTCTCGCGTTATTCGCATGACTATCGCGTACAACCCCGTCGTTGAGCCGGCAAATATGAGCCGTGACATTGTTTTTTCGAGGGTTCCGTGGTGCACGTATATCACGATTAACGGAACACATTGATATTCATAATACGGTGTAACAACACGAGCAGGTAACCATTTTTTGCAACGGACGAGACAGTCAACGCTTTTTTTTTTCTACGAAAACTCGCGAGCAATTGTTTGTTTGAGCTTGATTTTTGACAATCCCATCGTTATCACGATCTCGCCTACCGAAACATCCGCGAAAACTCGTTCGATACGAATCCGCAGCTTTTGCCGAATGTTTTCATCGGCGAGCCTCGAAACTCGAAGGACACGATCCGAACGGTTTTTCCGTTGTAGAGGGTGGCTTTTCGACGAGGGACTGTCTAGCACGCGATCGCTCGCTCTTTTTTTTTTTTTCGACATCAGTCAGACGATTGATTCATTAAACTGCAATTTAGATGTATACAAAACTATCCAATATACGTGTCGCGTTCACGCGTTTCTCGCGATTCGAGCGCGTCGTTCGAAAATTCGTGAAAAAAAAAAAAAATCTCGCGATTTTGCCCCCAGTGTAGTTGTGCGATTTTTTTCTCCATCTCATCGAATAGCCGCCGGTCGATCGAGATTCTCCAGTCTCGAGTTCAGAGTCATTGAAGAATATCCGTTCGCTTTTCGGGGTAAAACGACCGTCGATTAACACCATTTTATACTGCGCATTCGGCGACGGTATTCTCAGTTGCATAACGAAGCTCTAGGAAAGACTTCTGGATTACGCGCAAAGCAAGAGTCGTAAGCAAAAGTTAAATGAAGAAAAAAACAATTCATTTTCACGAGCTATCTAGTCGATTGAATTGGAAGGTCTATGGAAGGACACGGATAGCGCAGCCTCTAACGACGATTCGACAAATTTTTCATTGCCACTCGTGATTTCTTTTTTCAGGCTTAAACTCCGTCGAGGCTGCAAAATTTGACAAAAAAATGGATGGAACGAGAGCGGCGGAGGTTTTGCCTCTGCTACAGGAACGTCTTGCTATATTACCCGGCGGCAGAGATCGTCGCGGCGGACCGGTTCTTGTTTTTCCAACAACGCCGAGAAGAGAACGAGCCAAGCCCGAAGATTACAGGCGTCTGTTGCAGTACCTTCTAGCCATTCCAAACGACGATGTCAGGATGCTCGGTTTTACGGTGATCGTCGACATGAGAGGAGCTACTTGGGACTTTACGAAACCCATTTTGAAGGTCAGATTATTAACGAGTGTAAAATGGATTCTGTCTAATGAAAAAATTCGTTGCGCAAGATTTTTCCCAGATTTTCTTTCTGTCTTTTTATTCATATTTAGAACTGTTTATTTTACTCTCACAATGTCCTTTGTTCGGCGGAAGATTTTAAAACACATTTTCATCGTTACCTTTACCTCGCTAATTGGACTTGTCCGTGTCGTTTGATCGTCCTTGCGAACGCGCATATTAAGAGAGAGATTTTTGTCAAGATAAATATTAAACGTTGAATCTTTATGACCATAATGAATCAACGCGTGGGTTTTCACAATCGTCCATAGTCATAATGCAAAATAGATCACAAAGCAACTTGTCTGAAATTTTGTTCTTTATTTATCAGTTTTTTCGGACGATTAACTCCGAAATTGATTCATCTCCAAGATAAATAACAAACATTGAATCCCCAAGAAGATGACGAATGACTGTAGTTTCCAAATCGCTCATTGAAATAATGCAATTTTTCGAAAATTAACTCGTAAACGAGAACTTTAGAAAGTACAGACTGAAAATCAGTTCGATCTATCAATCTTTTTACGTTTTATCGAATCGCCGATTTTCATCTGAAAATATATTGAATAAATAATAAATATCCCAGAGGTCCTATTCAAGCGAGATTGTGCGAAATTAAACTTTTTTTTTGCCATCGGTAATCACGATCTAATTGAGAATTGATATGATTAATAAAGAAAAAAACAAAACCTTACGAAAACTTTTCGTATCCATGTACCGAGCAATCAATGAAGAACGTTTTTATCGACATTTTTTCCCGCCGACATTGGGCACTCGGCCGACAGACGACGAAGAAATTCTCTCGGTTTTCGTCATTATTCTCCGCAGCATCCGCGAAATCAATCGACGCGTCGAAAAGTCTCTAACGAATTTCTTTCTTTTTTTTTTTGTCTCCATCATGAAGGTGTTGCACGAGCACTTTCATCGATCGGTTCACGTGGCATTCATCATAAAACCCGACGGATTTTGGCAGAAACAAAGGACATCGTTGGCCAAACAGAAGAAATATAACTTCGAGGTAAATGGAGCAATCAATAGGGAAACTGACGTTGGTTGAATACAGGAGAGAGCGAGAGAGAGAGAGAGAGATGATGGTATAGTTGATAGTAGACGATATAGCACAGCCCTGTTGGCTAGGCCCTCTGGCCTACTTTGGCACCATTTCACTACTGTATACCGTTTATTGAATGCACCGAGGCAGCGAAATGCTCCTCTGCTCATTGTGCCTGCACTGATGCCAAGAGTAAATATCCGACAATGCAACCCCCTTCTGTCTCCCTCTTTTTTCGATCCACCCTCATACCCGCGACGGGTGACCAACAAAAAAAAATCCAATGCAGATTATAGCGACAAAAGATGACCTTTTGAAAAGCCGATATTCCTCTTATGACCCCGATCGTCATCGGGACGCGCAAATTTTTCTTTTTTTTTTTACCGTATAAAATACATTTTTTTGATACGTATGTTACGTATGATACCATCCACCGTCTATATATCATGTGTATTCGATATCCGAACGATTGCACCCCAAATTTCGCGAGAGGTCAGTACGTATTTTTAAACTTTCTCCAATCGGTTGGAAAAAAAATAACAATCGCGAGTGGGCACGGAAAAAATCGGATAGTTACTTCGGAAACTCGGGATCTAATACCAAGATTTTTTGCAACATTTTCTATTATTTTGCGAACAATTAGTCGTACAAAATCGCGAGACGTCAATATTTTTCAAAAACTATTTCTAGTCGGTTAGAAAAAAACTAAAGACGAAAAGATTACGATCATTCGAAAATGTCATCGGCAAACTGAGTATTGAAATAATCAAAACTCCCGCACCATTTTCTCCAATTTTCCGCGCGAGCGACCGTTCCGACTGAATTAAAATTCTTATTGAATGTCTATTGTGCGCCGCGAAACATAAAAATTGTCCTACATACGACCGGTTACGATACCCGAGTTATAGTGTTCCGTACTGTATCGTGCACGTCTGTATAAACCAATCTTGCGTTCTTTCAGATAAATCCAATAAGTCTGGAGGCACTTGGTAAATTTATCGATCCGTCACAATTGACCTCGGACCTGGATGGCACGTTGCAGTACGATCATGCACAGTGGATTGAGACGCGTCTCGCGGTCGAAGATTTTACTTGGCAAGCGGCCGATCTGCTCGACAGGCTCGACGATCTTCAGGAAGATCTCAGCCGTAATGATTTCGCGGACGACGTAGGCGGTGCCAAGCACGGTATCGATCTGCATAACGAGATGAAGAAGAAGATAATGAAAGTACCGGTAGAAGAGGTCGAGGTCGTTGGGCAACGCTTGTTGCAGCGTTTCAACAACGGTTTGTCCCCCAAGATAATTATTTTTTTCTCTGAACCAAGACAAATTGTACACGGAGTACGAGAAACATTTTTTTTTAAATAAAAATTCCTTAAATTCCAGGAATGTCCGGCACGAGTGGCGAAGGCGGTAGCATAGAGAGCGGCGCTTCCGGTGGAATAGATCCCGATGGCCGTGCCCTCGCGGCTTTGGTGATTCAACATCTCGACTCTGTACACGCGGCGCAGCAGCATTTGCTACAACTGTGGCACATAAAAAAGATGAAGCTCGATCAGTGCTTTCAGTTGCGTCTCTTCGAGCAAGATTGCGAGAAGATGTTCGACTGGATATGCCACAATCGCGAGGTTTTTCTCGCCAATTACGTCGAGATCGGCCGATCCTATCAGTTGGCGAAGAATCTTCAAGAGGAACACAAACACTTTACGATGAGCTCGATGAACGTTTACGTGAACATAAACAAAATACTGACGATGGCAGGAAGATTGTTGGAGACGCAGCATTACGCCGCCGGTCATGTGCGCGCCGTTGCCGGTCGATTGGATCGCGCGTGGAAGGAATTCGCGGCGGGTCTCGACGAGCGAACCGCCGTTCTCGGTTTGAGCGTCGTTTTTCATCACAAAGCAGAACAATACGTCGACAGCGTTTCCGGATGGAGTCAAGCATGCGAATCGGCCAATTTGCCAAACGAAATTCCCGTTCTCGAGGCTCACATACGACAGCATCAGACTCTCTACGAGGCCATGTGCCAAGCTTACACCGAGGTAAGACGATATGCCATAAATCTTTTATAACAATCGATCGAATTATCGGAGAATTTTTTTTTTTTACTCTGTGCAATGCCCAACAGCTTTCGCACGCTCTCGACGATGGAGGGACAATTTTTTAACGGTGATATAGTTGCACAGCGTGCAAAAGCCTGCACGCGGTTTTACGCGATGCTACAACGAGCCTCGGGAACTTATTATAGAGAATCTCACGGACGCTACGATGCGTGATTACCTTGAGCTTTCTCAACGGTTATTTACGTACTCGCGGGATAACCCTTAAGGGAATTTTTAATCCGTTTTCCGATATCTTCGCAGAGCTTTTTTTTTCAATATTGCAAACTTTAACGATCGTTTTCGAAAGCCTTCGAAGCGGCAATAATTCGAGGTGCTCGCTTTGAAAGATTTATCTTTATAATTCGACACGAAGTACTGAAAAACTTTGATGATATGTTTGACATTTTTTTTAGACGTTCGAACAATTTTGTTCCATTTTTCTTTTTTCTGCTGTCCGTTTATATAGAGTATAAATAATGATTATATCGTGAAAATGCTTTTTATGAAGCCATTACGCTGCCGAGAAATAATATATGCCCTTTAGGTGTGCGTATACGAATTTCCGTTATGTTACGATGTTGATTGCTGATAGCGGAGGATCGTCGTCGAGTGATTTGTTTAATTGATTTTTTGTAAGATAGTGGATATTCCGACAGGTTTACAACGCGTACCAAGCACTATTGAGCGGTCTTGGCTCAATGCTCCAAGTTTGCCATAGCACAAGCACGACCAGCGGCACAGCCTCGGAACCGTTTCACAACGATTATGTACGACAATTACATTACATACATTTACAATAATACTCCTTTACTCGTTCATTGTTCATAGCTGATCGATATCCAAACGCTAGCTTGGTGACTGTTGGGCCGCTACTTGAGGGAAAAACAAATACAAAACCGATGTATAACTCCTATGCGAAGAATAACACTCGTCACCGTAACACTAAATCTACTCGTTTCAGGGGGCCAAAACGCTAATCGCAATGTAGTGGTGCTACAGTCTAATGAATCGTTGAGAAAAAAAATAGAACGAACACTTCTTGTTCCACATCACGTTACCGTCATTCGCCGAAAGTTGAAAACTCGAAGACAATACATGACGTTCAAAAAAATCGAAAGTATGTTTTTTTTAAATCCGATAAGTACAACAAAATTCGTGTAATTGAATTTTGAAAGTATACAAATTAATCAATGCAGAAGAATCAAACATTCTTGTATACATTTTTGCTTTTTCGGTGATTCATGTATTTCCTCGAGCCGATACTTCTTCTTTTATAACTTCGTCTTCCGTATAAATTGTCAAATAATTGCAAAACGTGGAATCGAGGTGTCGGTGGTTCGATGTGTAAACGTTTGAAACTGAATAAATCTCACACGTGGGTTTCTCTGGGTTGTAACGTTGTTTAGGTACACAGTACCAGTAAGAAGCTTCTCTACCAGCTGGATCATCTCGTTCAAGTCTGTAATCAACCACAAGGAATTGACCACGCCACCAGAAAACATGTATGTCCGTCCGTGTGTGCTTGAAATTTTGTGTCATCACAATATTTTTTTTGGTAGTTGTTATTACGTTGATATTTGTCGTATCGTTTGTGTATGCACCGTCTTGGACCTGTTTGTCATCGCGCACCGCCGGTTCAATGGCACACGATTTTACGAGATATAAAAAAAATAATTGCACGCTGTTCATCCTCGATTATCACGAACAAAGGAAAACAATCTTATAAACTGTCCGATTGCTCGTGGCTAACTTACTTATCGAGGCGTAATTGACGCTTGAGAATGGACCCGATTTCCTAACTTGATTAATCGATAGCATGAATCACTCGAAAAACGTAGTCGTAGATTTTATTTTCCAATTTAAACACATAATTTTTTTCCTACACGACCCAATCGAATATCCAAGGTGACCCGCGGAATTGTTTCACTCAATCTTTCGATTGCAATTTTCTCTTCTGCAAGTCCCGGAAAGAAAAAGTAATCGGAATATTAGAATTCTCTGATCTTCGCTGGAACTTCGAGTAGATCACAATGATTTCATGGTTACTTCGAAACGCACCGATATATTGATTTGGCGCAATTTCTCTTTTTGTTTTTCCCAAGTTCATCATCAATACGCAAGTTCGATAGATAGCAATAGAAAATCCCTGCTGGTTTTGTCTCAAGGCTACTAATAACTGAATTCATTCTGCACCAAAAATTTCTCCACTTTCCGCAATTTCGAAGAATTTCTTTTTTTTCTTTCTATTCCCGTCGTCTCGATGGAAGAGCTATAAAATAAATTTATAACGTATTCTATATACGGAATAGAGTCAAGATGGTCACGGGATGGACAACCGCGGTGGTATGAGCGGAAATCCAGCCGCTGATTACAGCGAGGGTGCATCACACGTGCTTGCTGTTATACATCAAATTTTAGGCCATCACAGAGCTCTGGAGGCTCGATGGCATGCTCGTAAAGTCAAGTTGCATCAACGACTCGCTTTAAGGTATGGGAATTTATCACGTTTTCGTCCGATTTGATCAATACGTTTCTTTTTTGTCGTATAATGTCGTCTTAACGTTAATGTACGCTCGGCTTCTGCGGCTTCCATACAAAAAGTAAAGATAATCATTCGACTCGTTAAACGCGTGCAATCCATCCCGTTCGCAATCGATTCGCAGACTCTTCCAAGAGGACGTTAAACAAGTGTTGGACTGGTTGACGAATCACGGCGAAGTTTTCATCAGAAAGAACACCGGCGTCGGACGGAATCTTCAAAAAGCACGAGTTTATCAAAAGAGTCACGAGCACTTTGAAAATGTTGCACAGGTATGATATTACAAGAGATAAAAAACAAAATCCCAGACACAGAAATTCGATAAAATGCTTTTTAAAAAAACCTATCGTTTTTTCTTTTTCTTTAGAATACTTACACGAATGCAACGAAGCTTCTTACCGCTGCCGAGGAGCTCGCTCACACGGGCGAATGTGCGGCCGACGAGATCTATGCGGTAGCACAGGAATTGGAAGCTCACGTCAGCAGCTTTGCGACCCGGGTCGAACAGAGACGCAGACGCTTGGATCTCGCTGTGGTATTTTATACGCACGAGAAAGAGGTACCTTATTATCAATTATAATAACCCTTCGCGAGCAACTTGAAACTTGTAGAGCTATTCAAGGTTTCAAGCCGTTCAAATGCTATAAAAAACCTGAAAAAAATCACGTATAGATTCGAAGTCCTCGAAAAACTGTACCGGATATTTGATAAATTTAACATGTGAATACGAATTCAATTAATGATATTTAACTATGCGATGATTATTGTGTTAATAATTATCTTGAAACGCTGGTCCATGCGATGGAGTTTTAACATAAATCGTATAAGTTAGACAAGCCGCAGCTTACTTTCAATGTTCATGAGAAAAATCAATCAAGTTTGAAAAATGAATGAATAATATAATAGAGATTGATTTTAAAACGATAACAATGTTTTCAGCTAAGTGGCTGGGTTGACGAGTTACGACAAGAATTGCAACAGGACGAAGTCGCCGAGAGTTTGGAGACAGCTGAAAGGCTTCTGGATCAATGCGCCCAGCACAGATCTTCGTGTCTCGAGGCCTGCGCCTCGACGATTGCTCAGGGTGAAGCGTTGCTTCAGGAACTGCGCGATTCCACCGATGCGCCGGACACTACGGGTTCCGTGAGTGAAGCTGTTATTCGTATTTCTTACCGTACGAAATTATTCGTACAACATCGCCATTCAACGCTCTATTGTCGCTTTCGCGTGTTCTTCAGATATCCGCTGTCGAAGCCGCGCTCGACAGACTCGCGGGTCTTCGACAAGAGCTCGAAGAATTGTGGGCCACCCGAAAGCTTCGTCTCGAGCTGTGTCTCCGATTGCGCGTCTTTGAGCGAGACGCTCTCGAAGCGAGCGGTCAACTCGAAATGTGGGCCCAAGAGTTGCAGGGACCGCAGAGAGAAGGATCGCCCGAACAACTTTTGCGCGTTCACAACGACGGTGTCGCACATATGCAGAACACGGCCTTTCAAGTATTACAACAGGGACAGGAACTGGCTCAGGTAAGAGGCGCGGAAACAGCAGATGCACTTAATGTTATTCAATATTCAACATATATACGCTTCGTAGAAGAATAATTTAAAACAATTCAAGTGCTCAAAAAGTTTCGAATCCTTCGGGAACACGTTTGCAATCGAATATCGTTAATTCACCGGATAGTGGATATTAGGGAGATAATCAAAGATTTTTGTGCAAGAATTGCGACATCATCGATAATGTATTTTTGTCGATAAATTTTTTTCTAATACTGTCTCTTTGATTATAAAGTCAATTTTTCAAATGAAGTACATCAAGATTTTGCACGGATTTCTGCTTGTTTTGTACTGCACAGCTCCGTATGAGACTTATGTCTGGACCTAATAAATACTTTTTCTCTAAAGTTTACATAACTCACATCTGACTGTCGGAGAAATCCGACTCGAAAGACTTTGCGGGCAGGCTAACGCTTGAAAATAAACTTAATCGAAAAATGCCTTTTGTTAGACTAAATTTATGTCCGATGATGCGATGTTAAAAATGATCTCTCACACTGCAGTTTTTCTGACAACATTTCCTGAAAAAAAATAATCACGATATCGATAAGCAAGCTCTTGCAGAAAACTTTTTTTATCATCCCCGTAGTTATTCCGTAATCGAATTTCTTCCCGATACCAACCGATCCCCGCCCCGAATTCTCGATATTCCTTGTCGAGCAGTGAAACAGTGCCACGCCACTCTACGGTACACGCGAGTCGATAACGGTCAAATTAATTATATACTCTATGTCTCGGCCGATCGTAACCGCGATAGGTATTGGAACAAGCGGGAGTTTGCATAATGGCAGACGGACAGCACAGCGCATCGGCGCGCGTCCAAGTGTTGCTGGAATTTCTGAACGAGCGCGAGATGGACGCCGAGGATCTTGCCGAAATGCGACGCGTTCGCCTCGAGCAGGCGGCGCAATTGGTACAATTGCAAGGGGACGCGACGCACGTTGCGAACTGGATAAGAAACGGCGAAGCGATGCTCTTGGCCTCGCTTCGAGTGCCCGAGCATCTGTCCGATGCCGAGCAGCTTCGTCTGGAGCACGAGCAGTTCCAAGTGGCCATTGAGAAGACTCACACATCCGCGGTTCAGGTATGTCGTTTATTATTAACGTTGTCCCAAACGTATTTTCGCACTCTCGAGCGCCTCGCTGTGCCGCGCTCGCCATCATTCTATTCGTTCGTTCGCATTGCGAAATACATATTCTAAAATGAAATTTTCGAACATTCGCGCGCGCAGGTTAAGCATCGCGCCGATGCTCTCGTGAGCGCGAATCATTACGATCCGAAGAGCATCCGCGAAGTCGCCGAGGACGTTACGAAGAGATGGCAACAGTTGGTCACGTGCGCGGAGGAGAGACACAAGCTCGTTACCGCTAGTATAAACTTTTACAAAACCGCTGAACAAGTGAGATCGGTGCTCGATAGCCTGGAACGGGAGTACAGACGCGACGAGGATTGGTGCGCGTCCGGTGAAAAAGGCGGACAGGTACCGACCCTCGTCGGCAAGCATCAGGAGCAGAAGGAAGCTTTTCTCAAAGCCTGTACCCTCGTTAGACGAACCGCTGAAACATTCCTCAAGTATACCAATCGTAGCCTACAGTTCTATAGCTATCAAACGAGCAGCGCTGGATCGGAGAACAAAGTCAAAAGTAAGAAAAGAGTCTTTGCTTTTTTTTCAATGCGTTCTTCTTTTTTTTTTTTTTCTTCGATTATTACTCCTTTCAATTGTTATTTTGACCATTTTCACTCGTACTTATTAAATTTCTAATCTGGAACTTTTTTTTTGTCGCAGATATACTCGAAGAGTTGAGATGCAAGGAGAACAAAGTACTAGAATACTGGACCCAGCGAAAGAAACGCTTGGATCAGTGTCATCAGTACGTACTTTTCGAGCGCAGCGCCAAGCAAGCACTGGAATGGATAAGTCAGACCGGCGAATTGTACCTCGCGACGCACACAAATGTGGGGAAAAATCGTCTCGAGAATGAACAACTTTTGCAGGAGCATAACGAGTTCAAGGGCGCCGCGAAGGTAAAAAACTGAACAAAAACATACATTTCCGTTAAAAAAAAGTCGCTGACATTGTTATTAATCGATTGGTAAATCACGAGTTATTCGAGCTTAAAATACGCGAATTCTTTTGATAAATCTGCTCGCACGGGAGAATAAAAAGTTTCGCTACTCTAAAGACAGCGTCTGACGACATCAGTGTGTTGTTGCTCAATCGCGGAACGCGAGAGCGAGAGTGCCAAGTGGCACAAAGCCGTTCACGAGCTTTCGGAAAGAAATTTATTCGAAGATCTTCGAAATTTGTTGATGCTACCGGGACTACAAAGAAATATTGGAAAATTGTTTTCGCGTTGATGAAATTGTATTCCTTCTTTTTTTTTTTTCACGTTACTTATTAACTATCGACGATAAAACCGATACTGATACCGATATATATATATATATATTTTTTTTTTTTAATCGTTGCGACTATCAGGAGACACGCGAGAGGGTGAAATTGCTCATTCAACTGGCCGACAATTTGGTCGAGAAGGGACACGTTCATGCAGCGGCGATAAAACAGTCGGTTGCCGAAGTCGATCAGCGTTACAAGGACTTCAGTATGCGAATGGATTGTTACAAGAGTCAGATCGAAGACGATTTGGGAATACAGTCGGACGACGGTCAGAAAGATTTATCGATCGATCGCAACTCCGATCCGCTGTTGGAAGAGAAGATAAAGGGAAAGGATCTGAAGGAATTGAATGAGGAGAAGCGACGATCCGCGCGACGGAAAGAGTAAGTCATTCTTTCCTAAATAAAGAGAATTAATACGAAATTTATCTGAACGGTAAACCACAATTCACAATTATCCAACCGATAATCCGAACGGATGGAAAAACTATTCCAATCCCAATAAGCTATTTTATAAGAGAACAATAATTATATGAAAATAATAGATACAATTAGAAAAGACACCTTATAAAATCAAATCCTGTTATTTTTGGAATGATTTCGGATCAACCGATCGATTTATTCTTTTGCCGCAAGGCTATTTACCATCGCCGTACGAAAGTTATTCACAATATTGTTGTCACATTGCAGATTCATAATGGCGGAACTTCTGCAAACCGAGAGAACGTACGTGAAGGATTTGGAGACTTGTATACGCTGCTTCCTCGAGGAAACTCGAAGTGGACGTGGAATAGTACCGACGGGACTGCAGGGAAGAGAATCGATTATATTTAGTAATATGGAGGAGATTTATCAGTTTCATTGCGATATATTTCTCCGGGAATTGGAGAAGTACGAGACAATGCCCGAGGATGTTGGTCATTGTTTCGTAACTTGGGTACGTAATATCGTTTATCAATAATCATTGCCCGCAGTTGGTAGAAAATGTCAAGTATTCATAACAGAATTTTCAAATAACATCTTGTTTCTTCCACCAAATTTTTCAGGCTGCCAAGTTCGACATGTACGTGACGTACTGTAAAAATAAACCGGAGAGCAATCAACTGTTGGTAGCTCACGGTGGCAGTTGGTTCGAAGATTTACAGCGGCGACATCGGGTCGAACATCCGATAGCCGCATACCTCATAAAGCCCGTGCAGAGAATAACAAAATATCAGCTATTGCTGAAAGATTTGCAGGTACGAATCGAGAAGCGATGGACGATTGAAAATTCCATTAAAGGACATCGAGAGCGATTAACGTAAAACAATGTTTTTGTTTTTTAATACTACAGGCTTGCTGCCAAGAGGGGCAGGGTGAAATCAAAGATGGTTTGGAAGTAATGCTAAATGTGCCTAAAAAAGCAAACGATGCCTTACACTTGAGTCTGTTGGAAGGCTGCGACGTCAGGATAGACACGCTCGGTGACGTAGTGTTGCAAGATTCCTTTACCGTTTGGGATCCGAAGCAATTGATACGCAAAGGCAGGGATCGCCACATATTTCTTTTCGAGCTCTACCTCTTATTTAGCAAAGAAGTCAAAGATTCCGCCGGCAAGGTAACGTTCGCTATCAATTTTAAAAGAAAACAAATAAGACTATAAAATGTCAGAAACATATAAATAAGAAAATAAATCTTAATACATGCAACGGTAAATTATTATGATCAACAACGAAGAAAAATGATTGAAAATATAATTGAAACATAATTTTGTTATCAGGTGAAATACATATACAAAAGTCGTCTGATGACCTCGGAGCTCGGCGTAACCGAGCACATTGAGGGTGACGAGTGTAAATTTGCCGTTTGGACCGGTCGAGCACCGACGAGCGACACGCGCGTGGTATTGCGCGCTAATTCATTGGAGGCCAAACAACTTTGGGTGAAGAGATTGCGGGAGGTAATCCAAGAGACGTACTTCAGTCTCAGCATGCCGAAGAGCCCGGCGAAGAAGAGTTCGAGTCAACGTTCCAGCAGGGATCTCGAGGAATGCGCCTCGCTCGACGACAGCGTCGAGAATCTCGATCGCAACTCTTTGGCATCATTCGGATCCACCAATACCACAGATTCCGAC
The DNA here is from genome assembly GCA_963924025.1 of Ischnus inquisitorius. NCBI lineage: Eukaryota > Metazoa > Arthropoda > Insecta > Hymenoptera > Ichneumonidae > Ischnus > Ischnus inquisitorius. Next base: position 3,813,982 of record OZ001245.1, read on the forward strand.
AAGGTAAGTTCGAATCCAACGCTCTATTCCCTTTAAAAATTTTACAGCGGATACGGAAAAAGAAAATGACGAAACTTTTCTACAGTCGCACGAGAGTCGCGATAGGATCCCCGTGGATTCCTACGAGAATATCTCTCGTTCCGAGAGACACGTCGCGACCCTCGTTACGCGCGAAAACTTTCGCGCCGACAACTGCACAATTCACTCTCGCACGAATAAATCCATCCGTTTTGCCCGCTAGCGCGGAGGCCGGATGAACTTTATCCGGGTTCACGCTTTGTTGAACTCGCGCGGGAGATTCACGACCATAGGTAGAAATTTCATCGGACAACGAGAGCTTTTCATGTAAAAAAGCGTATCTCTGTTATCCATTCCCATTGTCGCTTGTGCAACGACAACGTATCGTTTTTCGGATTCCATTCTTCTTGCAATCTGTGACGATTGCGACGAGAAAAAGCGTTTTTTTGGCTCGTCTACGTCAAAAAGAAGACAAATATCAAAATCGAACATATCCGAAAAGAGAACACCGCAATAAAATCACAAACATACGAGAGCAGAAACGTTTTAACAGAAAATGTCAGCTAAAATCGCGCTTTAGTGAAAAAAATTGTATTGTTGTGACCAAAAACGTATTCATAGTCATAAAGTTCGTTCTTTTCGTAGTTAGAAAAATGATCTATGAACGGAACGGACACGGAATTTCAAATTTATAGTTTTTGCCGTGGAATCAGTCTGCAAAAGTAATAGAAGAGTCTTTCTAACAAAAAAGAAACTGACGTACGGCCGATAGCCATAGTTTATTAGTCAACATCCATGAAGTCTTTTGGACACACCCATCTTCGGTAAATGCGTTTTCTCCACGAATTCGCGCCCAAATATTATTTTTGCCCCGAAACTACCGAAAACCATTCGAGAGATTCATCAAAAACTTACAACGACAATCATCGATTCAACAGTGATTTAACGGTGATTTTTCTCACTAATCTAGCTACTGAAACTGTGGCATGTATAACGCAAAAGGCCATACAGAAAAATATGATTGGCAGTGTTCGCTGAGAGATGACGAAGGTGGAGGAAACTCTACTGACCCCGGGGTCATCTATAGGTCGAAAGGACGCGCGTGGTTGCTTCGCATTCGAGAGTCTCAACGACCGTTGGGGCTCCCCACGTTCGACGTGTGGTTGAAGCACCGTTCGTCGATCTCTCGATTGTTGCTGGAAGGAATGTACAACGCGCCAGTTGTCTCCTCCTACCTCGGGCGCCGCATCGTGTCTCAAGGCCATCGGCGACAGAGTTGCGATCTGCGTTGGACGATTGTTGGAGGAAGAAAAAAAAAAAAAACAAAGGAACGAATTAAATACGCGGCGTCTCGCGGAAGAAGGATTCATACGAAATTCATCGTGGCGTCGTTCGTTTCGAGAGGTTCGAAACAGCCGTACATACGGCGCACGACGCAAGGGTGTTTAGCTTCCGGGCAAATGCGATATGGCAAAGTATCACAGAGGGATTGGATGGGCATTGGAGGGCGGAGGGGCGGAACACGGTAGAGGGAAGGACACGAGAGGGGAGAGTAGAGGAGAAACGAAGCGGAGAGGCAGTGGCGGCAGGGTGGTTCCAGGGTCGACTGGAGGTCGAATTGGCACGCGGCGGCATATCCAGCCCGAACGCCGAGGAGGCCGGCGCGGCGCGCTATGCCGGGGCCGCCGACTCCGCTCTCAACCGGGATCGATCTGCTCGAGCAGACGCCTACCCGTTCTGCCGCGGAGTATCAGAGACAGAAGCTGCCGCAGCATCCCAAAGCTTCCGAAATGCTTCGAGGCTCTATGTCTCGCTCTCCGTCTCTCTCCGTTTCATCGACGATTACCGAGCTCTCGTCGTTACCAACGCAACTGCGAGACATTCACGGGATTAAGCTTCGGCAGTTTTTTTTTTGTTACTCCGCATTTGAAATTATTTCATAGGCTATGGCTTCTTTATAGTTTTGTAAAAGCATTTCCTAAAACAGTTTATCGACGCGAGGACGAGTTAAAGATGTAGAAATTCTAGCTACTTTCTTATCATAGGCTTTTGAGATTTATTCAACGACCGGAAGAGATAAAAATTGTTTTTTTTTCTGTCTCGTAATTTCTGACACGAAATTTGACACGAAACGCTGAATCGGTAGTTATATTAATACGCGATTATTGCAACAAATTTTCATAGTTAAATTTTTGCGAGGCGTTGCGATTCGGTATCTTAAATTAACCGATCCCGTGTTTAAATGAACAAAAAAGTTCATGATGGCGCCCGTGTTTTTCACCGGAAGAGAATACGCGACCGGACAGTCGACTGAGTTTCGGTAGTTTTTCTCAGAGCTTTAGAAAGCTGTGAAAACGCAAAAAGAACCACGAAAAAAAATCCTTTTGCGTACAATCGAAGCATTTCATAAAGCATTCTCTCCTGCGTATTTCCCGGTATTCTTGCTCACTAAATACGAATCCAACAGCTGTTTTGCCTAAATTCAAGTAAAACGGTGGAACTCGCGACGAAAAGAATCACGTTTCCGGCGCGACGATAATTAAAAATTCTTCTCGAACAACTTACGACTTCAGGCTCGCGCGGCAGCCTTTGGAAAAACGAATAAATCGGCGCCAAAATAATCTTCAATATTTTTGAATTTCTTTTTTTTTTTTTTTTTTTTTTTTTTTTTTCGTTCATGAACAATATTATTGGATACGCAGGACATAGCTAGGTTACTGGACAACCGATGAGGTATATCGCGGGTATTTTTCTTCAATAATTCATTGGCATTGACTCGGTGGTCATTAACTGGTTCAATCGCCCCTACTGTTCCACCGCCGGTGAGGTTTTCCTCGTTCGGTGTTTCCTCGCTCGCGCATGTGTCGACCAGATATCTCGGTGAGAAGTCTCGCAAGCTCCCGGTGGCTGCGCGAAACTGCCACGGGCCGAGGGCTCAACGTTGGCGGGGGCCCCGCACCGGCGATCCGCACTCGATCGTACGTTAGCTCGCCGGGTCGCGCGCGCGGATATCGTGTCCTCTCCCCGTTGTGTGCTGCTGCTGCCGCTGCTGCTGGTTTATATAGTAGTTGCGCCGTTAGCGCCCGAGGTAAATCCAGGAACGTTGGAAATACACGGGATCAGTACGGACGCGACTCTCGGGTCGGCCGGACTCCGAAAGCCGTTCCAGCCTCACTGGTCCGGCGAAGGATCATATATCTCGCTTACCGCGGGGGGGGAGGGGGGTGGGGTGGTCGTGGGACCGCCTGAACTCAACACGATGGCCGAGTTTACAACAATCGCACCTTACGTACCGCGACTACCGATCAAAGACGTTACGGCGATCTTCTGCGTTCGTAAAAATTTTTTAACGCGGTGGTAGCGCATCGTCTTGGACGTTTTTGTTTATTTCATTTCTTCTTCGATCGCTTCGGCGGCGGCGGACTTCCAGACTCGTGCTTCCGTTTCCGTGCTAACGTCGCATTTAATAATTGAATTAAAACGAGATTCAATCGAAGGAAGAGGATAAAATTTTGAAAGGAGAAAAATTCAAATAAAAGAAGTGAATTAAAGAATTCAAAAACATTTCTGTCCTCACTCACGATCGGAGGATTCGAACCAAGTGCAAGGAGATCCAGGAGGAACCGCGGAATATCGAGTGAAAATTCCTGGGTCGTTATCGGCAATACCGAGGAGAGGATTAAAATATCAATCGCCCTATAGTTCTATTGATAACGAAAAGAAAATAAGAAAGATAAAAACTTAAAGAGAAAGAAGGACGAGAAGAGACAGTGCCGAGCCCGGAGGGGGGGCTTCCTGCAGCCTGCCGCAATGACGTCACCAGCCGGGAAACCGGCGACGATAGTCCAGAAGGCTAAACGGAAGATTTCTCTGCCGTGGTTTCGTCAGGGCTCCGTGGCACCGCCGCATCCTGCACTTGCCCGACAGCACACCATCGATACCCCAGGATCCTTTCAGTCGCGCCTACTGCGACGACAACCCTCCCTGTCCCAGGTACACGCGAGACCTTTTTTCTTCTTTTTTTTCACTCGCTCCTCAACAACGTCGAATTCTCGTTATCATTAAGATCGCGATAATACGGAGGAAACGAATTTAAAAAATCTTGATAATACCGCGGAACTAGTGTGTCAATTTCTCGGCTCGGCGTGCCTCGGCGAAGACGCGATGCGTGTTGCAAAAATATATTCTTTTTTATTGATATATTTATTTCCGTGTGAGAAGGACGAGAGGGAGGCGTTAGACGGCGAAGAAAAACCAATACGTCGATTAATAGAACCACGAGTGGATTGGAACATGACTTGACGCCATTATTCGCACTATCCGATTCTCAGTGATAGAGACTCACGAATTTGCGGGAATTGAAAAATTAATTAAAAAGTTTCGTTTTGTAAACTTGTACGAAACCCATGTGCGACTTTTGTAAAACACTTTTGTCGTACCTTACAAAAAAAAAAACGATTTGTCGCAATCGGATCGACCCATATTCAGAAAGGAATTCGAGTTCAATTTATGGAATTTTGTTTCTCATATATTAAGGATTGTTGGAGAAACTTCGTATGAAAATTCTTGCGAGCTAACGCCGAGATTTGGGCGTCAATTTTTTGATAAAACTCATTCACCAATTTTGTAAAAAAAAAAATGCATATGTTAATCGAGTGGAGAATTCGACTACGGTCCATGAAACGCGCAACATTATTTTTGTCATCTTTATGCGCGAAACGTTATTTTTAACCGTCCCAATCGTTGCTGATACGCTATCGCTGATAAATTCGCGAGGCTTCCGATAAGGGCTCGTAAGGGCTCACCTTTTGTATCCCATGTTTTCTCACCGATATCGCGGGTTCTTATCAACGAACTACGGGATACGGAGCGATCGACAAAATGCGAGCCGCAGAGAGAGAACGAGTTCGTCGTTTAGGAACGATATCGGATACTATTTTGCGACAGCTAACGTAATTTTTTTTCATATTTTGCTATTATAAATGTGTTCCTCTCGTCACGATCGAACCGAATTCCTCGGTGGTGTCGATTTTATATTGATGCAAAAATGCTCAGTATATTCGAATTTTACAACACGCTTTGAATTCAAATATAATTTCTCGCTGCGACCTGAACATTCGAAAATTAAAGATTAATCGACGACATGTGTATTTTGAACTCGCAGCATCCTAAAGTCAATCCCACAGTTAATATTCAAAACAATAATTTTCCATTATCTTCGTCACAACCGAAATTGACGATTGATTCTTCGCCTTGAATCTTGCGCAGCGTTCGATCGCCGTGCGAATGGAAGCTGTAACAATGCACCGATACAAACCTCTCGAGCATCGATCATACATTCCACTTCCAATGTAATTGAGAAGTAGCCCGAGATAGGGAGATAGTCGACACTGGATTTACCGAGGTCACGGCAGCTGTCTCAATACGACCCTGAGAAGAGGGTTGGCTTCTCTCGTCGATGGCGCTCGGTATTCTCGGCGTGTCGAGTGTTCCTCGTACGATTAAGCCACAAAAATTTGCATAAGCGTACCCGTAGCTCAGACCCGGCGAGAGAGCGAGAGAGTGTAGCACAGACGCGAGAGATTAAAGATACGAGGAGTCGAGAGAGGGCCGAGTGGGGCTTTGTGGGAGGGTTGCGAGAGAGATCCTTGTGCTCCTTTCTTCGGTGACTAATGGATTCGCCGATCGAGCGATACATTATTACATTATTTATGCATCGAGAGAAACGAGGCGGAAAATTTGTTGCGACGATTCAACTGCCGCTTTTTTTTTTATTTCCTTCCGTTTTTACGCGAGAGGCCAGAGGGAACGCGAGAGGCGGAGAAGGATAAAAAACATCCGGCGATCTTTAAATCGTGTACGAAGATTCGCGCAAAGAAACGCATGTATACGTATATCTTTCGGGCGAAGTGAAGAGAAGAAAAAAAAAGCAAATGCGCGTAAAAAACAAATCGAGTTCACGGTCTTACGACGTACTCTCGTCTCTCTACGGTTAGAGTAATATTTATTTTTAAATCGCGTTGGAATCCGTGAGTCACATTTATACATCGGTTCGCTTATACCGCGTTCCCGCGTTCGCCCTCGGTGCTTCGAGCGATAGTCGCGATTAAGTGCTCATCGCGATTCCTAGATTCGCATGAATATTCATTTCGAATGATTTTGGAGCCGGGACCGATCGCTTCCTCTATCCCTTGTTGCCAGTTATCACTTATCATTTGTCTTCGCGCGCGGAACGGATTTCGGATGATGCATACGTAGCCGATATTGATTCGTCGACGGATTAGCAACGGATTAGGCGCTATACGCGTGACCCGGTAGTTCGATCCGAAGGAATGAAACGGCAAAACGAACGACAAGTAAAAAATGGTACAAATCTCATTTGCACATCGCTTCTTCATTCTGTTCTCAACGTCGTTTGGAAAGCTTCGCCATGAGGAATTTCTTTAATGAACTTTGGGTTCCTCGTAGAGGAAGCTTTATTTTTATCGGCTAAATGACGTTGGAAAAAATAAGAAAGCGAATTGGGTTTGCATCATTTCTCGTTATTCAGTTTCATTCCAACTATGACCCAAAAAATTCCATCTGAAAAAAATGTGCATCCCAGTCGAAACAGTCAGACATTTTTTCTAATTGCATACGTTTCTATTGAAATCTCGATACTTTTTTTCCATCAAAACGAAGCTTCCTCTATAAGAAAGCCAAATGCAAGAAAATTATTTTGACCAATGGACAGCAATTTTGTCAAATGATCTTTCGACGATAAACAATCGTGAAGAAAATAAAAAAAAAAATTCGCTAAAAAGCAGTTTCGAAAGAACAAATTCTGCATATTTCTCATCGCAAAAGAAGCTTCGCCCATAAAAAAAAAAGAAATGGGGCAGTGAAGAAAAAAAAAGAAGACATCGGCGATGTGTAAATGTCTAATTTGCAGAGTATTTCTTCTTCACTTCGGTTAACTCGATAATTGAAAAGCGGCATAGAGCTCGACAGTCGTGGGTTTATTGTCTCACGCCGTTGTCAGCGCCGAACGTACGCAACGTTGTATCGATTGTTTTTTGCGAAAAATTCATGCGAGAATTGCCGAACGTTAATTAATCAGTGTTATGACGAGTTCCGCGAGGCTGACGCTTTGTCATCGAAGATCGATGAACAATTTTTTTTTGTAAAATACAATATTTTTCTCGTGAACGTCGCGAAAACCGAAAAGTTAGTTTGACCGTTCGGTTGGAAAAATCTTGCCGCTGGAAGGCCGGGAGCGACACTTCGATCTTCCTTGCTCCTTTGCTCGAGGCCGCAAGCAGCAAAGCCTCAAGATACTCGATCAAAGTACAGTTACTTACTCTTGTGTAAAGTATCGTACATTTTCTAATATTTCGTTGCCGCTGCCTCTCCGCTTCTTCGTATTCTTCTCTCGTAGAACTCTGACCGTGACATATGAATTCGTTTATTCAATCTCTCGCTTACCGGCACACGTACCTATGGTCGGACGTTTGTCTCTCGCAAAGAAGCGGCACTCGTATTTCTCGAGCCTCGTATCGATTTTGTCTAGCGCGCTTCATCTCTCGAGCGTGTATTCGAAGATCCGATGGCGGGAAGGTGGGACACGCCGCGTGTAGGTATACCGCGGAAATCCTTCCGTGTAACCTCCAAGGTGGCTTCTCCCTCTTCGGATACCCTCGAAATAGAAAGAGCCACTTGAAAAGAGCTACGAGGCATCTCTTCCGTTCCTTCAAACTACAACCGTGTCTTATACTCTCTGCTGCCGCATGCACTTCTACCGTTCGGTAATCGGTTAACTAATGCGAGACAGCACTCGAAGGCTTATTTCCGTAGTCGCCCCGAATCGCGGCTAATTTTCTCCTCAAATTACCGAATTCGATATTGTTTCTCATGATTTATTCTGTACGTGGGCGTATTAAATATACAATATTTTTCAAATGCTTGAGTATGGAGAAAAATGTTGTTATTATATATTGTTGGAACAAATCAAACTCTTCGTTCTGCATTTGTCGTAATTCATCGTTATGAAATTCTCGCTCGAATCTAAAAAAATTTTTTTATGTATCAGATACATTATTTGAGGTTTAAAAAAATATTCTCGGTCCTACCTGAAAAAAAGCGAATGAGATGTGCATAGTGATACGCCGATATAGACGGTGCAAAAATGATTTATCGAATTTCGTTGTACGCAGTCGAGTGCTAATGTCAATTTCGTCTGGCTCGCCGTTCGTATCTTCTTCGACATTCGTCAGAGGATATCCGATAGCGCACCGGCGAGGGTGAACACACGAGAGGGAAACGTTCTTTTTCTCTTCTCTCTTTGCCTTTCCTTTTTTTCCTTGCCTTTCGTGGAAATAAGCACTTCAGACGCCTCGGGCAATCGCAATTTCCTCGCTGCCTACTACTACACGCTACTAGGTACCGAGCTGCCATCCTATATTTATGTCTGGCAATCAGACGAGAGCATCACTATACTCTACTCTTGCCACTTCTATAAACAGCTACTCCTGTAATCTCGCATGAGCTTTCGACAAACTCGCGATGACGTTCGTACGATATATCTCTCCCGATCTTCTCTCTGCCTCTCGAGGCTCTAATCTTCTTTCTTGCTCTTTTATCTGCGTTTCTACCGTGTAATCGTTATCGTCTTCGCGTGGTAATTTTGGACAGGGTGCGCGTTGTGATTTATGCCTTGTTTTCGCGATGCTTAAAAAAAATCGTAAATAATTCAATTAATTGCCTCGAATTCATTGTTAACTTTTATTATTTATTTACAGATTACGGCAATTGCGTGAATTTCTGAAACCGTTACGATAATCACACTCAGTGCAGCACTCCGTGTGTTCAATTGCATCTATGCCCGTAATGTCGAGGCTCCTCGAGACTCGTCTGCGACCCCTAGCCACGCGTGTGTACGCTCGAAACTTCGTAGAATCTTCGTTTTCGAGAGAAAGGCGAATGCAAGTTAATTCGCGTGTCCGTGTCCGTGCGAGTCGCCTATTACAATTTCATTAGTATCACGCTTTTTCACACAACGCTTTTCGACTAATTGTCGGCGAAACAAGAGGCCACTGGAAAACGGGGGAGTCTTGCTAATTGAATTCGCGTTCTGTCTGTGTGTCGCTCGCTGCGGCAACTGCGGCGCGAGTGTTCTCTGAAAAATTCGAGGATATATTCGTCGTCGTCTTGCCTCGAATCTCGGGTCTTCCGCAGTTTCGTCGAGTGGCGCAAACCTGTATTGAACGTCACGCGAGCGCTGCCTCTTCGAAGCCTCGCTACTGCTCTGACGCTGCTTGCCGAATGCTCTCTTTCATTTTTCGGCCTTTCTGGACAATTGTGTCGATGTTAAAATATATATACAAAAAAAATAGGTCGAATACCATTCGGATTGGTCAGCGATGCATCCAGCCTCGTGTCCTGTGCGATTGTTGCGCCCGATCGTCGGAACGGTCATAGCCGCACACCACATCCACCGTCAGACCGCATACACATTTTTTTCCCCCAATTTACGAAATTCCCTCGCGTCGTTCGACCGTTCGTTTGGCTAACGTTTATTTTCGGTAATGTCGTTCGACAAACTGCCGCGCGCACGGGTTCCCAGCTTTTCGAGCTCGTTAATCGCATTTCATACCCCACGGGAGGAAAACGAGGGTCGATTAACGCCGCGCGGTATAAAACTTGCCGTCACTCAACGCCGGGACGGCCCGAAAAACAATGCATCGATGCGTCGACACCCTCGAACAATCGTTGAAAGATCTTAGTTTAGAAAAAAAAAAAATCGACAAATTTATAGATTCGAGAGTATCGAAAATTATCGCCCTCTATTCTAATCGTCTTTTGATTAACCGTACGAAGAGAATAAAATCCAGGTCGCGTTGGGAATTCGCAAAAAAAATGTTATTTCGGCATTATTAATCCATTTAGTTTCCTCTTAACGAGGATAAATTTACAATTACTCATTCGCGTTGAAAAAACGGTGATTAATAAATTGTGAATGATAGAAAATTATCCGCAGAAAAACTGTAGTAAAAATAGTTCGTATCGCGAGAAGTCGAATTTCTAAAGTGCACACGAGTCCGACGAGTTCCTCCTTCCTGTTTGACGAACGCACTAGCTCTCGGGATCGCTAAACGCGAAGTCGCGGCGAAGCGAATTTACGCGTTGGTTCCCGATCAAGGACGTCAACTAGAGAGGAAGCGTGGAAACACGATATCGCGGTTTTGCTCTCAACACTGAAATCATTATTCCTCTAAAAAAAAAAAAAAAAAAGGGAAAAAATTCTGCAGTTTCTATCTCACATAAAGCATAATCGACGGCACACATCTACGGTCGGTATCCTCGTGAAATCGCTCTTGTCAGCGAAATCTTTGATCTCAACTTAACCATGCGTAATCGCGCGTTCATTCGTGATTCCAGAGTCTTCGGTCTCGCGACTGTTTTAACGAGTCACAATAGCTCCAATTCGCAAAAACAATGCCAGATGTTTTTTTCAAATAAACAAACTTTGAGCTTCCATCCGTTACCGTTGCTTCGCATAGCGATTGCGCCGACGCTTATTTTATTATGTCGCGAACAATGTTGCCCAGACAAATGATTATTGCGCTCGCGAATCCGCTCGAGAGCGAAAGAGGAAAATGGACGATAAATCTTCGACGAGTCCTCGTGAAACGGCTTTTGTAACTATAATTTTCCGATAACTTTGACGTACCCAGGGTTCGCGATTGTTGTACAACGACCGGGCACTCGCTCGGTCTCTATACAAATCGTTACTCGACACGCGAGCAACAAAGTGCATTGTCGACCGTGAAAGGTCCATCCTTCCACGCAGTATCAATTCAACGGCGAGCCTCGTCATTCGAGCGTTATTAACAGCATCGGAAAATAATTAGAAACTGAATGATTAATTGCAATTTCTTTCTGGTTTCAATTTGAAAGTGCGAGAAAAAACTTAAAAATTGGGTAACCGTGTAGCTTTCCCAAAGACGATCATTTGTTTTTGTGATTCTTTAAAAAAACTTGCCTCGACTTCTTTCGAGACGCACGGATTCGGCGCAGGGCGCTTTTACGCCGTTATCGCCATTCGAATTGGGAACAATATTTTCCGAGCCAACGGTTTCAATTGCTCGGTTACGTAAATGTTCGATGAATTTAAAAAATATATATATAGTAGCCGTATCTATATCCGACACATTCGTTTTCGCAGATTCAATATTTTGTTCGGAATAAAAGAGAATATCTGTCCGGCGAAGGCCCTCCTGTCGGTTCTTTTGTCTCGTGTTCCATTGATGAGGATTCTTTAATTGTCGACTTTGCGTGTTCTATTATTGTTATCGATACTCGACGAGCAAGCTCGACTGGCTGACATTCGTCGAGTTCCCATCGACCTGCCGTACGTCCCGCCATATGTGCATTCCGTACAAATGTGTGCGACGTCGGCAATTTCGTCGTCGACGCGGTCCAAAGCTCCATTGCGATCGAATGTACCGACGAGTTTGGAATTCATCCGGGATATGTCCATATGGGAGTCGTGAATCGATCGCACCGTGAACAAAGAATCGCATCGTAGGCTCTACATCCGAAAAGCGAAATATCGAAGATAAAAACAAAACTGCAGCATTAGTTTAATCTCTTTTCCTTTTTCATTCTCAGAGGAATTTACTTAAAACTAGAAGAATCCGGAGTCTGTGAAAAATTTGGGATTTCCGTTCGTTTATGGGCCACTGGGACGCGATCACGGGCGAATCTTTGCGGAGCTTCCTATTTCCATCCTTCCACTCTCATATTCAGACCGCAAAAGTGTGATAATCTCCGGTCCGCCGTACGATCACAGCCACGATGGTTATGCGATCGTTGAATTAAAAAAATGGTCGAAGGTCGATCGAGCCTTTATGCGAAGCTCTCTTTGACGCCGGTTCACCGGGGCTTTTCCCGTCGATCTCGTCACACGGAACAAGCCCCGGGCCTGTGTCTTTCCACGAACTCTCCGAGCTCATGGCTCATCTAGTCGGCGGGAAAACGAAAGAATATCGCTGATAATCCATCTCCCCTCTCCTCGTGAAATATCGTTCTAGCCCCGGAGGCCTCGAAATCCCATTTCGATCTGCCTAAATCATTATTCAAGAGCTTCTTTAATCCTGGGAAAAATTGCAATGACTCCCGCACCTATGGCCTCTCTTTGTAAACAAAAAAAAGAAATGTTCTCGGCAAAAAAGAACGGAATGCGAGAGTCACGAATCTCGGCTGGTCCGGGCTTTGATTATTTTTCCGGTCGATCCCGACCCCTCGGCGTTTCGCGCCGAGTGTTTGAGCGATTCATCGGGTCATTCCCTCGTCTCTCACATCCGCTGGACGCTACCGTTTGTTTGTTCGTCGGGGTTGACACTCGCATCCGCATAAATTCCCATCCGGAGTTCACCCCACGAGGAGGGTGAGGCACTTCGGGCATATCGGACGAGGTTTTCGACTCAATCGGAGCCATTCAGCCAAGAATAATATATATTAGTCGCTCCGACGAGCCGCAAATTCAAAGACAATCTCGCCTCGCTCGTGGAAAGCCTTCGCTCTTCGGAATATGTATATTCCGGCATGATATCGTGTCGTTTATTATACATACACAAGCGAGCATGTTGTGTAGTAAACGAACGATATATCTACACGACGTAAAGTATAGCTAAAACAACACGAAGTGGTTGTTGTACTCGAGTAATATCGATCACCCACCGGGTAGCGGATGATGCACGCTCCGCTGGGGCCAGTTGTTCAATTCGTTAGGGGGTGGCCGTTACGACTATCCCCCAAACGTGGACTCCGAATGCGTAATGGTAAACACCGCTGTGTTTTCTCTATCGTATCGCCTCCGCGCATACATACACACATATGTATAAACGAGAATAGGAGTGCTTATTCTGTTTCTCATATGATATACATGTCTCGCCAGATACGTACGTCTTACTGCGCAAGACATTGTGTGAATTGTCATTGAAGACAAGATGCACACGGCTTTGGATAATCTTGGGAAAAAAGTGCTTGAATTGTTTTATTTTGTTACATTACTTTTTAAGACGATGCGAGATTCATTCGTCGATGATCGGGACACTGGAACACCTACTGAAAAAATACTTAAGAAGATCCGAGCGGTGCCGTCCGATGAAGTGTAACATTCAGAGAGACTTTCGAGCGACTTCCAATTGGATGAAAACCTGAAAAATACGAAGGCGGCTCGAAAGATTATTCGGCAACGCAACTTTTTCATCCGATGAAAATGATTTATTTATTTTTCTTAATGCGCATGAATTTTGCACATTCCTCGGATTACTTTAAATGGCGATGGAAATGAAAAGTTTTTAAATCTAACAGCAAATTACTTTTCATTTTTTCGTTTCCAAATACTGCAGTCTCGTGGTCTATTCTTTATTGTAAGAATTTTTTTTGGAACGAGGCGAAATTTTCCATTGACCTTGAAATTCAGCTAGCTAGAAAAGACGAGAATTCAATAGTGAAAATTGACAATCGATACCGAGGATTAAAGAGCGTTAAATTTTTCAGTGCGGGAGACTGATCGATGTCGCGACTCGTGTATAAAAAGACGAGCTTGCTACGCAACGGAACATTTTTCTTTTTCACAACGCTTCGACACATGTTTATCATTGAAGAAGCAACTCGCAGGGGAGGACTATTATTAAATGCGGTTCATTCATAGACGAGAACCTTTCGAAGGCTCGGAGGGCTCGACCGTAGGTCACCGGTCTTTCTGCCCGGTCGCGAATAATCCTCGTGTGAAAAAAAGCTACAACGATGCGCTCGTACTGTCCTGTGCTTGTTCATTTCATTGTCACAAACGTTTTTGATACCGTCGAATCCTATCCAAGCTATATTTATTTATGTTGACTATTTTTTGCTCGCTATCGTCGTAAGTTGAATGCGCCAGTGAATTGAAAAATTAAGACTGCTAAGAACGCTATATGAAAAATAGCTGAATAAAAAATGTTCTCAACAGTTCCATTCCGGTTCACAAAGCGATTCTATACATCGTGTCGTGCGAATTTTCGACAAATTGATTCGCGTACGTTGTTATCACGAATTAGCAAGCTCTCGCGAACGAACTGTGTAATAAGCAGGGAGGACACGGAGAGGAAGCTCGCGTGCCGACCGCCTCGCCTCTATCACTTCCGTAGATCGGACGTCTCTCTTTGGAGCCGAACACACGCGGACGGATGGTCGAGGGTGTTTCACCGGAGGCGATGAAACATTAGATTGAAATGGCACACACTCCATTCTCAAACTCGGGTGTGCATATATTTGTATGAAACAACAACCGTGCGGTATCGAAAATGACGCTGCGGTCTTCTCGTCATAGATACTCTTGCCACTCGAGTTATTCGCCTAGCGTGAGAAATATATTTTTTTTTTGTTTTTTTCCGTTTCTATAAGTCTCACTTCTCGGTGGTATAGAAATCTAAAAAAAATCATCCATATTAAAGGTACATCGAGCACTTTCCATATGCTCGATTTTTTTCAGGTCTTTATCCCATTGAGGAACGCTCGAAATTCTCTCTGGATTTTATATTTCCTCGCACCGTACCGCTCTGACTGCCGTAATTCGAACGAAGATTTCTCAATGTTATTTCAATATCTTAATTATGCGTTCAATAATATATCTCTTTTATTCGTTTGTGTACAATCAGACAGGAGTGGTCGAGATGACGTGGGTAGTCGCGGACCATACAGCGGCGCCTGGTTCTCGAGAATTGAGCGTAACCAAGGGACAACAGGTCGAGGTATTGGAGAACGGAAGTGGTCATACCGGTGGCGGCGAATGGACACTGGTTAGATTGCCCTTGGCACCGGGACAGTCCGAACCACCGCCCGAGGGTCTCGTGCCGACTAGCGCCCTCAAACAACCGCCGACCACGTCGTGCAAAACGTCCCCGTCCAGAAAAGCGCCGGCTTCGCAACAAAACACCGTAGGAATTGCTCAACAGTCCGTAACCAACGCTGAGGACACCGGTGAGTACTCTAATCGATGCAAATTGGTATGGAAAACTGTTATCTATTTCTACTCCGCTCCGGATGTAAGCTGCGAAGGCATTCAAGTTTCGTCAAGGTTGAGAAAATAATTCTCGATCGTTCTTCCGCGTAGAATGGCAAAATTGCTTCTTTCATAATATTCTTTCTATTCTTTGCTGATAAAAAAAAAAATTCGATGCAATTAGCATATTTTTTGTATCGTTGCTTTGGACGCAAAAAAAAAAACGTAATTGAATTTTTCAATTGAGAATATTCATGAGAAGATAGCCATACAGCTCGATTCTGTATATTGAGCTCTGATACAGATAACGACGCGTAGTCTGCTCGCGAATATACACACTCGAGCTCGGATAAATGAAAAGCACGGCTTGTGCATTTAATTGTGCAGAAATACGGTCAGGGCTGCGAACAGAAGGAATCGGAAAAAACCGTATCCTCGTTTCATGGGACCACCACCGATGCCCCGCGGTTTAATATAATAGACTCAAGAGTCTCGAATGTTTCGCCAACAAAAACTTACCTTATATTTCAACGATCTTCACACAATTCTGTCGCAAAGAGCCATTGCGAAACTCTGTCGCAATTTGAACTCAACTCCGAAGACTGCGAGAGAGCGATGAATTAAAAAAATCTTTTCTCATGCCGCTCATTCGCAAATCCAAAAGAAAAAAAAAACAGAATCACACGTTACTCTGATACTCGCGCGTCCCCATATCTCATTCACAACGATCGATCGGTATCGAGGCAGCGGGCTCTTGGGAAGGCAAACAACAAGACAAAAAAAAAGAGGAAACCTGTAACAAACGAGGATTTAACGTGAACGAGCTTCCGACGCTGCAACATGCATAAACAGCGACGCTATAAGAGCGGCGATCACTACAAGATTTATATCCGTGCTCACGTCGTAATTCACGAAGCGAAAGGTGAAGTTCTCTCGAGCGTTTTCACCCATACATAGGCGTCGTTCCTCTATCGTTGAGCTTTTCCCAATAGATGGGGATCGGAGTCGAAGCGCAGAGGCGCGGACGGAGGAAGAGCGAGAGGTGGAAGGCGGCACCTGCACCGTTAATCCCGTCGTAGCTACCGGTAGAGTAGCTGATGCTTAAGAGGGGCAATTAATTCTCCCGGGCGTCGACGCAAGGTCGATCGAATTTGTCAGCGTTCCGACGTCGACGTTCCTCGTCGTCTTCTACTTCTCGCTTGTCCGGGTGTGGGAAGGCCCACTCGTCGATTTCGTATGGATGTTCCGAATGACGCTTCCGACGAACTCCGTGGCACATTGGAATACGACGAGAAAAATGGGAGAGAAAAAAAAGGAAAAAGAAAAACGAAGCAGGGAAGCTTTCGAAGGGCTACTACCATTCGCGAGGGGCGAAATGTGAGATCAAGAGGAACGCGCGAGAGGGGAGAAATAGCGAGGCCAAGACAGATCGGAGGAGCCAGAAAAACGGCTCGATGAAAGTGTGAGAGTCCCGCGTGAGGGAGTCCGCGGGGAAGAGGGCAAAAAAAGGGTGTCGTTGAAGATTGGAACGGGATCCAGGAACGGCGGCACTTGCGCTTCGCGAATTCTTCTTTCACATGGATATGTACATGTATATGTACACGATAAATACATATATATAGAGGGTAGTCGAGTATGTATACTATACATATATACATGCGACGTCCTCCAGTTCTCCACTTGTACGTGTACCTACAACTCGAGGGTAGCGACGGTAGCTCTCTCGTTCGCTCTCTCAGCCGCTCTCTCGGCACTCGATCAATACGCACCAGCGCGTGTCCTTGACCAATTCGCAGCCTCCGGCCGGCCGGCGCGGCCCGCGCGACCTATCGCAATTTTCCAACCCCGCGTGCGATACGCCACACGCATGTTTCTCGCTGGGTACGCGTTCACCGTTGTCCACGATGAATTATCCACGAGCCACATAAGGACATTTAGGACGCAATAGACGCCGTCGTTATTTCCATTGGACTCACCGGCAATTACGAAATCGCAGACGACGACTACGACGACGACGACGACGACGACGACAAAGCCGAACGAGAACGAAATTGTAGCGAGATCAAGGCGGTGTTTAATCGCAATAGAAGCTCCATGTTGTTCCATCGTTTGAGAAGCACTTATCCAATTTAAAAACTTCTCGTGCGATACGCACGCGCGTTTCTGTACTGCGTGATGTTATTCTGACCATTGATGGGCATTTAGGATAATTCAACGAAGCCTGCCGGGCGTATGCGCTTCGTTATTCAAATCCGGTGCGGATACCGATGCGGCGGCGCGGCTTATTGTACATCTTAGATTAGGCTGGATTTTGTACTTTCTCAAATTGTATATTGACTTTGTCAATATAACGCAATAAGCTTATCGGGAGACACGGCGTCCATTTTTGTAGCAACTTTATTTCTTTCAAGAACAAATAATAGTTCGAGTTCGGAGAGATAAAAATTTCGCAATTGTATCGGCCAGATTTACAAATACTTTGTTTAGTCGATAACGGCTTATCGATTGTTGAATCAAAAATCGGTATTAAAAAAAACGATTGATCATTTAAAAATAATTGAATTTGTAACTTGCGATTCATCGTGATACCAACGAATATTTTTATCCAATATTTCACTAAATCGTTTTTATCTCTGATATGGTATTATAGATCAATTATAATGGAAATCCGATTTAAAAGAAATGTTAGACATTCGTTTCCTGCAGAACGTTACTGGTTTGTTTTTAGAAATGTTTGTTTTATTCGTTTTTATCATTCGCGAAGATCTGTTCGTGCCACGTCGATGTTTATTGTAAAAGATTTACGTTGATTACATTTGCGTCCTTCCGTATTCTTCGGATGCCCCGAGGCAGCGAAGGCTCTCCGAGGCTGAAATGAGAATTGCGACGCGGATTTAATCGAATCGTCTTGTCCCCCCCCGTCGACGCGACACCTTTGGCTGCGATCGGTCACCTTCTCTCTTCGCTTAGCTTCGTCGACTCGCGCTCGCAGTCGTCGTTTCAGTTTCGCGATCGCGTTATTTAATAATATTTATAACCCCGTCGCGTTCGCAAGTCCGCCGGGATCTCCTCGAGCAGTTTCACCTCCGGGAGGGGCCTCGCGCGCGCCATAGCTCCACATCGCGACACACGATTCCTCTCCGATACACTTGCGAACAACCGTCGCGTGTGTAATTATTACGTGTCCGCGAAAAAACCGGGAGGAGCCGCTCTACATAGCCCGTGCCCGTCCGGCACTATATTATTATATACACAAATATATATTCTCGGTATATATCAGGAGTAGTGTGTACAAGTATATGCGAAGCCGAGAGCGAGAGCGAGAAGTTTTTGAGATAAGAGAAACGCGCGCCTGTGCTGGTCTCGCCGCGGAAACGACTGCGACAGGTTCGTTAGTCAGTTGCGATTTGTCTTCCGCGTCACAAACGCACGCTTTTTTCATTTCTTTGTTGTTCTCGATAACGCGATTACGCTTCTTGTTTTATTACTTTTGCCTTTCGTTACGAGAAAAAGAATATAAAATTCATTCCGAATATTATGTGAATTGTTCGTTCGCGATGAGTGACAGTCGTATCGCTGCCTGTGTCGTGGGCATGACACGCTCCTTGCCACCTTTGGGATTTATTCATCGAGGTTTGCGATTATTTGCTATATTTGCGCAACTGCTTCGCAAAGCTTCGTCGATTTTATTCAATGGAAACGTCAGTCTTGAGTTATGTCGATTTCACGACGGCCAAAAACTTAAGGATCCTTTAAATCACTTTTCTTGATTTTCGTAACCCGTGGTGTACAAAATTGGAGTATTTGGGGCGATATCGGTTTGCATTGAATCATATTTTTTATTCGAAAAATCGATGATTTTCGTGGATGTGAGTACTTTGTTTACATCTGCCTGCGAATGACGAAAAATCGAGTTTAATTTTTTTTAAATATTACATATAAAGGCTCGAGCCCCCTCGGTGATCGGTGTTATTGATAAGAGAAAAAAATCTCTGTCGCAATTTACACGGTTTTTTTCATTGTAAAAAGGTCGATTGAGAAAAGAAGTGTTTGCTTGTCGCACAAAAATAGATACAATAGGCCTTAAAGACGAATACGAATGACTACCCAAATGAAATTCCGCGCGATTGTTGCGCCGTTTCGTCGAGGCAAGGAGGTTCTCTATCCGCACGATAAAGAGACAAAGAGAGAAAGAGAGACGGAGCGAGGGTCGAATTTATGCGACAACTCCATATAAGATTCCATTCGAGAGTCGTCCGGTGAATAGCGAAGCAGCTACCGTGTCAACTCAATGCCCGCATTGTGTCCGAGCTGTGAGTTGTCTCAAAAAAAAAAAAAAAAAAAAAAAAAAAGTACTGTCCACATCGTGATTTCCGAGCGATAAAAATTTTACGTTAATTGACGTTGGACATACATGAATTCTCCCTTCTCAAACACTGCAGCGCGAGTTTGAAAAACAAAAAAGAAAACCGGTTCTCGTTTCCGGGAAAAATGTACTCGCCGCTTATGAAACGAACGAGCTTGGTAATTTTTGTATTATTCTGTAATACGACTTCCGGGTATCATAATGAGGAAAAAGAAGATGGATTTGTTGTTTCTTTTCTCTGAATTCTTATATCAAATTTGCCAACCTCGAGATTTCTTTTTTATAACATATTTCTCATTAGCAAGCATCGGTGTTTTTTGTTGAAATAAAAAAAAATCGACGTAAATCGTTCGATTCTCGGGAGGCGCAAACCGCGATTCGGAAATTCCCGGTGTGTCACTGGGTCAGCGAGGCCACGCCGAAGCTTTTCAGAACGATAACGACCTCTCGGTCACCGACGACGCCGAAACGAAGTTATCGGCCGGACGACAGGCGCGCACAAACGCCGTACCAACGTGCGAAACCCCTTCGCTTCGTCCTAGTTTCGAAAATTATTCGTACGCGTTTGTGTATGCGCGCGCGGACTCTTATCGCGGTTTTTCGGTACATTCGACGAAACGACCTCCTGAATAATTCCACCTAACCCGTTCTATCATCTCGACCCAAATGCATAAGTTTCTGGAAATTCCTCTCGCTTTTCTTTTACCAGAAATAAATGTCGAATTAATCGTGTTCTAAGAACCCATTGCAATTTACCGTTTCTTAACAATGTTTTTTCAAGCGTATGTTCATGAATTAGATTTTTTCATCTTATTCCAGATTTACTACCGAAACAAATTTTCTCCCATTTCGGAGGAGAGATTCGAGAAATTATCGGAGATTCGTCAAGATAACAAAGAAATGATTTTTCTTGTTGTTACTCTTTCGCGAAACTCGCTAATCCGGTGCATTCCCTGGAGAATGGATTTCAGGAAGATTACCGTTGGGAAAACGCGAGAAACCCGAACGCGGATGCATTCGAGCGAGTCTTCGTACGAGTCTCGTACCACGAACTAATCGGGTCTTAACCCACCGTTCCATTATTGGAACATCCGTAGACGTTAAGTTTGGCAGTTGTCCAGAATCATAACACCGACGGCATTCGTACGATTATTTCGCCTTCGGGATCTACTTCTTGCGAGGCGCGATCCGCCTTCTCACCGTTTGAGGGAAAAATTGTGCGCAGAAAAGTGTCGAAAGACTACACCGCACGCACACCCCCGCACGCCTACGATCCGATTATAGCCAAATCTCGAGCGCATATGGTCAGCCAAAATCAACCGGTACGTCCGGTTAGTTTCGCCCGATTCTCGACCGATATAGACAACCGAAACTCTACTTTTCGTCGAAACTTTGGTCGCCAATCGTGTTCATCGCCGACGAGAATATTTGGCACCATAAGCACACGTACAATAACAGCATTGACGACAAATTTATATACCTATATTTTTCGATACGGCAAGACAGGACGCGGAACGAATTTCTTCGATTCATAGGTGTTAGTGTTTGATTTCGCAGTTTCGTAAATTGTTTCTCAATGTTTTCCCTGTCACAATGGCCGAGATCTTGAAGATTTTGCGTTTTCTGGTCGGCGTCCAACGCTCGTTGATGTTTCGTCGCATCGTCGCATCGTGTTTCTCTGGCAAATCGAGCATTGTGCGAAAAATAGTTTTGTGTCTCGAACGATCGAAATTCTTGCCGTTTATCCTATGTTTACAGTTTGCATTAAAAAGAAAAAAAGCTCCCAATTGAGGCAGTCCAAATGGTGGTTCAAAGAGAATTACGAGCGTTTCGCAATAGGATAAGAATCCGAAACAAATTAAGCATATGGAAGGTGTTCGAAAGATTGATTTTACGTCATAATAATTCAAAAAAGTTATGAAAAAAAAAACACGTTCAACAAATAACCCGGCAATCTAACGTTTTTTTCCGATGTATATTTTTTATTACACAAAATGTCGCCAGGTTCTTCCGGTTCAAAAGGGATTTTTCTATCACTTGAAAAAACAAGAAATAAAACGTGCGACATTACATTGATTAATTTTTCGTTTCGCATTTCAAAAGTTACTATAACATCGATAACAGTAGATAAGTTGACTCGTTATCGCGTAAAATCTTTACCGGTTGAGCGAACAGCTCTTTTCAATCCGAAGACAATTGTTCGGTAACGTAAAAAATTCACCGCTATTTCATCACTTATTTCCTATTTATTTGTATTTGTTACTTCTACTTTCGCGAATAGATTTAAATTCGAACGATTCGCGAAACAATGGCACTTTCGCCGTTATTGAAATTCGGTTAGTTAAGAGCACAGGATTTTCCCATGAAACGAAAGCTCCAATTACGCGTCCGCGCTACAACGATTTGCATTCATCGGCATATCCGACTTGCGTCTCCGAATTCCCCGGCTCTCTCTCTCAAGGGATTAATTGCAACGGTGCACTATGGAATTTCCCTTCGCTCGAAACGAGAGATTTCAACTTTTCAATACCGCCTCGTACGCTAATGATGTAATGAGCCAAACGATCAATAGGTGGGCACGACCTTTACCAGTCTCGGGGACATAATCGGGTCGTTTAATAACGATGACAGGTCAAAGCCACTAATAAACTCTTACCCTCTCCTAATTCTCGCTCGGCTATTGCAAAAAGAACTCTCTCTCTCTCTCTCTCTCTCTCTCTCTCTCTAGATTCTTGCCGTACGTGCTCGATGTTCGTAATTTTTTTGTTGCCGTTTTTGCTTTTTTTTTTCCGAGTCAAACCGAGCTGATGTTTCGCATCACGCATCCACGCTGCTTTTTCCAACCGAGTAGTCGGTGTATTATCCCCATCGCTAACGACTCGCAAGTGACGGTACTTTCGCCTTTTATCGATCCGCTGAACCTCCCGGCTCCGAGAACTCGCGGAGCGTTAAAATTTTAATAACGTTACGCAAGCCTTCCTAGCACGGGATTATTTAAAATTCATTCGACTTTCTCGTCTTTCCAACCCTTGGCGCACACCACGCAGAAGAGCCCCTCTCCGAACTACCGAACCTCCGAACCCGATGGCAAGTTTCATTCGGTCATTTCGAAGCGCTCAAATGAATACGTGAAAATCCTCGAGCCGTATTCTCCCTTGCGTTCGAATAGCATGACCTTGAAATACAATCAATCTATTACACAGGATTGAATTTCTATCTCTGGCGTTGTTAACGCTCCGGGCGCTCGCGCTCCCTCGCCCGGATTCTCTCGCTGACCGTACGGGCGTTATTGTTCTTTCGTATACGGATGAGATCGCTGTGCGGACGAGAAAGTGCGAACAATTATACCGAACGGCGCTTGAATTTTAATGCATACCATTTCATATGCGAGACTGCGAGCGACTCGATACACTTGCAATGGATTTTTTCATTTATAAATCCATAGAATTTTTCTTACGGCAATCCGAGCGATACAATCCGAGGAAATGTAACATTCAGAGAGAATTTCGAGCGTTTCACAATGGGATAAAGATCTTTCTAAAATCAAGCATGTGGAAGGTGTTGGATATATTGTTTTTTTCACATCTTTATGCCATTGAAAACTCTTGAAATTCTCTCTAAATCTCACATTTCCTCGGACTTTACCGTTCGAACTACCTTAATGCATAAAAAAAAACGAGTAGATGCTACCAGTTAATATCGAATAGCCTGTGCAATTCAAAAGAAAAAAAGAAATGAACAATTTCTCGATATTATTGACACCGGAAATTGTGAGAAAAATATGAAAAACACGCGGAAGCCTTTTTTCTCACGTGACAAAAATGGCATAACCCATTTACAACACGAACGCCTTATGTATTATGCAGTTTTTATCTATCGGTCTGTTATTGAATGTAAAGCGAGAATAAGTAACGAGCGAGTCTTGTCGACTTATACGGCGCCACGGGGCCCGCGATAAAAAATGCACACGATATTGTATGCCTCTAGAAGCGTTGGAGTTTTATTCGCAAAGCAGGAAAGCCGGACGGCCTGAAACGACGTCGAAAATTTTTTGTTTCCCCTCATAATAAGCGAGCACAGAAACGAAATCGCCTCTTGCAATAAATCGTAAGACGTTGGACTTGCGTGTCGTGCGAATAGACATGTTCGAAAAAATGTTAAACCGCGTAAAATCTTAATTAACGATTCTAACGATTTTGACGGAACTTGTAACGAACTGTAAATTTCAGATTGATATCCGAAGACATTTTTAAGTTGCACAGATTCAAATTTGTTGACTTTGTCACACGCAAGCGCAGCCAGATGTTTATTCGAAATATGATTTTCCGACACCTTGAAAGATTCTGAACTCATTTTTATGAAAACCGCAATTGTTCTTTACTTATATCTAAAAAAATGTATTATCGTTGTCGACAGTCAATGGAAATACGAATAAATCGGCGTATTGATTTTTTCACTCTTCAATATAAATAATATTTAATCGCGTTGTCTATAATTCAAGTTAAAAATACTAATCGCAGTAAGCACAGGCGACGAAACGCTCGGAAGCGTGACGTCAGAAGCATCCTCGAGACTCTTCTCGCGCTGGCTTTCCAACATCCGCGCCGACCTTTAGCCATCGATGATACAGTGACTTGGATTCGAACCAAAAGCCCGTGCGAAAGTGAGAGAACGCCACGAGAGAGATCGAGTACGAGAAGATCGAGGGACAAAGTATTTCCGAGCGTCAGACCTCCGCCCGTTCGCTTCTTCATCGTCGTCGTAGCTTCCCCGTTCTCGTCGCCAACAATCGACTCTATATATCTCCGTGCATCATCATCACCCGAGTCGTTTACGCGAATCCTTAACGTTTTATAACTCACACGGTGTGGATTGACCGGCCGGTGTCTCGGCGCGACTGATTCAATCTGAAAAACCGAACCGCCAAGGCAGATTTTTCTCTACGAAGAACACGAACGAAAAATCTTCGACACATCGAAATCATTTTCATCATCAAATATCGCCGTGGTGAAAAAGATATGATCGGACTCTTGTGCGAAAAAAAATTCAGGATTTGTACGACGATGTTTATGACATGTTTTTTCGTTTCCCAGTGAACATTAAAATTGTGCGAGGTTTAACGTGACAAAGCGCTCGACGAGCTCAAAGCTCGATTAAAACGCAGACGAGTGTGCATAGGGAACGGTCATTGCCGTTGCGGAGGAGCGGCATCGGTACTTCCGGGTTGCGGTGCGCGAGAGCCTGATGCTGTCCCGACGAGAGGCGGCAAAAACGGCGGATAATTCGGTGTGCTCCGCGAAATAGACGATACTAAAATTACTGTGCTGCAGTTTGGTGGATATACGCCAACGACGAATCACCGGATAGTCTGTAGTAGATATTTCTGAATTTAAATTTTCCCTTCGTTCCATCGTCTCGTTTGTTTTCCTCAAATTAACGGTACAAAAGCCGACGAGAAACGACTCCGTTTTCGGATGTGAAACTGCACATTTTGGGACCATCCTTCAGAGAAATTGAGAAACGCGATAGAGAAAAAAAGTGTCGAGAAGATTATTTTTTCTTTGCCCCGAGGCTAGAGAGAAAACTTCCAAAGTCGAAGGTGTCGCTGATTCGAGATCTTGGCAACGATATACTTTCTCTTTTTTTGTGCAGAGGCATCGATATACCAGAGCTTCGAAATTGTTCCGATCGTTCTCGGTAGAGTCAACGAGACGGAAGCGAGAAGATAGAAACGTACGGACGACGGGTTTAAGAAAAGCAAACTCTACGAGAAGATTTCTGCGAAAAAGTGGGTGGGAGAGCCTCCGACCGTGGCCGGTCGATCGCTCATCTTAAACAATCGGACGCGACGACGACGACGACGGGGAGAGAAGAAAGAAATTCTGGGCTTTTCCAATAAGCGAGAATGTTACTCGCCTCCAGTGAATCTCAGACGAGTCTCAGACGAGTTCAAGCACTGGATTACAGCTCTCGTTCGGCTCTTTATTCTTGAGCGAAGTTCGCGATTCTTTTTCTCTTCTACGTCCTCGTTATTGATATTCCCCGGCGAGACCAGTAGCGAAGGATTAATAATACACGCCGCGAATCTGAATCAACGATAAGCGAAAAATTGCACAGTATATTTGTAAGATAATAATGAATTGGCGAAAAACATCATCGAAAGGATTGTGAGACGTGTGACTTTTTTTTTCAACAATTCACGATATGGGAATTTTACGAAGCGCCAGAAAACATTACGCCCGTTTGCCAAGTACGAGTTTAAATTATAATTCGCGTAACGTCGCCGCGTTGAGCGGCTCGGCCCTGTGGGTTTTGTACGATGTATTTATGCGAGAATTTTCTTCGTGTCGTGTTTCAGAAAGCGTTGGAAACGACGGAAATGGATCGACGAGTACGAGCTCGCCGGGCAACAAGAGACGAGGATTCAGCGGGTGAGTTGACAATCGATAAGCTGATACAAAAAGTTATATCGTTCGGCTTTTGTGTTTGGCAAGCCGCGGTGCACCGCACTCTCGATACTATTCGTGCGGTCGGGGCGAGGGGCAGGGATTGTATGATCAATCGATTCGACGATATTCGTGGGAAATTTAATAATACCCAACGAGCTGGGCAATGGCTGTGCAAATTTGATGAGTCAATAATTCGTCGCAATGTTTCACAAATATTAGTTGTGTGCTTTGCTCAATTTAACATTCGACTGATTCGGCAATTAATGAAGAAAAAAATAATTGAAAAAATTGCAAATTTTATATACGAAATGAATACGAATTATTCACGTGAATGTGCGAATTATTGAATGTTTATTTCTTATTTTTTGCGATTTTGTCGTGGACACTGGGACGAATTTTTTTCAAGTCGCCATATACTCAGTGATCATATATTACCATTAAATTAAACTTAAGATAGTCCGATTTTTATCCCCTTGGAAAACGCTGAAAATACTCTCTGAATCGCTCTGACCCTCACATTTTCTCGGACTGAACCGCTCGGACTACCTTAAAAAAACAAAACCAAAATTTGCAACGGTTGTCTCTGACTCATTAATATATACGGTAGGTCAAATGAAATCAAACTAGTATCAAATTAATATGAAAATCGTAATTGAAACTCGAGAATTAAGGATGATCTATCATGAATTTCCGAAAATCAAAAAATTGTCAATAACCGCGTATTAATATTCATTGATAATCGACTGGCTAATTTTCCATGCCACTCAAAACGCAGACTCAAAAATTGCCACGAATATACCGGATCGTTAGTAATCGTAATTAATTCATCTGAATCATTATATAAATTCTCTGAACTACTATGAATTTCCAAAAACCGATGTATTTCAAATGAGCGCGCATCGGAGTTCATAACTTAATTAATATCGCGGCGTCAATGTTTGCAGAATGATAACAACGAAAGGTGTTTTACCACATAACACAGCGACAGATGTAATTGATCAACACCATCGGTGAATTTCTCTATAAATCATCCGGGGACGAGTATCGGCGAGTAGTTTGGTAATCGCGTCACGCACGATCGGCGCGAATGCTTCGACAAAAAGCAGTGTCGCGTTCATTGATGAGCAGGTGCATTTGCGAGATTCGCGATAATTACAAACTCGCGAGATACTTTGGCGATGCGTTCTTCGCATTCCGAACGCAACGTCTGTAATAATATTTCGAATGTAAAACACGGACTGGTCGCATTGTCGTCGGGCCGAATATCGAGAGAGCTCAATCAACGTCTCGCCTTTGTTATCTAATTTCCATTTATCTTGCACGTCGAGGCTCGAGCTAGATTATAATCTCGAGTGTCGTCACATAGCGGGACGAATACGACGCGATTCATTCATTTCTCTTTGGCTAACGTAAACATGTGTATTCCTGGACAATAGACCAACGCGTAGTATCTGGCGAATGTCGAGGCAATAATAGAACGCTTGGCGCATCGAATAAGAACGGCTCGAGGTACCGAGCTATGAGCACCTGACGACCGCAACGAAACGCGAACGGCAATCAAACGAGAATTTTTTTAGAAGCCCTGCAACGGAAGACGCAAATAAGATTCAACGTTGTTTCATGAACATGACAGTGGTTTTTTAAAAAATTATTATTTTTAGATATTTGCATGTGTAGCAAAGAGTTTATTACGAAATTTTGTAAACGATTTCGTCTCATAACAAAAATAGAGAAATCACGGCTATTTTTAGAAGGAAAAAGGTGTTTTTCTTTTCTATCGAGACTCCCGTGCGGACGTCCAACGTACACAAGTCCAACGATACAACGCTGACTACACTAACTGCAATCGGTTCACGATGATTGATTCGATTTTTTTGCACTGCAGAAGGAAGTGGTTGCCGCCGCCTCTAAGGAAGCTCAGTCAGGGTAAAGTTGAGAAGTCAACGACCGCGGTGGCGGATCGCGCGACTCCGCTAAAGAAGACCGGCTCGGACAAACGATTCAAATTGCCGACCGGCGACAAGTCAGGAAGAGCCGTGTCCGAGGGCGAGGAGGAAGAGGAGGTCGAGCTCGACGATGGCGAGGCACCGACGTTCCTCGAGCAAAACGGCGGCGAGGACGGCGAAGACGATTTCGAACTACCGCCGCCGATGAAACCGATAACGGAACCGATACTCGTCGCCGCCGGCAACGGTCCGCCCGGCTCCACTATTCCCGACGAATTGCCCGGCAAACGAGTAAGACCTTGATTTCTATTTATCTCTATCTCTGTATCTACAGATCCTGCAGTGCATGCAGAAACGTCGAGACGTATTTCTCGTTACTCGAGTACAAGCGTATAAAACAAGCGGAAACTCTACGATAGGTACTACGCCCGATCGGATTACCGCAAGTTTTTCTCTAGTGGAGCTTTATTTGCGATAGCGATTTCTTTGGGCCCGTTACTACTTCTCGACACATTTACGCGGAAGAAATAAAAATTCACGAGAAATCAATCGTAGAGAAGATTCAAGCATATTGCTTGTTTATAAGAACAATGCCAAAACGTTATTAACAAATTAATATCAATATTTTTTTCAACGAATCATCTCGCAGCTCATATTTCGTAAGTAGAATATGATCCGTTTTGTTTATTAACAGAATGTTAGGAATTTCGTGTACGAGCTTGCAAAAAACTCCCCATTACACGCAAAAAGTTTTCGGCCGGTCGGGACTATCGTCATAACGGAATTTTTGAAAATTGAAAAAGATTCTTTAAAATATCCGACGCATTCGGGAAAATGAACGAGTCAACTTCTGTTAAGTTAAGTTGGGTTGCCGGATGATTTGCTGACAAACTTTTTTGAACTAAATTGTGAATAACAGGCCCTACAATCAGGCCGATCTGGTACAAATTTGTGTTTTAAAACGCTGCCCGAAAAGCTATGGTCACTGTTTGTCAATGTCAAAAACAAGTTCTTCGTTGAACTCATTATTCCACGTTCTTCTGTATTGCGTAAGAACTCTTTAATTCGGATTCATCTTCATCAACGTCCCGCGTTCTTCGAGACACTGTGTACAAACAATTCTTTATAATCACGTTACACGAATGACTCGACCGTACCGAAGTCTCAGCGAGATAATAATTGTGTGTATCTATAGATTGACCGCTCTGAGTCACGACTTTTTTTGCATTCGTACGCGGCTACAATAGACACAAGCGAGGCAATCGAAATTCATATTGCACAGCGAATCGCGTGTCAGTCGTTGAATGGAGCTCGCGGACTCGCGTGCGTTACCGACAATAAAAAAAATGAGGAAACGAATCGCAATAATAAAAAAAAAGCATCTTCGTGGATCTGCCGAAATAATTATCCCGTTTCTCGTCGCGTTCTATCGTTACCGCGTTCGCGAATTCGTAAAGTTTCTCGAACGATTGTAGGCTTGTAGTTGGAAACGAGCGGTCGGTGAGGCTAACGACTGTGGCGATAAGGTGAACGCGTTTTCGATAAGACGAGACTCGGCGATCGAGAACCGAAGAAACGCGATTGTACCGAGAAACGCTGATCCATTCCCACACTCGCTCGGCATCTCTCTTTGTGTCGAACGTTCTCAAGACGCTTCGGTATTTTTTTCACTAGCTCGGTTCGCGCGCCGACTTTGCCGCGTCGTGGTATGCGAAAGCGAAACTTCTTGATTCTTGTCTTTACAGGCCTCGGAACGATCTATCAAGTCTCTAGACGGCGCTACGACGGCCGACCTTGCGGAGATCGAACAAATTGTCAAGGAGAGAATGGTAAGTTTCGGTTATCGCCTGAGAATGATTAATCGGACGTTAGTGTACAGCTAGAAAAAGAACACTAATCATTACTCGCATTCAAAAATGTGCATGTTAGAAACGGATGGACGCGGAGTTTTTCTTATTAACTTCACGATGCAATGATAAAGTATTTGAAATCATTGAATGTTCATAAACATTCCACGACGAACACAAGTTTCTTCGATTTCTCTAAAATTTGCAAAATAATCAATCATCAATTCGTGTGTCGAATCGTTCGGTAATCAGATTAAAAATTCTTCGTTATTCATCGATTAATTGCAACGTCAAATGATTCGCGACAGGAACAACACACGGAAAATCAGGAGCGTCACAGCCTGATGAGAACGCCGGGAAGATCGTCGACCGGCGAGGACGGTTACAGCGGAATCGGTGGTCCCTCTATAACCGAGGAGGTTGACCCGGAGACAGCAGCGTTGACAAAGCGTCAATTCGTCATAAGAGAATTGGTCGAGACAGAGAGGGATTACGTGAACGATCTCCGGCAAATAGTCGAAGGTTACATGGCGCACATGCGAGACCCGGAGAGCGAAGTTCCCCTACCGGAAGATCTGCGGGTTGGCAAGGACAAAATGGTCTTTGGCAATCTCGAGGCGATCTACGAGTGGCACAGAGAGTAAGTTACGAGTCTCGAGCGTCGGCGCTGCGTTCGATCGAGCTCTTTCCAGTCGCTTTTTTTCAAATTAATTCATAAAAGTTACGTTCGCGTAGCGCCAGTTTCAAGGCGAAACGAGGCGTCGTTTCGCGGCGCAACGAGAAACTGCAATCAAGACCAAATGCACAGTATGAATATGTATTGCATCTTTTCCTTTGCAGTTTTTTCCTCAAAGCTCTCGAACGCTGCTTGGAACGACCCGAGGAACTCGGCCCTCTTTTCAAACGCTACGAGAGGAAGCTTCACATGTACGTCGTGTACTGTCAAAACAAACCCGTCTCGGAATACATCGTATCCGAATATATCGACACATACTTCGAGGTAATTCCCAACGCGAGAAAACGACGCCCTTAAGCTTATATTTTTATCCCAAAATATTGCTATTTCGGCGCTGTTTATTTTCGACGTTGAAAATACAGACTCTATTGTAAACTCGACGTGTTTCGATCCATTCCCAGGAATTGAGGCAAAAACTCGGACACCGATTACAACTCTGCGATCTGTTGATAAAACCGGTACAGAGGATTACCAAGTATCAGTTACTGTTACGGGAAGCCCTGCGACTGACGGAAAGAACGCAGAGGATATCCGAAATCGAGGATCTCAGAGCGGCGGCTCACGTGATGCGCGTCATTCCAAAAGCAGCTAACGACATGATGGACGTCGGGAGATTGCAGGGTTTCGATGTTAGTGTCGCCTTTACATCGTTTTCGGTTTTCTTTCCTTTTCTTTTCTTTTCGTAGCTTTTTGTATTTTTAGATATTTCGAGAGGAGTACATTCTCAGTTCACCGATAAACGAACGAACGATAACAATAACTTTTCCCTTACGATCGCAGGGTAAAATAACAGCGCAAGGTAAACTGCTGCTGCACGGACCGCTGTTGGTCGGCGAACTGGCGAACACGCAGACCCGCGGTCGCGAATGGCAGATATTTCTGTTCGAGCAGAATATAATATTCAGCGAGGCTGTCGGCAAGAAAACGCAGTTTACCAATCCTGCCTACATATACAAAGCTCATATCCAGGTGATTAAACCTTGTTTTCTTCGGGATTCTTTAAAAATACTTCAAAAAACAAAAATACCCTTAACATCTCTAGAAAAAAGAAACAAAAAAATTTCGATTGCTTTACGTCCTGTCCTTGCGCAATACAGGTGAATAAGATGAGTCTGGAGGACAGTCCGGACGATCCGGAAAAATTTGTGATTCGTTCCACGGATCCACTGACGCCCGGTCTAGGATTTACGTGCAGCGTGATAGAGGACAGCGGGCCCCGTAAGGAGGAATGGTTCGACACTATAACGGCCATTCTTCAGACACAGCACGATTTTCTCAAAGCTATACAGTCGCCGATCGCCTACCAAAAGGAACTTACCAAATACCCACAGTAAGCGTCTCTTACCTTCCACTGACAAAAAAAACAAAACGACAACAAAAAAAAAAGCAAAAAAAAGAATAAGAAAACCAAAAATAAATCCTCACTGACTCTTTAACCACTCGATGAACCTGTGAATATTCGTTCCAACATATTTTTGTATATTTTATATGAAGATAACGAACACTGTAAGGTAGATAACAGTAGTAGTTTCTCCTGGCCCTTTAACCACCTTACTTTTGAGAGAAAAAAAAAGAAAGAAAAAACAACAATAACCCAACTAAGACACACGACACTAATAATGGAAAAGTTTCCCTAACAAAACCTGGGCCTTTTGAGTATTGGAAAAAAAAAAAAACAAGTAAAATTCCCGAACCAAAAAAAAACACAATTCACGTTCCCTAGCTTCTTCGAAAAATCTTCTCGCAATAATTAATCACTTTTTAATTGTTCTCGCTCCCGGAGCCTAATAACATTTGCTAATCCGTTCCAAATGTGCATATATAAATATAATGAATATATATAATATACATATATATTATATATATATATATGAACCTATAAATATATATATTGACGATGTGAGACTCGGAGGGGCGAGAGAGAGGGGAAGGAGGGCGCTTGCTAAGAGCCCCAAAAAATGGTATCAATAACACATAACGACGAAAATGTACGATATATTTATAGTAATTTTAATAACGTTTATAAACACCCGCACTGTATGCAGCAGGCAAACAGTGTATGTAAATACTACATAATTACTTGAGGAAGAAAGAAAAAAAAATAACAAAAAAAAATCAAATTATAACCAACTCATGAGCGTAACAAACTTCGTTTTAGAATAAATCATAAATTGATCAAGAATATTTGGATTGTGTGATGCATCGAAAAATCTTGTTTTTTACCCCCTTCTGTAGACACCCTACTAACCGCACCTTCTGTAGCACCAGACTAACCGCTTCTTTTCTTATGATTTTGTCGAAAAATAAAAGGAAAACACAATACCGCAGCCATGCAATGTAATCCGCCCCTTTGTCAGCTTGCCAAATTCCCGGTCCTTGCGCACAAAAAGAAAAATAATCGAGAATTACGATTATTTTTTTTTTCTAAGCGCGCATCGTGAGTTATTTCTCGTCGAGATCTTTGATTATTTCGGAGAGCCATGGAAGATAAATTATTGCTATAAAAAAAAATTACTGAAATACGACATGAAATAACTCTTACGAGATTTGCTTCATCCTCTGGGACAGTATGATTTTCGATGGGCTATAAACGAATTTTGGGAGAATGACGTTTTACAAAATTCACAAAAAAAATTAAACTTGGTGTCGAAAAAAAATATTTGTCATGGAAATCGCGAGACTCGGAAAATGAGTACGTTGCATGGCGGTACTGTGTTTTTGTGAATTCATTTATGATTTGCTGGCCGTAACAGCCGTGGCTCAACGCCGGAACCAGTGACGCGATCAGCGGTATCGATACCACCGACCCTAACGGTAACCGGATCGGCGAATAAAGAGCGAAGCAACGGACATGCGAGAAAGAATCCGCCGGTGCAGCGTTCGAACACGGGAGGACTCGAGAATGAGCCATGTCGGACTCCGAGCCCGACAAAGAGTAAACTTAATTTCCTCGAGGGATTTAGGAACACGTTACGCGCACGGTCGCCCGTTCGCACCAATTCCATTCCGGTGAGCTCGCATTTTTATTATTTAACGCAGCATTCTTTGCGGCGCACGGGGCCACTAAAAATACTCGCGAAAAACAGAGTTTTTTTTTTCTTGATTTTTCTTAAAAAAAAAAAGTACAATCTGTATATATTTTATATATAACACGGCCTGTTACTGGAATTCTTTTGTTTATTACTCTATTACAGCCAAGGGACTCTTCCGCTTCCTCCTCTTGATGCCTATCGCTATGCGCTCTCTATTGTATTGCCTTTTGTCACTGCGACGACAAAGCCTCGTACTTCTATTACTAAAAAAAATATGTAAAAAAAAAACAAACAAAAAAGAAGTTAAAAAACGAGACAGAGAGTTTGAGAGACAAAGCAGACCCTTTAAAGTACAAAAAAAAAACATGTATGATATAGTGTCCGAAGTGTCCTACAATAGTAGAACAAAAAAAAACACAAGAAGAATAAAGACGATACGTAGAAGAGTTTGTAACAAAAAAATTGGAAAAATTATGCCTCGAGACTAGACTAACCAGCACGTTGGGGGATATGAGAGGGTTGGTGAACTGTGATGGTGGTGGTCCGACGACGATGATCGAAAACGATAGTTAAACGCTGTTCCTACTGACTACTTGTACTCCTACCTATAAAAAAAATGAACTACACGCTTCTACTTCTACGCTGATACGCTTCCTGCGGTCGGGTGAGCATGAAAAACTGTGCCGGAGCACTCGGTGGGTTGTACGACTCTGCTGGTATTTATTGGAATCATCTGAAAAATGATTGCATGAAGAAAAAAAAATAGAAACGCATGAAATTTGGGTCATGGAAAATCGAGGCTCGACGATCCCATCGCCCTAACGACGAAACTTCCTCAGGTCGCGCCCGGTGCCCGTGTGAGATTGGCGGCCGATTGGGGTAAGCTACACGCCGGTGACGAGCTTGTTGTTTCCCATCTCGACGGTCCCGGATTGGTCGTATCGCCGCTCGACGCTAAAGAAGAATTATGGATACCCGCTAGTCTCATTCCAAATTCGTCGTTCAGCAGAGCCTGGTCGTTCAGACCTCGGAAAGCGGATTGCGACAAGAATTCGATCGGAACGACCAAGTTGCCGGACAGAAAGGGACCGCCCAAGGTTCTCGGAGGTGCTTCACCGGTTCGAGTCAACGCCGGCGAGATAGCGAGACTCTCGATTGAAGTCAGCAATGCCGAGGGCGCCGTTATCACGTGGACGAAGGAGGACACGAACGAACGCGGCGTCGAGCAAGACGAACGGCATCAAATTCGTCAGAGCGCCGGTCTCATGTATCTCGAAATATTGCGATGCAGACTCACCGATTCCGGTGTTTACCGGTGCAATATACAGTGCGAGAACGGCTCGTGCTCGGCAAAGATAACTCTTTGCGTTGCCGGTGAGTTTCTTTATCGACCCGTCATTTTTTTGGTGTATCGCGCGTCAGTTTGTCGACGCTTTGCAATTTTTGCCTGGAATATATATTTTGAATCGATAGAAAAAACAAATGTCGCGGATATTCCAGGTACCGGTGGATCAACCTGGGCTTACGCGATGGGCACGACGAAGGTGAAGATCGATTGGGAAAAGCGCGATGACGATCTCTACAACATCGAGTGCAGAACGATACCGTCCCTCGTGTGGTTGCCGATATTGGAGGATATTCGCGATCCACCGGCGGTTCTCGAACTGTCGTCCGGCGCATCTTACAGTTTCAGGGTCGTCGGTAAAAATGGCAACAGCACATCGCCGTCGGCGGTTGTGACACTGCCGTTGGACGAGAGCATGAGCTGGGAGGCCGAACAATTTATCGGTCGATACTTGGAGCTCGATGAGCTCGGCAAGGGACGTTACGCGGTCGTTCGACGCGCCCGTGATCGCGGTACCGGTCAGGAAGTCGCACTCAAGCAAACTCCTCGTCACAAACAATCGAGGAATCTAACGCGCGCGGAATACGATTTGCTCGCGTCGACACATCACGGCAATATCGTTCGAGCTTTCGCGCTTTTCGAAAATGCACCCCAACCAGGCGTCGATACGATTGTATTGGAATTGTAATCATCACTTTTTTTTCTCTTTCCAATATCCAACGAGTATTGACGAAAAAAATATCAAAAATACTGTTTTTCCGTTTTTCATTGATAGAATAAAATGTAAAATTCTTTTAGAGTCCGAGGCCCGACGCTGTTCCTCTACCTGAGCAAAAAGACTGATTACACCGAAGCGATGGCGAGCAAATACGCTAATCAATTGTTGTCGGCGTTGCAATGGCTTCATCAGCGTAACAAGTACCATTTGGACGTTAAACCGGAAAACGTTCTCGTCGATCAAGAAACGGGAATCGTGAAACTCGTGGATCTCGGCGAAGCGGTCCGAGGCCCCGTGGACGAAGTCGTTCCACCGGCTGATCTCGAGTTCGCCGCCCCGGAATTAGTGCTCGGCAGGCCCACCGGATCTTACACGGACATGTGGGCCGCCGGTGTATTCATTTATGTACTTTTGAGGTAAATTTGCGCTGATTTCACGAAACTTAGTCATCCGGTCGAATAATACCTTGATTTTTCTTTACATTATGTTTTATTCGTTACATCGTTTTCCCTTTGAAAAATACGCAGATCAATCGTAGTTTTCCGATATTAGCATCAACAAACAAAGTAAACGATAAGAGACGAGTTTATACCCAATTGACGAAAAATGTTCTTTTCTTACAGTGGCTTATCGCCGTTTCTCGACGATTCCGTCGAGGAGACAACCGCAAATATATTGAAATGTGATTTCTGCTTTCCCGACGAATACTTTGAGACAATATCGAACGACGCCAAGGATCTTCTTGGTAGATTGTTGTGTTTACGAGGCGAGGAACGCGGCAATGCCGAAACATCGTTGATTTCTCCATGGTTCAAGGTACATCGACGCATGGATTATGAAGATAAGATCTAGAGGTATACGAAATTACATATATCGATTCAATAATGTTGTTATCCGCTGCAGGTGGCGAAAGGTGCTACGATACCCGCGACGAGGATGGCAGCGTTCACCGAGAGACGCGCTCACTGCTCCAAGCCCCATCCGGATCATAACGATAGTTTTTACTCGTAATGTTACGTATCATTGATATTATAATGATGTTGATAATGTTATCTCGTATTAATCATTTACAAGACAATCTCTCCCCCAACGCGACACGCATGTAAATAAGATATATTTTAATTTGTACTTTGCAATGATCCTCGTATTTTGATTTTTAATTACCCAAGAATAAGAAAAGAGAAACGATAGACAAATTGTGTACTTATCGATTTGTAGAAAAAAAAACCATGTAAATATTTTTGTATGAAAATTGATAATTACAGTAAAAAATTGTATGTACTCTTTACTTTCGTCGTCATCCGTCATCGGTGATCCGAACATCTTCGAGTTGCGACAATTCTTAGAAATCCGCGAAAAATCCCTGGCATGCCCTTGAAATGTTCAAAGTAAAATCGGATTTAAAAGAAAACAAAGATTCCGTTCAATTAGTCAATCGCCGCGTTAATCTTGCGTTACTTAATCTCCATTACAGGAATTAAAAAACAATGTGTATAAAAAGTTTAAATAGAATAGAAATATGGAAAAAAATAATAATCTCGCTTCGTTCCCAAAACTATTCGCTGAAAAAAAACGACTCGATACCGAAGTGTGGATACTCATGAGACTTTGTAATATACATCCAAGAGCGTATGGGAAATCCCGTAAATGATTTATGTAGATAGTCGGGGATTCTGTTATTGAGTCACGCTCGTCCCTGACCGTTACTGTCACTTCCGGTCGGTCGGCGTGCAAGATATTCGCCACGAGGCGTGCACACGCATCGGGGAACTCCTTCGTCGCGCGTTGCACTTCGCGTTATTCTATCAATTTGCAATACCGGTCAAAGTCGAACCGTGCGCTCGTCGATCTCGTACTCGTCCAAGTCTCGAAAGAATATTATAGTAACGTAGAAAAGCGTCTCACGTATTGTTCGATATTATACCCATCTTTTCTTGGCTTCGGGGCCACAAGCGTCTCCTCGTGCGCACCTCCCCCCACTCTCGGGCGGGTCTCGTTTTGCGCAACGCGCTCTTATCGTAATACCTGAAACGCTTGCCGAGCGGACGATCCGCAGCCCCCCTCCTCCCCCCCGACTTGTTCTTTTTCGGACTCCTCACTCTGACGCTCATAGCTACGTGTTTCAGCGATTACCCAGCCCCGTCCATTGACCTTCGCTCAAACCGCTTACCGCTCTTGCACAAAATAATTCAGTATCTACTACGTGATATTAACGTTCTTTCGCGTTGTGTTTCCCCCACCCTAACCGTCCCCTCTACCGACGGCGGACGAGAGCCATCGCGACATAGCCAAATGACCACAAGCGTATCATTTGACTCGCGCGGCTACGCGTACTATCTCGTATTCGAGAATGTTGAATGCGATAACCAATTGTTACGCTATACGGGCTACGTGAGCAATGAATCGCGAAAGGGAATCGAATTACGCGAACGTTATCGCTCACCACGATAGCACGGGGTCTCTCGATCGTTCGTCCGAAACGCGTCACTCGTTACGATAATCTTTTCGACGATGCGAATCGTTGGGAAATTTCATTGAGGCGAACGACTCGATGGAATTTTTGTCAATTTACGAAATTTCCTAAGCTCGATACTCGACACTTTCGTACTTGTTTTTCACCGTTCTCAAAAATGATCAATATACTTACAAGGTGTATCTTTTATAATTAGATTCGTAAGATTTTTCCAGAAATTCTCGATAACAAAATACCAGGTCACGCTGCGTGTGACAACTGTTTAAACGTGTTTCTTATCGGCGCGAATTGAATTTTACCCTTTCGAAGCTATAGCGCGCGTTCACAACGATGTCGCTCGAGAACATATAGATGATCAATTGCTCGGAACAGTGTTCACGCGAAGCCGGACGACAGACCTCGCGTCGCGCGTGGTGTCTATAGTAACTATACGCGTGCACAAGGACGTTCTATACGCAAAGAACTTTGTGTGCAATGGTCGAGAGCAGCAGGCAGCGTGGACACGCGTGTCACATTGCGTTTTTCGCGAAATTAGAAACGGACAAGAATATCTGCATGTGGGGCATCGTGATGAACAGAGTTAGGGATTCTCGAGTTCGATGACTCACGACAGGTTGAGTCGCAAGATAATCTTGCTCGGATGAATGACTGCAATCGAATACGAGAATCAAGAGCTACCCGAGAGGCACGACGCGTCTCGATCGCGTTAACGCGTCAACGATCACGACGAAATACCTCTAGTCGGGGTGCACAAAGCTTCGGGTGCGCGCGATGGATCCGTCCAATGTCAAAGGCTTTCTGCTCGTGCACGCAAAACAAATAAGTACGCAATAATCTATTCCGCGGCAAGGTCCGTCAAACTGCGTGTGCATTTTCGTCGATGTTATAAATAAATACCTCGGCGACGTTGCTCCATTGAACTTTGGCGCTTTGGGGTACGTTTACTCTGGACGTTGGCCAGAGTTACGCAAGTTAACTCTCGCGCGCCCCGTTGACCTCAATCTAACGGTAGGGTTGACCTTGAGTCTCGTTACCGAGGCCTATACAGCCTATACATACATCCCCACGATAGGAATCCAGTATCGAATCATCCCCCAAAATTTCTACGGTTTAAGATTAAATTTAAATGTCTCGCTGATGTTTAACAATGAAATTTGTATAGTCCGAAAATAAAATAAATATCCCCGATATTTGATATTATTATTCTTACAGATTTCCCTCATATCCTCTCGGTGTCATGTGCAGCGCCTCCCCTCTTCCTCTCGCTATCGCCTCACCCCTCGGTGTCCCATCGATTTGTGCGTTATGCAATATCGCAAATACACGAAGCCGCCCAAGTACAAATGATCCGGAGAATTTACTCAATATTTCTCACGTTTCGAAATATTCGAACGTGCCACAATTGTTTAAATATAATATATAACCAAGGTTACACAATTTTTTCAATGAAATACAAATGAGTAGTTGCTATGGCGTAAAAAATTTGCAAATTATCTGTGAAAATTGAATAAAAACAGAAAGCAATGGACGCGAGCGGATCGAGCGAATGAATGAAATTCTTCGTTTGAGATCGAAAAACAAATAGCAAAGCTAAAATATTCAAATATTCTCGTGTGTGCCAATTCGTTTCTTTCACCTCTCCACGTCGGAACCAAAATTTCTGAGACTTTATTTTCCGCGGAAACAGGATATAACTGTATCGTGTCTAACGCGTGGCAATTGTTGTGTTGTATATGCAATTGTACCGAAGAACAATAACAATTGTGATACAAGTCGCTACCGGTTGCCAATGATCGATCGTTACGAGGGCGCAGAATTAAGCGGAGGCCGCTCCCATTCGCGAAGGTGTCGCATCGGTAGCTTCGAGCGAATCCCGGTCAAGCAACGTCCCTGACACAAGCATCGACGACGCTCCCCGAGTATTCGCGAATTGACGAAAAAGCCGACGTTCCGCCCTACACCCCACCGCGCCCCCGTGCGCTGTAGCGATGCATCTTCGAGACGATTAGAAAATTCATTCTCTCGAGCGCAATCGATTAGACGAGGCGAATCTTCATTGTTTCCCACTGGTCGAACGAGTTTGCTATTATCTCGTTGCCAGGCAATCCGTATCGTACAAATTTCCCATTGATAAGATTTTTTTACATCAAGTACGATTAACGATTGCGACAAATGAAAACGCGCGCTATTCGAATCATCGACACTCCTATTAACCTCCTCCCTGATAGATGCGTAATGCACAAGACAATGAGAGGCGAGAGGGTACTTCTATACCTAGAGAAAACCTTCGGTGCCGAATAACGATATTCCAGGCGTTCGGACGGAAAAAAAAAAGTTCGCTATCATTTTCCGAGAAACGGCGTGCAAGCCTTCCGGGCCTTGCGAGTTTCACGATCACGGTTAACTGCGGCATCCCGTGGAACCGAAACCCGGTCGAATGTGGGCGACTCGCTTACGTCGGTCGCGAGCACGGTCTTGTCGCGAGCGACCCTGACACCGCGACGTATCGTCATTGGTTCGCGAAACCGGAACTTACGTGCGAATGCCCGCTAAAACTCAAATAAAAATTGATGCAACTTTGCGTTCTCGCGAATGTCCAAGGAGTCGTGGCGCAATCGACGGATCCTAAGATCGAACGATTCGAGTAAATTCGAGCAAGTAGAACATTTTCCTCAGTCCCGTTCGTTCGGGAAGTCAAAGTGAACGTTGAAAGTGTCAGGGTCTCGAGTGTGAAAATCGTGTGAGCGTCGGCACGGTGGGTACAGGCGAATCGAGCAAGTGTCTATAGAGTTCCGCGAGAGCGTCAGAGGTGCGCAGAAGCGGAGCACGTGATCTGCGCGTCTATTCTTAGCAGAGGGTCGGTTCATCGAGAAGAACTGTGCCTCGCTCACTCGTCGTCCGGCGCGCGTCCGATACAGGAGTCAAGTCTCTCCTTCTTCCTTTTTGCAAATACCCGTTACACATTATACACTACTCAAAAACCCAATACACAAAATGTCTAATCTCGCGGATCCCGTGGCGTTCGCCAAAGATTTTTTGGCCGGTGGTGTTTCCGCCGCTGTGTCGAAGACAATGGTAGCACCTATTGAGCGTGTCAAGCTGCTGCTACAGGTACAGCACATCTCGAAGCAAATCGCCGAGAACCAGCGTTACAAGGGTGAGTACCGTAAAAAAAAAAAAAGAACGAAAAAACTAGCCGTCTATCCTCGCCGTAATTGCCACGTTGATTAACATTAATTCGGGTTCGTTCGGTGTCTGCCAGTGTGCGCACGTCAGAGGCTTTTCGAACGAGACGAGAGAACGTTTAAAAAAAAACGCTGTTGAAGACGCAAGAGCGACAAAAAAAAATGGAGCTCCGAAGAATCGAAAGAGCGTTGAGTGAAGAACGAGGAAGGGCGATGCTCGCCTCGGCCTCGTGTTTCTCGCGAATCTCTTATTAATTAGAAAAAAAACGAATCGTTCTAGAACGCACCGGTTGACAGTTGGTAAAATAAATGGGGGGCGTTCGTGTCAATGACAAAAGAACGATTACGATTCCGGATGATATTCGGAAAGAAACGAGTTTCGAACGAGATTGCCAAATCAAAATCGCGAGAATCGAACGATTTTTTTCGCGAGGTCAAACTTCCGTTACGTAATGGAAGCCAACGCGCGAAGTACAGACGGGTCGAGGAAACTCGTGGTCTCCGATGAAATTAGACGCGCTCTTTTGGGACAGATAGAGACCGAGTTTTTCGACGGTTTATATAATCGTTTCGTACATTGAACATTTTTTGGGGGGTCCCTTACATAAGTTGTGCGGAATCGCTCTCGCGTTTAACGAGGCAGGCTCGTGCGGGCGGGTCGATAAGAGCTTTTTCTCAGGCAGATGGCGTGGTTACGCTCCGGTTGAGTCTTGCCTACGAGACAGACTCGCCGAACGTTACGATCGATGACGATGCGGTCCAATATGGCCGACCATTCGCGACTCGCCATGAGGAAAAATTGGAATATTCTTTTTTTTTCGCTTTCGAACAATCAAAATCAGTTTGACAATTGACGCGACATTCGGCGGATTAATTGGATCGAATGTGAACTTATCATTCGCACGGACTGAGGGGGAACAAGGATACGGAATGTTGAAGGGTTTTTTTTTTTTTTTTTTTTTCGACAATTTTTCCATCGTCAAGAGGAAAATTGGACGAATGATTCGCGCACGGAACGAGCGCGTGGTTGCTAATTTATGCAAATTCGACGATTTGGAGAATCGGAGATTCGAAGGTGTCGATGACCGTGCCGATCAATAACGCTTTCGGGGTTCGGACTCTCGGCAAAGAGAACAATGTAGGTCATAAATCGAAGACAAAAAATTGAAAATATTAGGTTTTTTTCACAACTTTGTCGTTTACACTATGGAAAAATGCTGTTGAAGCGAAAAGACCTTTGATTCGCCGTTGAGTTCCGACAACCGTGA
Organism: Ischnus inquisitorius; assembly: GCA_963924025.1. Classification (NCBI taxonomy): domain Eukaryota; kingdom Metazoa; phylum Arthropoda; class Insecta; order Hymenoptera; family Ichneumonidae; genus Ischnus; species Ischnus inquisitorius. Next base: position 3,856,393 of record OZ001245.1, read on the forward strand.
ATAGCGGAGTTAACAATAGGGCGTTTCGATGATTCAAACGCCAAAATCTTCATTCACTTTTTTGTTTTATCTGCCGTGCACGATCCCAGCAGCGCAGTGACGCGAGGCATCGAGCCGTCGCGAATATTGTATATTCGCAGTTTGCGATTCGCATCAATCTTGATTAGAGCAGTTGAGAATGCGGTTATGACCGGATTTAGCGGGCAACGGTGCCCGTACACGTGAGGCCGAAACCGACTAACCGAAGGGCTACCCTCGTTTGGGCGAACTTTGCCCAGCGACGAGGTCTGGCGGGATCGATTCACGAAAAAAAGAAAATTGTATAAAATCCTGTCGGCAATAATGTTTCACTGACAAATTGCATCAACCGACAAGTCGAATTATCGAACCAATACATTTTCACCGAAGGTGCAAAGATGCTAGCCGATTTTCGGCGAGGCGGCCATTTGCAATTGTATCGATATATCGAAGCAAAATCGAATGGAAGATTTTGAAAAACGACTATTGAATTAAATCCTTCGATTATGTTGTGCCTTCCAATCTTGAACAATGCCGCGAGTTATCTTTATCAAAAGTTCTATTCTCTTTTCGAGATTCTCTGTATCGATAGTTCGAACGTTTGATCGAAATTACCGAGAAATATTAACGCGAATGAATCGCATAATAACTCCATTTTTATCGCTTACGAAAATTATATGAAAAATATTATTACGTTTCGTGAGTAATGGTCTACAAAACGACATTGATTGAAATTTTTCAGGTATGGTCGATTGCTTCGTTCGTATCCCGAAAGAACAGGGATTCCTCAGTTTCTGGCGCGGTAACTTCGCCAACGTCATCCGTTACTTCCCAACGCAGGCGTTGAACTTCGCCTTCAAGGACAAGTACAAGCAGGTTTTCCTCGGTGGCGTCGACAAGAACACCCAATTCTGGCGTTACTTCGCCGGTAATCTCGCGTCTGGTGGTGCCGCTGGAGCCACTTCGCTCTGCTTCGTCTACCCGCTCGACTTTGCCAGAACTAGGCATGTATATTTTCGTCATTCGATAAATCAAAAACACAGAATAAATCGTGGAATGGACAAAAAAAGTACAAATGAATACACAAAAAACAAATTGTCTATTGTGTTTTTTAAAATATATGAAAATTCGCATAAACGCAAAAACAATATTGACAATAACTTTTCGACCAATTGCAGGTTGGCCGCTGATGTCGGTAAGGCCGGAGGTGGTCGTGAATTCACCGGTCTCGGCAATTGTTTGACGAAGATCTTCAAGGCTGACGGTCTCACCGGATTGTACCGCGGTTTCGGAGTATCCGTACAGGGTATAATCATCTACCGTGCATCATACTTCGGTTTCTATGACACCGCACGTGGCATGCTTCCCGATCCCAAGAAGACACCGTTCCTCGTTTCGTGGGGTATCGCGCAGGTAAATATCCCATATACTGCAAAAAAAAATACAATATCGAACGAATTATTAATCGTTATTTTTCTTGCACATCCAGGTCGTAACCACTGTCGCCGGTATCATCTCCTATCCCTTCGACACGGTGCGTAGGCGCATGATGATGCAGTCCGGACGTGCCAAGTCCGAGATCCTCTACAAGAACACTCTCCACTGCTGGGCGACCATCTACAAGAGCGAGGGTGGCTCTGCCTTCTTCAAGGGAGCATTCTCCAACGTTCTTCGCGGTACCGGTGGTGCCCTTGTGCTCGTACTCTACGACGAGATCAAGAACCTCCTTTAAGAGAAAAAAACCCCCGAAAAAAAGCACCCCTTCCCCGGCCCCTCCGTTTCTAACGAAACTATCACGATTCATGAAACACCATAAATCATTATCACAAATACCATCGACAACACAAACCCCCCCTCCTCGTCCCCCTAATCGTCCCAACCGTACCGGAATAAAAACAAAGAAAACAAAGAACAACTAGAATGGTCGCGTTCAAGTGAAACCCTTGGACGGAGCGATAATATGTCGACAATTTCATAAATAACTCTCCTAATCTGAGAAGGTTCGGTAGTGGCTCGTGAAAAATGCAGTGAAGAAGATAAGGGAAAAAAAGAACATAAACTTGGCATACACATTAATAACGATGAATATATATCCGTATGCATATATAGATATATACGTAATACCGTGGGTCATAGCGTTAGCGAATTTGTTTTTAATTTATTGCCGGATTCAGTATTTTTATTGCGGCGACTCGCGGTGCGCCAAAAACGGAAAACCCACTAGCACTACTTCGAATAAAATCATTGCCATCGAGAAATGAATGAAAAATAAACAATAAAAAGCGCAAAGGCGTGGCTATTTGTGAAATTGATTGGCATCTTGTGCCCGAAACTAATTAAGTTTTCGCGACTAATCGCGACGTTACGAGGATAACAAAAAAAACTATAAAATCGTTTTCTGAAAAATTCAGCGAACGATTTGATCGGGACATCGCGACGAAGAGCAGTAAACCGACAAGGAATGAAAATAAAGAAAAAGAAAAAAAACGAAAAATAAAGGAAGAATAAGTAAAATAATGAGCCAAACTTCGTTCGACAAAGCGGATACTACGCGAGAGAGCGAATGTGTGAGGGACGCGCGACGCAAAGCTATAATAAAATAGAAACAAATGAAAGATCGATCGACGGCGATGGCGGGGCGCGTAGACCTGGGCTGCCCCCGCCCTTATTCTCGGCCCATTGTAGATAATTAATAAACTCGTAATGATAATTAAATGCAAGGAAACGATCCATCCGACGAGCGGCAGATTCAATTGGGCTCGTGGATGCGCACCGAGTTTAGGGGAATCATTTGAATAAAATCAAGAAACAAAGAAAGAATGAAAAAAAAACCATAAGAATGCAAAGAATGATTTCAAACGATAAATGAAAGAAACAATGAAACCTTCGCACTCCAGAGAACTTACGTGTAAGATAAACGGGAAAACGTTCATCTGAATTGTGTATGCATCTAATCTGTTCATGTTAGGATGTATGCAGGTTGTATGGCAAATCAATAAAAAAAAACAAAAACCGAAGTAAAGACCTTCGAAAATCTTATGTTTCTTTAGCCGCATTGAAATCCTGTTCCTCTTGCTGGCCGATCGAATTTTTATGACATTAACGAGGATGCGCTCGAGTTTTGTTAAATTCACGAAAATCGTGCCCGATGCAGTTTCGAGTTAGTGAGATCTGCCTACGTTTCATTAATCTCAATAGCTAGTGGATGTTGTCACCTTGTGTGCCTACGAGCCGCTAATTTTATTCAGAGACCAGAGTTCGCGTTCAACCACGTGGTTAACTGGCAGAGAAAAAAAAGCGAAGCGCTCGTTAGTACATGTGCGGAAACACAACGTGGCGACTGACGAATGAGTTGCATAATTCAACGGAAGACCGAGTATTGTCGATCGAGAAAATATTATTACTTGTCGCCATCTCATTTTTTTTCGACAAAACACTTGTTTTGACGAAATGAATTTCAAAAAATAGTCTGACGATTGTATATTCGTTATGAAGAAAAAAAAAAACGATTGAAATGGTTCGAAGTCTAGAAAACCGTGGAGTCACCTCGCCCGTTTTAGTATCTGAAACGCAACAGAAAAACAGTTTCGAAAAATCGTCACACGATTGAAAAAAAAAAATGACAAATTTTTTTTCGATCAACGAATTAAAAAAAACCTGATATCAGAATTCCATCTCAAATCGTTTCTCTTCAAGATAAATCTTGCTTTTCGCGATCGCAATAAAAATAATAAAAAAAAAAAAGTCGTCAGATGATTGTATATTCTTTATATAAAAAAAATTATTGGAATGCATCAAACTCTGGAAAACCGTAGCGTCCGCTTTAGTAACTCTGAAACAATGCAACAGAAAAACGATTTCGTTAAAAAAAAAATCGAAGAATTACCACAAATTATAATTGTCTTCTCTCGACTAATAAAAAAAATTGAAATAATAGTCCGTATCTCGGATCGTTCTTTTTTCGAACACGTTCATCACTTTGTACGTATATTAGCTAATATGTATATTACAAATCAGGTAAATGAACGAGTCATGAAATTTCCGTATAAACAACAACAATTATAAATTGACTCCGGAGTCGCCGACCTAATCGGCCTCCCTCTGTACGTTGGACACACGCATACACATATAGTTTACATATGTATTTATATATATATATCATATATTACACACATTTATATTAATAATTTTTTTTTTTGCTCAAGCTTCGGTCTTGTACAAAATTATCTTAAAGTGCGATTGGAATGGAGCGACGACGAGGTGCGAAATAAAGGGGAGGGAGTTTGAAGTATGGATGAAGCGAGCTATAGCTCCGATGCGCGAGTGCAACTTTTATGTACAGTGTCGGAGCGTCTTTGCGCCTGACGCGTTGGACGCTCTGTCTTTTGGTTTTTTTTTTCTTAAATGTTGGGTCATACTGTTGTCCTGTTGGAGTCTCCCGCCAGCATATCCAAGATTCGGCTAATCCCCGGCATGTTCAACAGTGTACCGAGTATCGGCACTCTTCGCAAGAAATTTATGGCAACCGGCAAAAATCCGCTGGACATTGAAAGACAAAACAATGTTTATCGATTGATCTTATTCGATGAAAAATTTGAAACAGGGAGGCATACCTGAATAGAAGAACAAATCCATATGTCTCGAGGATCATGCCGACGATGGGCCATCCCATAAGCACCACGAGAACTCCGCCCAGGAAAGCCGCGCTCGCTTTGAGTTTGTGCCTCTGGAAGAAAAAGCTCAGGGTTCTCCTTGGTCCTATGACGCACGCCAGTCCAGAGATGAACAATAACTTGAGTGCGAAAGAAACAAAAAGTCGTTCTCGTTAATCGCTATTTGAAACTGCCTCCGCGAGCGACGATGCGAAAGTTGGCGCTGACGAGACTCACGTTGCCTATAGCCAAGAGACCTTTGTCGAATATGAGAAGAACACCGAGGAAAAGAAAGGCGATGCCGAATCCCGCCAGACCGACACCGATTTCTGTAAAGAAACATCGTTTAACCGTAACAACGATGCGAAATTTCGTGACAAGTCGGAAAATTTCGCGATTCGCGCCCGACTCGCGTCGACGATTCGCGAGTCACCGATGTGTCAAGATTTATCGGGGGGGCATTTTTATTTCCTTTGCGATAATCCCGATTAATGCTCTACTCACTTTGCGTGTCGGTTATCTCGAACATATTTACAGCTATGACTTTTTACGCGGGTTCTTTTTCGTTGTTGCACCAAGGAGTCGCGGGATCGAAGCCAATGTAAATATAGTCGAACCGCCGAAAAGCGTTCGAGCGAGCCGTAACCTGGCTCCACGTCACACGGGGCGCACGGGGCGATCGTGGCACGCGCTACGGTACGACTGCTTCTGCTGTTCTCGCTACGAACCCTGACGGTAACTTCTTCCTGTCGTTATCCGAGCGAAAGATTGCCGTCGATTCACAGCACATTTTTCGCTCGACCCGCTCCGGAATCAGATTTTTTTTTCACACTTTTCACATCATTTTTTTACTAACGAAAAATTCATTCCACTCGAGACGCGTTCTTTCGAATACCAGACAAGTTTACGATATATTTGAGCGTTCAGCATCAATAAGGAGGGACTGAAAGTAAACTAATCATTGAATCCATTGTTTTTTATTGAAACATAATACATGGAATTAAAAAATTCCGTCCTCGTCACTGTTGTTTCTGCTGTTCTGTAGTCGACAATGCAACTGTTATACAAAACTTTGGCGGAAGCTCACCGACTTATTTGATACCGATTTATAGTCATAATAACAATTATTTAAATACAAAATAAATCAACACGTAGGATATTTTGGAAGAATAATATCGAAAATTCGTTGTTGCGTTGAGCAAACAGTCGATAACAAGTGCACGGCAAAGAAGGTCTCAGAATTTTAACATTGCAGTCGGACTTAGAAACCGGTAATTGTATCGGCCACGTGCAAACTAATGAATCTCGGTTATCAACTCTTTTGAGCTACGAAAATTGTAACAAAAAAATGCAAGCCCTCGAAATTAACATTGAAACTTTTTGCATCGCAACAGTGCGCGACAAGAGTGGCGAATCGAATTTTTTGCGTGCAACAAATGGTCACACACACGCGGCGGATAACAACGATCTCGACCAATAGTCGAACTTCTTCTCTCGCCCAGAGAGATGGCCCCGACCGCACAATGACAGACGTCTTAACCTCGCAAACTTTTGACGTATAGAAAAAAAAATCCTCACAATGACACTCACAGTCGTCAAGTAGTCATCGTCGTTTTAACATGTAACACAAACGAAATTTTTCGCACATTTCGATTATCCGTAGAAACGTTTTTCCCAGGTATATACAAACAGTGACGACGAATAGTTGACAAAATTTTCTTCACGACGTAAAAATCATCATCTCGCATCCTTGCGAATCAAAGAATTTTCACGGTGTACCGCGGTCACGAAGGTTCTAAATATAAAGTTACCCTCGTCGTTTTTTTTTCTTCTAGTACTTTATAAATAACATTATTTTGCTACACAATTATGTTTTATATTGGGAGCGGTAGTTTTCTTAAAAATCCGCAAACAAAACAAAACTCTACGTCGACAATGAATCCCAGCGAGTGACTACTGCGTTTCGCCTTTCCAATGGTATGTGCAAGCTTTTTTTTTTTCGTTCACAAAAAATACTCTTTTCGCATGTAACAAAGCCTTTTTGCATCGCGCTTTTTGCTCAACCATTGAAATCGTCGGGTTATCGTCTCGATAACAGTGAATTATTGTTATTCTTATTTTTCTTCGTTACGTTTTCTTTGAGTACATTTTTTTGGATTTCGGTTTTGTTATTATTATTTTGGACCTTTTCTCTATTTGAGAAAAATTGAAAATGCACTTTCTTTTTCCAGCTGAAATGATAAAGCGTACATCGTTCTGAGACTCAATGGCCGAGGAAAGAGGCGCCGGCGACAGGCGGTCGGTCATAAATCTAATAGACGACGATCTATTCGACCTGCGATGCCTGATTAGAGCTTCGAATATCGGCTACAGCGCGCGATGCGAGATAGGAAAGAAGCAACTTTTGGCATTCACAACGTCACAGAACGACGTAGCTCTCTATTATCACGAGGACATTCACCGTCCGCCGACGGTGAAGAGAATATCGTGGTTCGTGGCGCCGCAGCGCGCGGTTTGCGCTCTTTGTTTCGATCCGACGGGATCTTGGCTTCTCGTCGCCAGTATCGACGGTTCGCTTTACATTGTACCGGCCTTGGCGCTCGTGGATGGAAACGCGAACATAGATCACAGATGGACGACGAACGACTTGACGTGCTTCGTATCTCTGAATCTACAGTCTTCCTACTCTCGGTATGATTTTACGGGCTCTATGCCAAAATTTCTCAAAAATCCGGCGTCGAAATATCCGACAACCTGTTAAAAACCAGAAACCACCAGTGACCGAACATCCATTAAATTCGGTCGGCATCGCGACATCCGAAAAAATGTTGTCCCGGGTTTCATGTTTCGGTGTTGTTCCGATAAAAATGTCAAGTACATGGTACAGTTGGTCATTCCGTTTGAAATGTAACATTTGTAATGAGATGTTGCAGAACATACATCGATACTTACATCATACTAAATGTTGATCGGTTCGTGTCGTAATTATATTTTCATTGTCATTCGATTACAATATCGAGCAAAAACCCTATAGTATTCGAAATTCACCATTTCAACTAGCGAATGTATCATTTTGTGACGAAAATCTGAAGGACGATCTCGCCTTGGAGCAAGAGAAAAATTATACCGTTTTTTTTTTTCAGTCCGACTTGTCTAACGTGGTGGCAAGGCGTTACTCAGTGCAGTCACACGGGAGTAATCGGCACTGAGCACGGTGAAATAGTATTCGTGAATCTTGAGAATGGCCAGCAAGTCGGTTCGACCCGGGTGAGCGGCAATATTTCTAGTCTTCACATATGCCAGGACAACAGCCTCGAGACCGTGTCGCTGTTGATAACGAATCAATCGAGGCAACAGTGGCGTTTGATATTGGAGCAACGTACCAACAATTACGTTTATCCTCTCAACAACGGTAGAAATTCCGTTTCCAATGCTTATCCCGTGGTAAAACTCGCCGACAATGTTAGCGACGAAGCGAAGACATTTCCGCCCACGAGATCGCGACTCCAAGGACTCAAGCAGCTCTCCGTCGAGAAGCTCGCTGTTCTGCGGCAAAAATTGGCCGAAACGAGGAATCGCAATCTCACGAGCAGCGCCGCGCGCCAAGGTATACCGAGCGTTCGATAATTATTTCCCAAAATAAATTTCTTTTGATAGATCTTTAAAAAATTGACTGAACCTCAAATGGTTCTGTCGCGTTAAAAAAAAAAAAATTGTCCATGCAAGATATTAATCGATTTTAACAGACAGCGGAAGCAGCAGCGGTACGGATGAAACGAATACTCCGGAGCACACGGGACGCGCCGTCGAGGATAAAGTCGATGCTTTCAATCCCGAATCGTTGTCAAACGATATGTTTCTGTTGCCGCAATACACGAGGCAGGGACAACACCTGTACACGGGATACAGCGAAGCCACTCATCACATCACGGTATGCAAATTGTAAAATCGTTTTTGTCGTTCTAAAATAGCATGTCATTGGAAATTCTATTAATTCATAGCTTCAGGATTTTCCACAAATCATTTTTTACACTTAACGGTTATAATTCGGAATTTTTTACTATTTGTTGCAGATTCACGGAACCGATATTTCCGTGGTCCCGCTACACATGTACAAAATGCCGGACTCTTGCAAAGATATTTTACTGACGCAGCGTCTGTTCTTCGTGATCGGTCCGAATCGCCGTTCTCTCTGTATAATATCGTGTCCCCTCTCGGAGACGAGAATTGGGGAGGAAACGGATTTCAATCCGGAATCGCTGATGGCGCGTTTCAATCTCGAGGACGAGATGGAATTCATATGCAATGTATATAGGGCTACCGATTACAAAAAATCAACGAACAATGAATCTCCGAGAAACCTCGAGAGCAAGTATTCTCTCGCTTCGAAAGTCGAGGATCTTCGGCTCGATGTGCCTCTCGTGGATACCTGTATAGTTGTTACTAATATTGCCGTGTACAAAGTCGTTCTCAGGTCAGTCTAAAAAAAATGTTACAAATAAAATGACGATTATTCGGCTTAATTGCAAAAACTATTGTATAGCGATTTCATCGTCGCAGCCTCGAAATTCAATGGACGGAGCCATCTTTGTTCTCTTTTTCAGGAGACCATTGCTGAATGTTTTTATGGATTTCGTGTTGAAGAAGAACGATCTCGAGCGAGCCGGAAGGCTTGGCGTTGTTTTTGGAATGAATGTTCAACAATTGTTGGAATCAGCCGGTGATATATTCTTGATGAACAACGATTGTTCGCGAGCTGTGGTGTTGTATAAATTGTCTAGGGTAAGTTCATACTTCTTTCGATGAGTTTTTAACGTTTATCGTCTCCTTTGCTTCGTTATTTATTGTCCAGCGTATTATAAAAAATCATATAAAAAATTTCTTTGTAAATTCGAGGCTCAAAATGTATCGTAATCACAATATCGTATTATTTACGTTCGCAGTGTCGATTATTGAAGAGGGTATTAAAATTCGCGGCAGCGGGTCGCACGGCGAAGTTGCTGGGATGGTTGATGCACTGTCTCGCACCGCCGACCGTCAGCGAGTTGACGACGGCAACGAGGATCCATCTGTCGAATCTCAGCGTTCTCGCGTTCACGGAACTCACCCTGAGAGCCTCGATTCAAGAGCTCAACAATATGAATAAAGATTTTTTGTACGTATTCCCACGAAATTCTCATTACAGTTTTTATCGGCCAAAAATACCGAACAATTCAATTAGATTTTCTTCGAGATACGTACGAAGAATCGCTTGACAATAATATTCATCACGAATTTTGTCGTTGCAGGTTGTTTTTATCAACGAATACGTTTTACGACGAGCTGTGGGCTGTCGATATAGCGGGACAAACTTGTCTGTGGAAAGTTCTCCATCATTTGGCCACGCAGCGAGGTCTGTTCGCGCAAGTGCTCGATATTCTTATCAAGGCTGTTCAGTCGTTGAATCCGAGCAATTCGTGCTTCATGTCTTCGCAGAGCAAATGTAAGGTTTCAAAAGAAAAAAAAGGAAATCTTGATACTGTTGCGTTATGATTGCACTGTGACTGTAACATTTTTTTTATTAATTAATTTCAGACGGATTGCTGATATGCATTAGCGAGCCGGGTCTCGTTCAAGCTCTCTTGGCGAATCCCAACGTTGCGCGAAGCCACATGGCCTTCGTACTCGCTAGTCTTCCGTCGTTGCCAATTTTCGTTTTGCAGGTGAGTGATTTATTTTTATTGAAAAATCTATTGAGAGCTTGAAAAAAATAAACGTCAGAAGAGGTATTCACGTTGTTTTTTATCTCAGAGACTTGTAACTTTGTACGATCCAACGAATCCGGCACTGCGGCCGCTCTTGGTGAGATGCAGAGCTCGCCGGAGAACTATGTCGCAGAGTTCGCAATCGAGCCAGTGCGATTCTTTGGACTCGGCCGATATTTTGGTACGAAAAAAAAAATTATCATAAAAAACATAGATAGAATAATTAAACTATTCAATTTCCTTTATCGATTCTGATTGATTAATTTTGTGTATAATTTCAGGAGGATACAGGCTCCTTGGTGGAAGAAGTCGTGGAAACGTTTCTTCTCATTCTCTCGACTCTGATCCCCAAGAAGACACCCCTTCCGCGACACAATCCGACTCTTATACAACGCACTCGTCTTCCAGGTGTCGAAAAGGCAAGTTCCTAAAAGGCAAAAAGATTTTTTTTTTTATTGGAACAAAAGTATATGAGTTTAGCTTGAATCGACAAGAAAATCATTGTACAAACATAACGAAAACATTATAGAAAACTACATCGAGGTTGTGTTATTGAGAGAACTCGCATTTTAATTAAATAAAATTGTTTTTAACAGCATTGCAGCGAAACAACAGCAAACGCGGATTTCAAACGACGATTATTGAGCGCGGGATACGCGCACGTTGCTCTAATTCGAAATGGTAACGTCTACACCTGGGGTAACGCTACTCAGGGTTGTTTGGGTGAGTATTTGAACTTTATTAAACCTGATCCCATTGTCTTGAAACAAAAAAATGATGATAAAAAATGATTGTTATCTTTGCCAGGCACGGGACCATCGATTTCGAGATACGGTTCGCCGCACGCCGTTTGTCTCTTTCGTAACATGGAAATGGAAGTCTTGAGTGTATCATGCGGCCGTTCTCACACTCTCGCGGTGACGAACAACGGTGTTTACGCTTGGGGCGCAAGTCAGTTCGGTCAACTGGGCTTGGGACGAATATTGCAGTGTCCCCATCCTGAACTTGTCACTGCGCTCGCACAGGAAATAATCGTCGACGCTGTTGCCGGCCAATATCACTCGGTAGCGTTGACGATCGACGGCAGAGTCTTCACGTGGGGTTGGGGCGTTCACGGACAATTGGGACACGGCGATACCGACGAAAAGAGCCTACCGACACTCGTCACCTCTCTCCTCGGCACTGTTATGCGTCACATATCTGCCGGACACGCGCACACCCTGACACTGTCGGCCGACGGATATGTCTACGCTTTCGGTTGCAATATTTTCGGTCAACTCGGCACCGGTAGCAGCGTCAAATCCTCGATACCCATCAAAATATCGTTACTTCCGGAAAAAATATCTCACATCGCTACCGCATACTTCCACAGCGTGAGTTTTTGTCGACTATTTTAGGTTTTTTTAGTATAGAAGTTGAACTCGCAAAAATATGAGTCTTCGACAAGGACACTATTGGAAAAACTTGATTCGTAATGAAATTTCAATTACTTTTCAAATTTTTTTCCATGTATTTCCGTGGTTTGTTTTTCTTGTAAATTTCTCCATTCGATATTTTTATATTTTTGAAGACTGAGAGGATCGCTCGACGATTCTTTGCACTTATTGTTTGGGGGATCGGAATGAAAGAATATATTTTTTTTCCATAGCTTGCAGTCAGTCACACAAATAAATTGTACACGTGGGGAGCGAGTCCCCAGGTGTTGAGACTGCAGACTCAAGCGCAGAAGAAATCGAAGGTCCTCGAGTATCAGGCGGCCGCCGAGAAGTACGCAGAGGCCGAGTTCGAGGCCCAAAACGCTCGGAACAACGACGAGAACGCGAAACTCCCGAAAACGATCGATGAAAATTCTTCCGCGCAGTCGGACGATAGAATCTTGTCGCGCGACGATGGTTCGCAGACAAGAAACGCTATACCGAACAAAATACAAAAGAGACTCGCCGACAACAAAGTCTTGAAGAGTCCGAGTCTGAGAGATTTGAATATCGGAATTCTCGAGGAGGCACAGACTCATCTAAAGCCTATCTTGGTCGACACGAGTCTGGTAAACGGACGAATTGTTCAGGTGGGTACGAGAAAATATGATTTTGTGTTTACGTCTACCGGATTAGCGAAATGTGTAATAAACATTAAAAAAAAATGAATAAACAGATATCAACGGGCTGCCATCACTCAGCGCTGCTGACGAAGGACGGAACAGTTTACACTTGGGGTCGTAACTTGGACGGTCAAATAGGAAACGGTACGCGACGCGAGGTTCTCATACCCACGCCCCTCGACTACAATCCTGCCTCGATACTCGCACAAATTCCCCCGAGAAGCAACAACACCAAAACCGATTCTTCGGAACAACGCGACGGTGCTGAAGGTTTGGATAACAACGACGGAGGTACTCGCGGTAATTCCGGAATCGCCGAAAATGGCAATCCGAATTATCGAAGGGACAGGGGAATCAACAGAATGATCAAGACCGTGAGAGTTTGTTGCGGTTGCGATTACACTGTAGCGATACAGCCAGGTTAGTAAATCATTTTCTTTTTCTGCCCGGTTGAAAAAAGTTTCTCGAATACATGTTTTATTGTCTTTTATGTTATAAAACAGGCGGCACCGTGTTGGCATGGGGCAGCAACAGCATGGCGCAACTGGGACGTCCGCCGACAAAGGATTCTGGCAGCGACGAGAAGCTCGTTTTACTCAAATCGAGCAGAAGAGTCGTTCGTCTTCCCCACGGGGCTCATGTGGCCCACGACACGCCGAGCCAAGTACCCAATATTCCAACGCCAATTATTTCCTACGAGAGCTACGACGTCACGCCACTCGCCGGTAGAGTCAGACCGCTAATGGTCGTTGAGAAATTTCTCGGCGAATTGACCTTGCACTATGTACTCGAACAGTTTCACGGCTTGTACGACAACAATAAAATAATGGATAAGGTTCGTATTTTCTCGAAAAGTACTATTTGATTTATTGGATGCGAATTTTAATGAATTTATGTATTTATTTCTATTTACCAGTTCATCGAAAACGGCGCCTACCAAGCGAGCGCTAAACTCGCGCTGCTCGAGCAAAATTACTCCAAGAGTTTTGCCTATCAATTGAAGAGTCTGAATCCATCGAGTTACAAAAATATTCCAATGGCTTCCGCGACCGTGAAGAATCAATCGAACACAGAGGTGTCGAGGTTCGTCGTGGAATCGTCGAGAGATGACGATTCATCGGCCGCGGAGATTCAACATTTGAAGGACAACACGGAACTGTTCGATAAGCAGGTAGTGAAGAATCTCGTCGATTCGCTCGAGGAATCAGCGACGAAGAAGAAAATCAAGATGCCGACGAGTCGATCGTTGGACAGCTTCCAAGTTCTCGAGCAAGAGCTGCACACGTTCGATTGTCAGGGCGGCTCCGAGGAGTTGTGCGAGGACACGAAGAGCGAGGATATATCTTTGGATCTGACGGAAGACGCACTCGACAACGAGAACGAAGAGACCGACAAAAATGTGACGGAGTTCAACGCTAATCTCGATCACATCAGGGACATTTTGATCGCGCAGAGTAGCAACAATCGTGACAACGCGACGATTAGCAACGGTGACAATGCGAATCGCGTCAATTCGCAGACAATCGTTTCGAGCAATCGTTTCAACGAGCTGAACGATAACTCTGCTCATCGTCACATCGATAGTCTGTGCAGCAATCGCGACAGCATGAGCGACAACGAGGTGAACGACATGCTCTCGGACGCTACGAACGTTATAAAATTCTACATGAACGAAATTGACGACGGAGCTCACGCTGTAATGCGCGAAGTTTTGCACACGGCGTTAGAATTCTGGATCGAGCACTCGTTGCCCATGCAAACGTTGGAGAAAGTTTTGCTCGAGCATATCGACAAATTGTTTTATCCTCTCGGATTGCTGCTTTTCTGGTAAGTCACTCGCGGAATCTTTTTTATTTAGTTTTTACAAACTAAATCTGCAGTATTGGGAAAGAAGAAATTTTTTTTTTTTTTTGCCAACAGTCAAAACTCTGAGGGGGAAAGCATGGACGCGAACAAGAATAGCGCGGAGATAAAGAGTCTGAGAATGATGAACTCGCTGTCGACGAAATTTTGCCTACAAGTTTGTTCTATGCTTCTGCGACACGTTGATCAAGGTAATCTTTAGTGATTTTTTGCATATGTCATACATCAAAACTTTGAAAAAATGCAATTTTCAACCGATTTAAAACACAAGTAAAAGATCTGAAAAAATGCATACGTATTAAGAAAAATTGCCGGATAATTTGTTGAACAAGTTTTTCTATTCACCAATTTGTGTACAAAAACAAATTGTTTGTTTGTCTGGTTACAAAAGCTATAATGGTCGAAGATTTCTGCACATAAAATTTTGGTAATTTCGCGACGTAACACTCACTATTTTTGTTTGCTTTTCAAAGGTAAACCTACTACGGAATACATCGAGTTGTTTTCTTTGTTGACCGCAAAGAATTACGGTCCGCCTTTGACCGGATATCCCGGATCCAGCGAGAATCAAACGGCCGAGCGAATGATGGAAGGAATCATAAGTACGATATCTGCGAAAGCTTGCGACCCTCGCCCTTTCATTCATATCAAGGTAAAATCTACAAAAATGTCTAATAAAAAGTTTTTTTTTTTTTACATATAATGGATAATAAAACTAAATGGTTAATTAGGATCCCGAGCGTGTATCGAGTTTTCTTGAGGCCGAAGAGGACACCGTCGTATTCACGTGCGGACATCATTTTCCCTTGTCGATTTACAAGTCCGAAGTTGTTCCGAACATGGAAGCGGAACTGTTGATGTCGCAGCCCTTGCCCGTTCCGTGCACCGCGCAACTCTTAGGAAACATGTTGAGCCGCGTCTGCAAGGCCGAAACTCTGTGTCCCATGTGCATACCGCGCGCTCTTCAAACGGCGGTGAACAATCTTATGGACAGGTAGGTCCGTCTCGCAATCAGATTGGCGGAAAAGTCTGTAAATTTTCGTGAATTTTCAGACAGGCCGTCGAACTTTCACGGCGAAACGTTTATTTTTTAGATAATTGTACATTATTCGCGTTTAGTTACTTACCGCCGCTCGATTTTTCTCGTTTACTTTTTGTTCACGACGGAAAAGAGTGCGCCTCGTCGTACTTGACATTGTGTATAGGAATAAATGTAACTGAGATCCATTGGAACTTTATTCGCACGCACATATATACTTATATCGAGGACACAAAAAAAAAACCAATACACATTATTTAGTATTTTTCTCTTGCGAGTTCATTTATATTTAGTACGCTATATACTCGCCGCCACCTCTCGAGTGGGGTTTCTTCTTTCGTAGCCACGGAGTCAAAGTCAACGCGGAAGAAAGAAATTTGACATAAAGAAGCATCGAGGCATCGAGTATCGAACTTATTGACGTCGGAGTAAATTGTTATCGCGCGAAAAAACATGAATTATCGTTGCAATTTTGTTGAATTTATGAAATTTTGAAGGTGAAGGATGGACATTTTTTTGGAACGAGCTTGTTGTACCCTTTGGAGCAGTTTTTTTCTGCTTGTGAGACACGCGAGTTTGGAGTCGCGCGATCAATCGACTTTCAACGAAACGCTTAGAAAATTACGGCTCTCCGAGCAGTAACCGGAGGGACACGGTTGCCGCGCTTCAGAGGGTTAAATCTTGTTGTATGTTGACAACATTTTATCTAATTGACTCTGTGTTCGCGTAATTCGTAGCGTCGCAACGATTGGAATACTTTGTGTCCGATCTGCGAAGCCTACTTCGAATTGCTCAACAATAGGAATTCGTCGCGTTAGGCGCTCTAGTCTGTAGAAACAAAAAGTTTATCTATTGAAAAAGCCGGCAATACAACGCGCAGACACTCGGACAACGTATGGCACACTATTAGTTGGGCGCACGAAAGCTTAGTTGCGTTCTTCGATAAATTCAAATATTATTTTAAAAAAAAGTAAAGTTCGATTTTGAAATTTATCGTGAAAATTCGTAGAATAAAAAATCAATTGAATTAGAAAGAATTTTAATCGATTACATAATATGATATTCATCGATTATCTGAAGACGAAAAAAGTTACTACAAATAAAAAAAGAGGAATGAGACGAAAAAAAAGTTTATCAACATGTTATGTATCAAATACGGGTGATTAGCGATCGAATTGAAATATCGAATCTTCTCGATCGCGCAGTTGACAAGGTAATGTTTTTTTTCCTTCGTACGAGTACATAAAAGAGCTTGTACTGTACGAAATTCTTCGTACGATATTAGAATATTTTTTCGACTCAACAGTTTACGCGTTTTTTTTCAATATCAACGATTTTTCGTTTAACAAACGATAGAATGAAACATTTGGGGAAAAATACTACGTAAATAACAATTACGCTTTCATTGTATTACTAAAAGAAGAAAAACGAAAAAAAAAAATATATATATGCATATATATAGATAACGTACTAGTCAATGGTGTATAAACGTACCCGTTTAAAATAATTTGTTCGCGAATTTCGCGGACAATTAATAGTATGAGTATATCGTGATAAAAACAAAAAGGAAAAAAAGAAATAAATACACGCGCACTACGAAGAATATAGTCACACTGATTGAAAAATTTATTAATTGGTTGTTGAATTCAATTAGTTTTCTTTATGGAAAGTGTAAACTTCTTGAATTTACCGAATTCTGAAGATTTTTTTTTTCATGCAACAATAGTATTAGCCAATCTGACCAAATGTAACCGATAAGATTGTGTCCCTCCCGTGTTATAATTATTAGAAAACACGTAGCGGCATTGGACAACATTGATGATTTACAGATTACAAAGTTGCATTGTAGAACGTGCCGAAAACATCCATTGTCTTGTACATATAACAAAAGTATATATATAATCATAACTCGATACTATATACCGGATAGGTACCTGATTTTCTCGAAGGTTTATATACATATATATATTACAATATACAATCTGTATTGTCATCAACTCAGTAGACGAATGTTATGATTAAAAAAAAAAAACAATGAATAAAAGTGTTACATTGCGATAGACCGAAGTTATTACTTTATCGTATAATTCTTCGACTTACCTCGCCGATGGATATACTGTAAAAATGTTTTTCATTACTTTTTCGAAAAAAGTATACATCAGAGTATTTAGAAAATAACGTAATAATTTTAATTTGAACATTGCAAATTCTGAACATAGGTAATACGTACAATTCGATCCCTTATCAGCTAACAATTGTTGTTAGGGCAGTATAAAAAAAAACATTTTACGGTGCTTTGTGATAAGAAAAAAAATTTGACGAAATTTTCGAAATATTACTTAATTAGTTTATATACAATGGAGTCTTCTTGGAGAAAGAAAAGAATCTCGCGAAGATGTTATATAGGAGTCGGGTTACAGAGAGCGAGAGATATACCGGAGCAATCTAATCGTAATAGAATTCCGTGAATAACTCGTGTACGTCGATCGGACGGAAGAAGGAGAAAAAATATTCAAAATCCATCGAACAATTAGTTTCGTTGCGGGGCGTTGAGCTCACTGTATCGCTATTATTATTATTACTATTATTATTATTATCGCGAAAAGCTCGCTATAATAGTACAACAAACGCTTGGTCCCATACGCGCGTTCAGCGTACGGGGTGAATGAACGCGTTAACGCGAATTCGCTTGTTACGCTTTCGAATTATCGTCGTTATTACCTTGACTAGCCGAAAGTAATGTAGCATAGTTTGTTTTACACACGAAGATAAATATATGAATTTTTAATTGCGGCAGAATTCATAAATTAACTTTTTTCAAATCTTTCTCGCAACCGTGCAAACTTACGATTCTTTCTAATATAGCGTGCTCGGGACGCGACCGTGTGCCGTTGGATTTTTCTCAGCGTTATGCAGCGATGAAATCGAAAGTTAATTAATGGTCTACGATTATCTTTCCGCGAGCTTGTTAGATTCACGATTCGTCGGAGTACGATCGATTTTCTCAAATTTCGTTTTTTCTTTCGTTTGCGCCCATTTTTTTTTTCTTAGATCACCGTTCAAAACGTTCTCCGTGGGTTTTCGTGTGCAAAAATAAATGCTCGACGCGATTTCCTCGTTCCTCGTGGAAAAGATCGAAGAAACGGCTGAAACAGCGCCGAAGATTAGCTACAATCACTTTCCGGAATAGTGAGATCCGATATTGGACGGTGGCCCTCTGTGATGATGATGATGCTTGTGTCCGGGCCCGGAATACCTGCTTCCCGGACGGGAATGCACTATCGCGTAATGATCGCTGTTCGTCGATATCGATCTTGTAGAGTTCATCGTCGATCCCCCGGACGGGTAGCCCGGTTTACCGTTCAACGAGTATCTGAAATTATAAATGAAAAAAGATGAAAAAAAGAAAAAAAATAACGAAACAAATCACGAAAAAAATCGAGAGTTCTCGAACGGCTCAACGAGTATGGAATTCCACGAGAATTTATATTGCTTCGCGCGGGAGTGAGCTCGTCGTCGATAAAGCTCGAAATATCTATGCGATCGTGACTGTCGATAGAAAGTGTCTAACGGTGTATGGCTATTTATCAATTGCAATTGCCGGGACACTACTGATCTCTCAAACTCCGTCGACGTCGTTACAAAACCCGTTTCGCGATAATTTTTATTCGCCACAGTTGATTCTATTCCATCTTTTTATCTGTGTACCTCGGTTAATTCCGTGTACTTGCGCGCGAAATGCCAACATTGCGATCGTAAAGCGAACCAGAAGCGATATGTTCAATGTAGCGTGGCCGCGGGTCTCTCGACGGAACAGGCGGCGTGGATAAATGAAGCGAACAGAGTGGCGGTTTGCGGAGGGTTTGGGGAAAATTAATTTAAAAAAAAACGAAGTGATTTGCACGTTTCGTCTCGGCAGCGCGAATTCCACGTTCGATCGAGACTACAGAGAAAAGAAATATATCCGGCATTCCTATCGATCCGTTATCGTATCCAAGTCGAACTGAACTTTCTCGTTTTATTTGTTTGTTCCTCAACTCTACTCTTTGTACGACTGTACGAATTCCCTCTATTTGTGTCTTCAAAGACGCGTTATATGAATTTTGTTTTTTTTTCGCAAACCAATTTATTTCGCGGTGTGAAAATAACAGTCCGCTTCGTCTTGGGAAAAATTCGTCTCAACTGAAATGATACTGAAGTAAAAATACACCTGCGAGGTGCGTTATTCGTGTGTGTTTTCGATATAAACAACCGATACCGGTGCTGGGTCAATCACTGTGCCGAAGATGGAACTGAGAAAAGAGGAAAGAAAGGGGGAGTACGAGTTCCGATCTGTTTCTAGCCCACATACAAACGGTCCGCCGATAATTCAGCGGATCGTCGGCACCGTTATGGTATGCTCGTCGAATGTGTGTTGTTAGACGATAGTTGGTCGCTGACTCGCAAGGGCCAACGTGCTGCCACTAACGTGTTTTTCTCTCATGACGAGGACACGCCGAGGCTGTGTGCGCCCAGCGCGGACTTCTTCCGCGCGGTGGCCCGCGCGCCGATCGAATGAATTATACATGGACAGCACGTAGGAACGTAACGTCCGAGTACCGACGATACAGAGAAACGTTAGAGGTATATGTATAGAGTTATCTCGTTAGCCCTTCGATAGTTTGCCTGGTGTACGGTACGGAGCGCCGTAGCGGAGAATCAAAAACTCATAGTGACTAGCCCCGCCTTAATTAATGTAATTAATACGGGCATACGAGCGGCACGTTCGTGACGGCGCTTCCGTGTAAGATTCGTGGCAAAGCCAGCTTTTGCAGCCGATGCAGATGCGGGTGAAGAGACAAAGCCGAGCACAAGCCGGAGAGTCGAACGAGGCGAGAGAGTGCAAGTCGGGACGCGTGTTGCTCCGCGCATTTATGGAAACGCGGAAACCACGGGGAAGGCTCGCGAAGCATCAACGGTGTCGAAGCGACTCGCTACTATTACAATGCCAGCAGAGAGAATCTGTTGTAAACGAGCGGACAAGATAACACAGTCATGGGAAATGCTTTTATGAGCGAGGGATTTAGCTCGCGCTCGCTGATGATACTGTACACCTCAATATTACGTAAATCGCACAGTCATTAGCCACCCGCGGTTCATCTATTTTTTCCTGTGCGCATTCAAACTCGAAGGTTTTTCGTGTCCGAAGGGCCCGGCGTCTTTGTGTTGCTTAACATTCATACTTTCGGATATAACGGATAATTGTTTTTCGAGTGGAAGAATTTAACAGGGTCGTACATTCTCGAAAAGATGAAATTTCTTTTTTTTTTTAATCGGAAGTGTATCGTTCAGATGGCCGATATTCTACGCCGAATTGGCAGATTCTTCGGTAGTAACGTCAATGACGTTAGGCAAACTTTCAAGTTCCCAGCCTGCACCATAGCAAGAATACAACTATCGCGATTCTGCGAGCATAGCGGCTCGCAGCCTTAATAATTTACAAGCGTTCCCCCCCGTCTACCCGTGAGCTTCTTTCATTCATTAGAAATAATTTTTCTCCCATCTCCACCCCTTCTCCTTTTCCCCCCGATCCACAGGTCGTTTCCCTGCGGCACGGTTGCACAAGCTTTTGTAACGACTGCAAACGATTCGGTGATTTTGCCCGGAATATCGAGGGCGAAAGGATATGGTTCGCTCTTGCACCACGAAGCCGTCCCACCTGTCCGATGTGCCACACGATTTACCCACATCAATGTATCGCAAGCGCGAATATCTGTGACCCCCGACCCGGCACGTGCACCGGCTGTATCGGGCGCGCATATCAGTTGCACACACCTGCGAAGGTCTCGACAAGGAGGAACTTTGATACATCCGAGCAGGTATTTATTACAACCTATTGCAAGTTCAACCACCGATAATTAAATTTGTCAGTCGAACGAGCGTTGAACATTTTTACACACAACACCGATCGCCTTTATAGACCAACATTAATAAGATACGAAACGAAATTGCCAGATTTTTAAAAAGTGCAGAAAAATCGAAATTTTTGTTTAAACATACGTATTCAGAAAAATGAACGAGTCATTCTCATTCGACAAAAAAGGTGGTTGCCGTGTTATTCTTTAAACAATCCTTTTTTTCATCCTTTCTTTGATAACATTTAGCAATTATAATTATTATTCAAAATCAATATTTTCAGCTCGTTCTATGCGCTTGATTTTTCCAGATTTTTATCCCGTCGAGAAGGGTTCGAAGCTCTCGCTGCATTTCACGCGAAACTCACTTTTGGCTAGACTGTATGCTAGGACTACTTTAATGAATTGCAAGTCTAGTGTTGTTCTTTCATATGAAATATTTTAATGACTTTACAAATATTGAATATTTTGATAATTTGACTTTTCGTTTCTTATCCATAAAAATGGTGAAATTATTTCGTCTATCGCGCTACATCGTTGTTAAAGATCAGCGGGACACGAACGAGTGGTTAATAAGACAATTATGAAAGTCAAACCTCGACCCGTATTGTGATCCCGGCCAGCTTCTGTAAGGATCGTAGTCCTCGATTATCGATGGTTCCTTCTCGATTATCTCGGTTCTTGCACAGCTGCAGGACATTGCAGAGCAAAGAAAGATATTTATTATGAGCATTATGAGGAACAAAACACCGAGCGCGACCGCCAGCCACAATAGCCAATCGTGATGTATCGAACTGTTGTCCTTGTGTATGCTCTCCAATAACCCTGTGCAGAAAAGCAAAGAAAAAGAAAACGTGTAAATAAACACAAGCGTAAGATCAGTTCGAATATAAAAAAAAAAGAAAAAAGAAATGAAAAAAAATGTAATGTCGGATCATTGAATGCCCGCGATACTAGATGTATCTCGGTATCTTTGATCTAACGGTAACGTAGGCTGCGCGTAGCGAATAGTCAAATATGCGCGTTATATGTTTACGAACATTCTTATTTACTCTATTCCAGTGTGCGGTACGTACTCGAGAGCCTACGGTATATTCTCGGCCGGGGAAGAACAAGAGGAGGGTTTACGGATCGCGTTCACGGATGAATGATCAAGCTGGGGCCACTCGAGAGACTCGGAGTTACTATGATGCGGTACAACAGCATCGTAGCGCAGCGTTAGATCGACCCGCGACGCAATTGGCGTAGTCATTGGCCATGCTGGGTCGCAAGAGGGTTTCAGGAAGTACAAACGCTCATTAAATTACGTCTTTCTGTTCGCGTGCGGATAAGTAAACTAACCAGTATATTCATGGTCAAATCTTCGGATATGGACAACTTTTTGCCGGAGTTAGCAACTCGTTAAATTCGCTCAACTTATTTGCAGATAGCGCGGAAGCTATAAACTGGCAAATTACCATTTAAAGCATTTCTCTTTGGTTTTTTATGGAGAGTTTGGTGATATATTTCTTACGTGATTTTTTTTTTGCTGAAATCTACTTCGCATGCCACTGACTGTGCCCCTGAAGCCGAGTATGTATAGCGGATAATCGGAGCATTCAAAGGATTATGGTAGGTATATATCTCGGTCGGAGATCCGATCTTTCTCGTGTGCAAGGGCAATCATCGAGCCAGTCGGGTTGGCGTTAAACACAGACATTCGCGATGTGCTGCGGCTGGGTCTCCTCTACTCGCGAATCGATCAAATTCAATGTCCGGCCGTATCTCCGTTCCGCGACCGGCGGTATCTACTTTGAGAGAAACGAGACGAGACACGGAACTCCGACGGGACAACGACGGGGACGACGAAGCCGATGATCCGCCGCGACTCGCATGACCGAGCTGCGGAGATCACGCGCGCCGTGTCTTCTCTCGCGTTTCTTCGTTGAGGGCTTTTATAATTCACGTTACGAATGGACACGAAGCGGGGACAACCCGGGATCGCGGCTTGAAATCGCGAATATACATATAATGATCGGGATGAATACGGAACGGGCCAAAGGTACCGGCAAACCACGCCCTGACCGGTTTCTTTCGCTCCGATACGGTGTAAAGTCGATGGCACAGTCATCGGCACAGTGAGAAATTTTCACGCGGCGACAAATCGCAACGCAGAGCTCGGGAGTAAAAAAATATGTTACTCGCTTAGTTTTTTTTGTAAGACTCTCGATAGATCTGTATTTCCGGTTTAAAAAAATCATATTATTATCTCCCATAGTTTTTGAGCAAAAAAATTAATTATTTAACACGTATTGCCAGCCAACGCGGAGTACCCCCTACGTGTTATACAGTAACGCGAGCTTCAACTTCGTTTGTAACTTATGTTTAAATTCAAGGTTGCCGTTCTTTTTTAAGATGAGTAATCGATTTTTTTCACATCCACAAAAAAGATTATTAACATCTTTTTCGCGACTGCATATGTTCAACGGCGACCGGAAACGCGAGCGTAACGTATGCAAAGAATCCGATCGTACCGAGAGTTAAACGATGATAGTCAGAGTAACCCGATGAATAAAGGGGGTTATCGATGATCCATTGATTTCATTCACTGCGTCGTGTGGCCACATTGATGCACCAACGGGAGCATCGGCGCCAGAAGCAGCACCTTTGATTTACGATTGCCGAGGGTTGGCATCGACACGCGATTTCTCAAACTTCCCCTCCGCGCTTTATACGATTTATTGCCTTCTAGTTGCGCACCGTGAAGCGAAGTTGCAAACGAGTAACCACGGCGATTGTGGGCAAAAGGGTGGCGCGGTTTAATATCGATGTGGAATTGATTAATCTCGCGCTACGATGAGATCAAATCGATATTTGCGGAATAGTTTTATTTCTTTTTATCAAACGCTGTAACTCATTGTATAGCCAAGACGAAGATAGTACCGGTTAAGATCATCAGAGATATAGTCATGCCAAGAATTAAGGACAAACAAAAAGTGCTCGTATCGCGATAGAAAAAATTGGAAAAAAGAAAAAAGGAAAATAACAAAAACTTTGGAGCAAAAAAATACGAATAATTTATCGAGTAGGTAAATTCTACAACGAAAAAGTCGAACGTTATAATAAAATTGAGTAACATATTTAAAAAAAAAAGCATTAACATTTTCCGTTTTTACGCGATACACAAATTTTCCATTAGACGAGCGATGTTCCGACCCGCGCTCCTAAATCTCAAATGCAAGGTATATCGTTGTTGTCTAGTTGCAGGAAAATAAATGTGCCCGCTTCGGAGAGCAGAAGCTTCGCATTCTCGTTACCCCCAGGACAAAACGAAACGCTCGGTGGATATCATATAGTCCTCGTCGCGAAGCCCACGTCCGGTGGTGCAATCGAATAAGGAATGCCTTGGCATGCCGAGCTCCTTGGGTACCTCTTGGCAGAGTCGGAGACGCCGCGCGACTGGCGAATCGCTTAAACACACGTTTGTGGGGCTCATACGGGAAGCGCGGTACGGAGACAAGTGGAGGGATTTCTCGATCTCGCCCGCTTCACTCGCGTTACTCTCGCGTTACTCTCCATATGTATGTCACGGAGAGATACGGGTTTGCCACTTATCACCAAGGGAAAATATAGTAACAGTGACGAAAGAGAGGGGAAGAAAAACCGATACGGGAACGTGCGGTGTCACACACGCGGCATTTAGCGCGGTTCCAACGACACGGCTATTATGCAGTTCGGCTAACGCATCGTAATATCTCTCGAGCGCACTTTGGGCATATTTCTCGGTACAATCTGCGTACCGGTTAATCCGGTTAATTGCGATATTTGGTAAATAAAAAAAACCCGAAAATCTTCAATTCGATCAATTCGGTTGATTCACGGAACCTTTGTTTTACAATGAAGTGTCCCTCCTCCGGAAATTCGTAATATCGAAATGATCCACGCGAACAATAGGTTTATCTTGCGAATTTGTAAAATAAGAATTCCCGTAGGCGACATTTTGAAGAAATATCGTTCATCCCCATGGCGATAACTGGACACTTTGCATTTGTCCAATAGCAAATAATCCTGGCGGCAATCAACGATAACTCATTGAGTTCAGCAAGACTGGTAGCAGAGTCCAGCAAGATTGCGAGACTAAACGGACTCCTTGTTCAACGAAATTCTTGCAGCGCATACCACATAATCTTGGGGTTTCAGTACCAGCGAAAGGCTGAAAAGCTGGAAGGTCAGAAATCTCGCAGGTGCGATCGTGCCTTTCGCGAGAGAGGGGTAGTACGGAATATATAGTGGATTTTTTTCTCCCACTGTAGAAGGTTTATCAACTGCTCGGATCAGCGTTGAGCTTCTTTCTCTCCGTCTATAGCTCCGTCTTCGTCGCGTTTATATCGTTTCGCGAAGAATCCTCCCGGTCCCGGGAGGTGGATAGTCGGCTGGCTGGATTGTGCTCAGACAGATTTCTTCGCTAGTCCCGGAACGTCCCGGGTGCCCGAGGCTTGCCCTCGGAATCGCATCTGTTACACTCTCCCTTCCCCTTTTTCCCTTCCGCTTCTTTTTCTTTCCGTTCTCATCGTTGCCGTGGTTCTCGCTGCGTTAATTAAACAACATTAAGTAATGATTATTCCGTGGCAATTAAGAAGGTCCCCGTCGCGTCCGTCGGGTTGACCATTTGCCAGAGGGGGGCAAAATACCCGAGAGACACACATCGGGCGCGTCTCGAGTTCTATCCTATGCTCTACCCAACTCGGCTATGAGATTCCTCGTGTTGAGCGGCTTTCGCGCTTATATAGGCTTCTCCTACCTAGCCGAGACATGCATACACACGGAGATTAAAGAAGAGAAGAGAGAGAAAGAGTCAAAGATCGATGATAGAGTCTCGCGAGTCGCCAGGGGCGCGTACATTACGCGCCTGGCTTTTAATTGCAAGCAATTCCTTAAGCCCGAGGCCCGGACCGACTCCGGGACCGATTTTATATTGTGAGATGCTCGGCGCGATGATTCTATAAAACATAACTATATACGCGTCGTATGCGCGCTATATAAAACGAGCGCTGAGAAACAAAAGGGCGTTCACGACGGAGCGTTTGTTATCTTAAATGATTCGAGATACGTCCGCATGTTTCTTAGGAGGCCATTGGCTCTTCGAGCTTCCATGACTATCGCGTGTCCGAGTTTACTATTCTGTAATCTAGTTGAGATTCGCTCGAGCCTCGGGTTACCACCCGCGACGATTCGCGTATTACTCTCTACTCGTCGGTACAACTGTTGCGCACTCAAGGTAATGAGTCATTCCGTCCGGATGCGTCTTTCGGCGACAGGACGTTACGGAGAATATTGATTCGCATTGGTACGCTCGCGAGAGAGCTGGCTTGCCGATTGCATACCAGGACGATTACGCATAGGTGACTCTGTGTATTCTTATTTTGTTTCTCTTGCATATGCTTACGGGGACTTGTAGCTTTTGCGAGAAGATTCTCGCGATCGCTTTTCAGATTTATGGAATACGATGCAGACCGCGACGAAGGATAATGTCGCAGAAATGCGCAGTTAAACATTCGATACTTCGTCTTTCAATGCCCCCGGGAGAAACGGTGGGATTTGATGAATATACGAATCCGCTCTTGGATGGGTCGATTTTCTTTCGGAACGCAATTGAGTTGCGTCAAGGTACGAAGACACGCGGCTAAAGGCTTGATTCGTAAATCGCTGAGCGCGGATTTCTCGAAATTTGCGCGTAGATTGAAATTAGGAGTTCGTCAAATTCGTCGATTTTTGTACCATTTATAGAATCTGCACACATTTTCGTTCAAATTATATTTATACAAAAATGTATGCTTCGTTATCGTTGTGTCGTTTGCTTCGATCCGATTGAAAAGTTCTTCGATATCGCACGATCGGAGAACTGAATCGTGTGAATGGAGCAGAGTCGGTGTAGAGCGGAAAAACATTGATATACTCACGAATATCAGCGGGTTCGAGAACATAGAAGCTCGTAGAGGCAAGTAGTACTTCCTCTTCTTCACCTGCGACTTTCTGGTCGACCAGCGTATTACCGACGCCCTTAACGCCCGGCGTCGTCTCATCTCCGTCGCAGACCGGAGTCCCACAACTTCCTGTACACGATAAAACGATGAAAGTTATGGTAATGCATACGCAGTCGAGTTGCGTATAGAGAAGCGCGTGCGAGAGCGAAAAATAAAAATACAAGAACATTATCGCAGCGACGCAGAGAAATCTATTGAAGCGAAGCGACGAGACAACACAGGGCTCTCTGGTTATCGAGTTTCTTCTACCCTGTTTCTTCGTTTTTTTTTTTTCATTCGCCGAGCCGAGATTTCTCCTTTTTTGCGTTTTTTCTCAACAATCCAAATGTGACTTACTCACCTTTGCAAACGGCGACGTCGCACTGCAAGTGTACCTGCTCCATAGCCGGAAACTTGAAGATCGTGAAGATGCTCGCGTCGGCAACGCCGGCGTTCTGATCGTAGACGAACTTCGTCATGACTTGTTTGTTCACCGGACATCTTTGATGAAACAAATGAAAATAACGAGAAAAATATGAATAAAAAGTTTGGATGAAATTCCCATGCGTTCGGTGAGATGGATAAGTCATTCGTGAGATCTCGCCACGGTTGAATCACCGAACGGCTCATCATCGTCGGCGATTGTCTCGTCATTCGACACGAACGATTTGTAAAGCGTGCCTCGTGCTGTGCGCCGCGTGTATTTCGTCTGCAATCGCGTCCGAACGAAGCCGTTATATTTGTTACCGGCAATCGCGAAGTCATACATATCGCTTGCTAACCATCGGGCTCATTTCCAGGCCAAACGATAATGTCTCTCTCTCTCTCTCTCTCTCTGTCCCTCTTTCGGGATGCAAGGCGGGGCTCCGTAGGAAGTTCCCTTGACACGCACGTATTCAACGACTTACGGGACGAGCCTTGCGAGAGTACAAGCAGTTACGAGCATGCACGCACACGCGCGATTCGTCTGGTGTGTATATTACGAGGATAGGCTATTAATGTATCGATGCTTGGTTATTAACGGCGAAATGATTGAACGCCAGTCTTAGAGATCGCCATACGAATCCTCAGATTGGGAGAAGCGTCAATTTTCCTTTTTATTCAATGCAAATGGTTGAGCGATTCTTTGAAGAATCTTTAAAAGGATATAAAAAAAATTGAGTCGAATGTCGATTGTCCGAAACTGTTTCGTGATTTTTCACAAAAGCGATTGTGACCTTGCGAGCATTTTTTTCTTCCAGGTGAAAGAACAAAAATTACCTTGACACGATTACTTTTTTTATGGTGGGAGTGTAGAGTGAAGCATGAATTTCTGGTCCAGATAGACTCGTTTCGAAATCGATTGGGTCAACGAAGTTTTTATGTGTGGCGCAACGTGTTCGACACGATAAACTAGCGTAAGATTTGCAATGAAAAAAATGTTGTAATCGTTATTGACAAACAAAAAAAATGCATAGCCAGTATCGCCTGATTTCTTGATTTTTCTTGGCAAAATTCTGCTCTCGGTTGATCGCTTAAAAAAAATGTTCGCCGAATAATTTAGCGCATAAAAAAAAAAAAAAACTCACCCTCTATCGTCGATCAGTTGGACACTGCTGTTCTTCTTATTGAAAGCGAAGCACGACTTGACCCTTATCGCGTAGGCTCCTGTAATGATCAAAAGAATGCCCAAATCAAACAAAGTATCGTGCGTGTCGCCCGTCTAATTGCGATGTATCGATCATATATTTCGCATATCGCGGCTATTGCCGCGGCGTTGCGTGTTTCCGGATATGCGCATCCTCGAGTTCGCAAAGCGAGCGGGCGCGCGTGCGCGCGTGCTGAACCGCGGAAGGGAATTATGCAGCCGGTTGTTTCGCTCTGCTGTATTACGGTCTAGCGGGAAAGTAGTAAATCCCGCTATGGTCAGACCGATAAGACCGTGATATCTTATAAATATATTAAAGCCGAGAGGGACATAGGAGAAGCGCGAGAGTCTTGCAAGGTTCGAATTGGCTTATCCGGGGCGTATAATAAACGCAATACGACGAATAGAAGAAAATAAAGCGAAGTTTGCGTTTCTGACAAAGGAGAAACTCGAAAAACGACGCGGTAGAGGGATGAGGAGCGGATCGAGAGAAACGTAAGAGAGGTAGAGCGGGTACGTACCATCTGGACGTGAAACGTCGGCACGCAGCGTGTAGTTGGTACTGAAGATCGCACGTTGGACTCGATGCCCATCGCCGTCGAGTAGCTCCAAGGACACGTAGGACGTCTCGTTCCTTCGAAGAATTCATTATTCAACGATTAAAACGTTAGAGCTCCGAGCTCAACAGGTCGATCGATATCGGATCGAATATCTCAACGCATACAGGATGATTCATAACAAATGTCGAAACCGTTTCTTTCTTTCTTTGATGCTCATTAAAAAAAAATTTCACTATAAAAACCGAGATTCCGAAACGAAACAAATGTTATAATATTAATAACTTTTGGAATCATTACTTGCAATCAACTTAACATTTATTTTTAAAAAATTGCATTTTTTGGGAATTTAACCGCAATAAAACAATCATTTTTTTATGCATCACGTTTGGTGATGCGAAGCGAATTAGATGTTTAATCCGAATCGGCTTGTATGCATAGTATAAATTATCTATACCGCTCGGGCGTGTACGGAAAAAGGTTCATGCAGTCCGATTGACCTCACGATCTTCTTACACTTACTTGGCATTCTTGAATCCGGCCTTGCCACATGTTATATGATAGGATTTGTCGTCCGCTAGCTCCAAGGTTTTGTGAATTCTTACGACGATCGGTATGGATCGCTCCTCCGTGTTCTGGAGCGAAAAAAATGTTTCCTCGTTATTAAAAATAAAACGAAGCAGTCGATCGATCGTTCATTACGACCGGAAAAAATATTACTACCCTCTCGGTTGAGGCGGAAAACGAATTAGCGATCTTGCATATACGAATGAGAATTTGAAAATAAAATTAAGAAACTTACATTATTGACTTGAACGCCACAATAGTCGGGTGCATCGGGCGGTGCCAAAAGATTGATGCCAAGTGTTGCATGATTGGTGCCGTTACCCGGCACCATGCACGGAGACTTTCGAAATTCTCTCGCATGAACGACACCGACGAAGCTCTGATTCAGATTAACCCGTATCGTCATGTAGCCGGATTTGCATGTTGCCGTTACCGTCGGTTGGAAATCGGTGTCCAATAGCTGACCGCTGACCTGTAACTTTAACGAACAAAAGGCAAAAACCAGTCAGTATACAATAAAATCGGTGCAATTGAAAATAATTCAACGCTTCCGCCGATCTCGCGATGGAAAATCGGCCGATTCGCCTCGGTCGTTCGCCGACGCGTCGTGTCGTTCGTCAAAATGTTTATGTAAATTGCGAAAAAACCTCGGAATTTTCTAGATTCGAAAAATCTCGTAATAAAGAAATGATCAATATTTCATATATAATTCACCGTAAAAACTTGCTTGAAATGAAAATATTCCTCTTGCACTTCATAGCTTAAAATTCGTTCGCTGCACTATAATAATACATTTTTTTTTAAAGACAAAAATATGAAAAAACAGGAAAAGGAGTTTCCCTCGTTCGGCACGGAGAGCGAATGGTATATATGCGAATGAGATAAGTGCACCCACGAGGTATATACATTATATAGGAGAGAAACGAGAACGCGGTTTCCTCCTCTTCCAGCGACGGTACATATTTGGCGGTATGCGGTTGGCCGCGATGGTCGTTCGCCGGTAGCACCGCGAGCGCCGGGGCAAGAGAATTCCTATCTGGATTCTGGAGGCTGGGCAAATCCTACGTCTGGGATTCGAGTAACCGATAATCTCTCGGTCTGTGTACTTCTGCGGCACGACCTCCGCAGAAAACTACACGTATTTCTCCTGTTTTCCACCTCGGCCACGATCATACGGCGTTTCTCTACCGTGCAACATCGCGAATATTTCTCGCAAAGCTCCGTGCGAGCTTTCCGGAATTTCATTCGAGCACGAGAGAGAAGCGTGTGAGGCGCGTTTAGCATTCGCGTTTATTAGCATGACAAACCGCACTCTCCCTTTCTCGATTGGCCAGCCAGTAGATGAGAAACAAAAGGAGGGTCGCTCGCGTAAAACGAAAGGATCTTTGCGGTAGGTACGAGCGACGAACGCGCTAGAGAGGAATTTCTATTCTAATGCAGATTTTTCTAGCCGACCGGGGCTAGTTGAAACACTTCGATTGTAGCAACGCAGACGGCAAAGAATTACATTCGCAAGAGGTTTCTAAGCGTTTTTTTTCTCCAATTTTAATGCTTCCATTCGACCGGGACTGGCTGACACACTCAATTTTTATGCAAATGGCAAAGAGGACGACATAACGCACAGCAAAGAATTGAATCGACCATCATTGCATCGAAATGTTTTTCGCGATAAACTAGTATAATTTTAAGGTAGTCCTTGCGTGCAACGGTGCTCAACTCCCGCAAAAGTGACAATTCAGATAGAATTTTGGACACTCTCGCGATGGGATAAAAAATCTTAAAAAAAAAAAAGAAAAACAGGCGAATGAAAAAAAAACGAACTGTTCAAACTTACATTTTTTTTTCACATTAAATGATTCGTTGATAGCGGTAAAAATGGTAAAAAATGTTTCATTTGACCGCGGACACCGGTGCCTATTTTGCCGGGGTCCAGAAGCGTGTATGCGAAGACTCAACTGGCGCGGAGAAGGAAATTCTTTTCGCAACATGTTGAGTAGACTTCGCTGGATTTATCCTCGCGAGGACGCGCGGCGTTGGTGAGGCGAGCTCGCGAGGCTCGCGAAAGATGTCAACGATTAATGTTGTTACGCTACCGAGACTCCGTGTTGCCTTACCGGTTTCGGAAGGACGTTCTCGGGGGCCTCTACCTAACAGAGTGGCCCTGTCGCAGCCGCGGTGTATAGCGTCTATCCAACGAGTGGTAACAGCGTGAAACATATAGTGGAGACTTTGGGTAAAGCGAGACAAGACGGCGAGAAAAAAAAAAGAAAAAAATTGAGGAGGGGTGGGGAGGCGCGCTATGCGCCGGGGAAGAAGTATCTACGGGGATAACACGAGCTATGCATTACGTCAACCAGACCTACAAACTTGGCTCGTGTATCGGATGATCTATGCACACACCTATCACGGTGGAGGCCAAACCGGCTCGTTTCTTCGCAGCTACTCCCTCCCGATCCCCCCCATCTGTTACATATAGTACAGCGCCTTTATTTATACCGTACAGTAGTTGCACGGGGATAATAGAGTCTGAATCGCGGAGGTAACAAAAGACTACCGAGAAGAAAGTGTCCCCGCGGCGATCGAGAAACCGCGAAATGCCTTTCACATAAAAATTACACATTCGAAACGATAAACGATTGGTCTTACCGCGTCGTTCACTCGACTGCGTATCAGTGCCAGACAGCATAAAATTTCATTCGGAACGTTGAAACATTTTTTTCAAATCGAAATTAATACAACGACATTTTGAGTTATTCCTTTTTCCAACGGTAACAAAAATGTTCTGAAAAATGTTGTCCTTGTTATTTTCTTAGTAACATATTTCACGGAAGCGTCGCGATAAACGCTTGAGACAATTTGGGTACAATTTCATCCGGTGGAAAGCAAAAAAACGAAGTTCAGCATTAATATTTTTTGACCGGCAAAATAAAAAAATCGTCCGAGCAAAAAATTCAATATGATTAAAAAATTTCTACTCATATGTATAAAATGGATTGCAAATAACATTTCTTGAAATTGGATAATATTGATTTTTGATAAAAAAGAAAAACTATCGCAACTATTCATTTATTTGTAAGACTCGCAGCTCGAAAGTGCGCATGTAAAACGAGGCGATTCGCAGTCTTCCACGAAACGCTTGAAATCGACCCGTTGGTCTCGTTTTATTTTCTTCTCCGGTTCGTTCGCATCCGAATCCTCAAGGATACAGATTCTTGAGTTTTGTGTTGTTTTTTTTTTCGAGCGAACGAAGGAATTTCGAGAAGGTTGCACGGAGGATTTCGCAGTCGATGGGAACGAGGTTCGGATATTCGATTAAAATTAGAATTTCATAGCAACGCTGTTACGCGAATGGTTACCATCCGTTCTGTACGGGACGTATCCACTCCACGGACGATCGCTTACTCGGAAGAGCGTCGCCCGATAGTCTCCCGTAGACAGAAGCCGAAGGATGCCAGCAAAGGCGGGGAAGCCACCCGCCGGAAAAAATAGATAAACAAAAAAGAAAAAGCCCGTAAGGATATATATTCTCTCCTGCTTCTTGTAAGCTTCACCGTTACGTCCACTTAATGCCTAACTGCGAGTCTCGTCGCGGGAGACCGGTTCGCGATGGGGCCCAGGCGCTCGAGTGGAGAGCTCGAACGAGAACGGCTCGGGCAGCTGTCAACCCACGCCAACTTTCAATTTCAAACTGACCGCCCACTTCTTATCCTCTTTCGCTATCATATACAATATACTCTATAGATAGTTCCACGGCCTGTTTGCGAAAATAAAAAATAGATGAAAATTAAAATACGGGAAAAAAAGAAATACGTCCGGTTTCGGTGTATGGCAAAACTGCGATCGAACGATCGATTAATTCAATTTAATTGCAAGTATTTTTCAGGCTATATTACCGTCGGAAAATTGTAATTAAACATTTTTTTCTTTTTGCGCAATGCAAACCCGTAATCTGGATAAGGCGAGACGCTGTTCTGAATTCCGAAAAGGGAGATACGTTAATTGGAAATATTATTTCAAGCTCGCGCAGACCCCTCAACTTTTTTTGAGAGTGAAAGAATACCGAATAAAAAGATTATTCCGAGTCTGTATTTTCCATCGCACGATGGAGGAGAAAATTGGTACGTTTGTGCTCGAGCGAGACTCTCACGAAGCCCTCGATACAAATTAGACAAATTATTCCAAGAATTTAGTATCATGTCGAAAGAGGAAAACGCGTTACACGACTAGCCGGATAGATCGACGTATATACGAATGGCGGGGAATGTCGGAAGCGAATACGTCGAAGAGTATCCTCGAGGGGTGAAAAGGGTCTCTCTTCGCGAAAACAACCCGGCCAGCCCCCTCGGACACCCCGAACTCTTCCGCGATCGGGCAAAAAGACGAGCGCAGTTGCACGAGAAGCCACCGAGCGTGCTGTGTTGTGTGTCTGACTTCCGAAGAATGGCACGCAGCCTTTCGCGGATCCGCGCAGCGCCCAGCGCCCAGTAGCGACGGAGTTCCGAGAACAATGGACCCGTTGGTACCTCTACCAACTCCATTCTTTCGCAGGATTTCTTTTCTTTTTTCATATCGAGAGATAGTCTCTTCTCTGCAAGACTTACTTTCGGCTTTGAATTTCCTGACTGGGGTCTCGGAAAAGCTACCTATAGCGAACGATAGTTGCACGGTAGACCGCAGAGTCTATCGTGAGTCTCGTCATTCCGTCCATAAGAAGAGCCAAGAAGATGCAGAATGAAAAGAAAAAACATCAAAGAAATGAACATTGGAGGAAAAAGGCCACAAGAAGAAAAAAATAACAAGAATCTGTCTCGCGTGCAGTGCAGTAATGCGGGACTGCCAGACTCATCGCAGACTTAGCTGGAACTCGTCTGTTAACCGGAGTCGAGCGTAATTATCGAGCACGAAGTATTATTCAAATAATAATCGAGTTTAACATTCGACAGAGGCATTTCGTTCTCGCGAAGAATTCAACTCCTCCTCCGTCATCATCCTCTCGTCCTCGTTAAAATATTGTATTTAATAAGCATTAATGCCCGATGTGAGTTTCGCGTATGCCGAGGAACGAGACAAGCGCGGATATAAATTTAGCGCACCGAGCGTCGAGCGAAGAGGATATTACAATTGAGAATGAGGATAAAAAATCAAAATGATCGTCCCTGAAAGAGCCGAGAACTCGAGAAACTCAATAGCCCATTCCGCGCATCTGTGCCCCGTGGGCTGTTGGGGTGCGCGCGAGGGAACAAGATTTGCCACTCTGGTGGTCGGTTCTCGCGGAATATATCCGAGGATTTTCTTTGCGCAACACACTCGCGCGGCGCATATGCGCTCTTTGCCGAGCCTCGAAAGGAAACATCGTTGAGATAAATTAACGCGCGATCGAGTGGATTAATAAATCAAGTAAGACCTTTTTTGATTATTTTTTTTAATTCTTCTCTCCGCGAAGACAGGAAGGAAACTCCCCCGGTTGGTACGAGGCGATTTCTCAACTGTATTATGGGGGTTTCTCACGGGGAGGGAGGAAGAAAAAACCAAAATCTATCACGGCGAAGAGCTGAAACTGCTCGTATAGAGGCGGTTAAGAAACTCAACGCGATTCTCTCTCTCGGGTATTATCCGTTGAAAGTCCAAGCTGGACGGCTTACACGTTCCAGGGAGGACCTACTCGTCGCTGGAATGTGTGGGGGCTCTCCGCACCGGCGAGAACTTTGAGCCTCCGAGCTCTGCCAGGGCCCAAGGGAAGGAGGGACGAGAGGGGCGACCCTCTTTGCTTCGTCGTATCTGCATTTGTTGGCCGGCCCATTCTTTCGTCTGGCACTTAACTCAACGGGACTTAATCATCCGCGACTCGTTCCAACCGGAGGATGCTTTTGTGCATACATTATGCGTCGTTCGATGTATAATATCGTTATTGTTGAGGGAGGTGGGGGCATAGGCAGCGAGAGAGAATGAAGGGGAAAATTGAGTTTAGCGAAAGCAGGAAGAAGCAGGCGGCTTGTGAGCTAAATTCGAAATTCCTTGACCGGACAATAAAAAAAAATAATAATAAAAAGTTAACGCGCCGTGTAGAACGAGAGCTGCCGCGAACTTGGAAAATTCGTTTTCAGCGAAGCGTGCGCCCGTGGGACGCTACCGACGCGTCGTTCCGGCTTCCGAGCGCGAAAAGTAGACGGGGAATAAAGAGACAAACGTGGCGCTCGACACAGGTGAATAATAATAACTGGGATGTTAATGCAGAATTTGAAAATTGTTAAAGGAACATTCGACGAATATAAATTTTTCAAAATTCAATATTTTTTAAATGAAATAAAAAGAAAAATTTTAATAAAAAATAAATAAACTAAAAAAATTGATGAATTTTAGTTGATTTATGATTTTTCTTGTTAAATACTAAAAATTTGGAGCCAAAAAAGAACTTCCGGATTACGAAGCTTTTATTAAAATACCATTATGATTTATTTGCTTATATTAATAGTTTCTGATGTTTCGTTAAATACTTTCGGATATATAAAATAATAATGATTTTGTGAAAACTACAAGACTCTCGAACGTTTGATTGAGAAGTATAGATAATAAATAATCAATTGGTGACCAATTATTCATCATTCCACTCTATTCCGTCGTGAGACTTTAAATCGTTGTAAAATTATTATCTTTTTTTATCGTTGAATCTATATTTTGCCGCCGAAACGGTGTCGGAGAATTTTCGACGCGCAAGAGCAAAGACAATGGAAAATGGTTAACGCTCTCAGTTCCCGATCGATTCGTCGACTTGAATCCTCATTCTCGATTTTTTTTTCAACCTCGAGTACGGTAAAACCTGTTCCGTTCGCGTAACATCAACCAGGGTGCCCTCGGAGAAGCCTCCGGAGTTTCGAAAGTTATGTCCGACGAGACAGGGGCAGATACGTCCACGTGTGCCAGAACCGAACATCACAGTCGAGCCTCTCTCGGTGTCTCGTTTGTGTTGTTCGCCTCCGTGCCAACTTGCATCCATTGCTTTTCTTCGCCTTCTCGCTATGTGCTCGGGCCCGCCGACGAAACGATTCTCCGCGAGACAACAGCAACGGCCACTGTTGGCCGACGAAGCGCGCACGTTGTTGTTCCTCTCGCGAAGGGAAGCTCCCCCCCTCACACACGCGGGAAGATCGAAAAATTTATGGTCACGATTTCACGAACCGAGAGAACAGCAGTTTCACCGCTTGCTCTCTATCGCTCGCTGCATGTGCGCTTCACTTCGAAGAATCATTGCTTCCTCTTTATTATTCTAGCACCTTCTTTCTTTCTTTATCTCTCATACTCGTAAATCTCATGGAAGATTTACGAAAAATATTTTTTAATGGGAATAAAAAAATTGTTAATGACATTTTTTATATTTGTAAATTTTGAATTTTTTTTTCATCATATATAATTTTTTTTATTGGATCAAACGCCTCTGAATCTTTTGCTATTCATTTTTCAGTGCACGCCGCGACCCTCGCTCGAGATATCCGCGGCTAAGCGACGTCACGTGAAAGTACGCGATCTTACGATTGGCAGCGTGAGGTAACCCACAAGCGCGTATTAATAATTATCCGAATGCGAAACATTCAGCCTCGCCTCTACCGGTCCGGTCGAGTTGTCGAGTCCAAAAAGTATAAAAGAAAAACACGTCGCGATTTTTTAAAGCGGCAAACTCGACTAATCGCAGGATTGTCATTGGCAAAAGTTGAAAAATGGTATAACGAACGAAAAAGAAGAAACGAGAGCGCTTGGTTACTCGAGGAGAGAAATTCCTCGACTGGTGATTTACGAGTTTGAAATAAAATGGATTTTCGCGTTTCGCTCATACGTTTTCGTTTTTTTTTTTTTTTTGCGAGATAACGTCTATGATCTCGTGAATGCTTTGTAGGTGCGCTCGAATTCACGTACCACGCGTATTAAAGCGTAGAAAATAAATTCATTTTCAGTAAAAAAAAAAGTATTATTAGCTCGTTTCAAGCTTCTCTCGACAGTTTCGTGGTGAAGCGTACGAAACTCGGAATAAAATGCACATACGGTCGACCGTAATTCGCGGTAAAAGCGCGAGTTCTCGGAGCGACGTTGGGCTATTTAAGGGCGTCGTTTGCCCATTTATTATTCCCTCGCCTTTTCAGTCTCAAACGTTGTTGAGGCTTTGTGCCGCACGACCACAGAATTCTGCAGTAATCATAATAATAATAATAGTAATAAACATTCTTGAAATGCAGATTCTTCGCGGCGGAAGCGGAAAAAATTATTTTTGGTGTTCGGCGAGCGTTCTGGAAGCGCGTTTTTGCGAGTTACCGTAACGCTTCGCGCGCGGCCCGAATCCTTCGACTGTCAGCCGGTGCATCGCGTGTGCACTTTCGAAAAAGGAAAAAAAAGAAAATGAAGAAAAGAAAGAATATAGCCGTAAGAAGTTATCCGGTCGGCTAGACGGCGTGCGAGGTCAACAACACCGTACTCTCGTCTGGATCCTCTTTCGTCCCCCTCCCTTTCGCTTTCGCGGATCACCTTTGCCGAGGCGTGCCTACGCTCTCCTGTTTCTCAAAGCTCGTGCCGCGCTCGCGCGCGAGCGAGATAATTCGGAGGGCGTCGAACGCGCCAGCGTCGGGGAAGGTAAAGAAATCAGAATATAATGACACAGTGGTACACCGGGTACGAGTAAAGAAGCTGCTCCTCTTCTCGCGATAATAGGGTAATGGGAAATTGCGGACGAGCCTCGTGCCAAAGGGCCCTACGCCTCGGTGTTACTCGCAGCGACTGCATTGCGACGAGGTCTATACCAAACCGGGAGTTCTATATCATCCGATTATCGAGGCCGATATACGCGATAAAAGGCACAAAAAGCCGACGAGAAAAAAAAAATGAAAAAAATTCAAAGAGGCTCAAATCTACCCGAGAAGCCAATCATGGAAAGAATTACTTCTTCGTGCCCCAAGGCAAATGATTTTCATCAGACAAAAAGTTAGGTTGCCGGGGAATTTATTAAACAAGTTTTTTTTTTTCGTTAATTTGTTGATATCTTTTTTAAATGATGATTACGCAAAGTTAATCTTTTCAACACCTTCCATATGGTTGATTTTTTTTCAGATTTCTATCCCATTGGGAAACGCTCGTAATTCTCTCTGAACCTCACTTTTCGGCTGCACCGCTCGGACTAGCTTAACACTTTCGATTGAGACGAAGATGCCCGATGATACTGAATCGTACCTGGATTATCGACAACGATAGAGATTCGAGAGATCGAAGATATCATTGCCAATTCGATGACGCGAAGTTATTGTACTCGGATGTGATACTAGTATCTAATAACTATGTTGCAGCTCGATTGGCAACGGGGATTATGTGCAGCTGAGAAAGATGCGAGAGAGGTCGAACGAAGGAGGTTTCCGAGAGAACAGCAAAGGTGTTTGTTCCGTCGAGACGTGACTTCCTTGTGGCCTCACGACTTCTGGCAGTCTTTCCTCGTACGTCGATTCATCTTCATCTATAGTTGTGTCGCTCTCTCTCTCTCTTTCTCTTAATGGAGAATGAAGAGAGGAGAGCCAGAATAAAGAGTCTAACAATCCGAGGTTTGAATCCTTGGGTCATCTTCACGACAAGGAGACAAGCGAGACACGAGCACAAGGCACGAGCTCTTACTCAAAACGACCGGTGTTATGATACCATAACTGCCGTAGATTCTCGGCGGTAAAGAAGAAGACACGGTCACGTAAGGATACGAATAAGGACGTAATGAAAATACCCGGTATTCGTATGTTCCGTCATCTGTCTCCCGGTCTCTCTTCTTCGTCATGATTCTCTGCAATCTTTTTGCTTTTGAAATTGAGGCTTCTGCCGTTTTCTTAGCTCTTTTTAGAGGCATAATGCTCAGTCAAAAAATACTCTGGGTGGGATGGCGTAAGATTTTTCAGCGGCCCCAAAATAGTTCGCGTTGTTCTCACTGCCGCACAAAGAACAAAAATTCAACATCGATTCTCGACTGTTGAAAAGAAAACATCGCTAGAGTGAGGGCTGTTTCGGCAGACACAAACATATCAACAGTACTATACTTTTCTTTTATTAACTTGATAATTTCCCCCAAAAAAAATGATCGAACATTGCCCAATATCAGCGTAAAACTATATAGCGCTCGACCCGCTTACGCTTGAGTACTTTTTTCTTTGTCAAACTTCTTCTCTTCCAGACGCTGCCGCCTACTCCTCATAATCTTCTCTTTTCTTTCATGCTCGTGCAATCTATGGCTCTGCGGTTCGCGAAGAGCGCAACGAAAATGATAGGAGAGAAAGGCGGTGTCGGTGGGCGGATTTTTCGTTTCTGTTCGCAGATGCGGTCACCCGCATAATTGTCGCCCTCGCTTCCAAGCCAAACGATGTCTCTCGATGACGGGATTCCTTTCGCCTGGCGCATCGTTCACCGCTGTGGGAATCGGTTCCTAGTCCGGTCGATGAGCAAACCTATGAAGATCCATTCCCACGGGATATCCGCCGCGTATTGAGCGATAAGCGCGAAAATGTCATAATTTCCCAGAATCTCTCGTTGTGTGGGGAAATCCTGTTCTCGTCGCATACGCATCTTGAGGTTTCATCGGGCTCGGCTAAATTATCGATGGCGAATCGAGACATCGTAACGTCATCGTCATCGACCACCGCATAAATAATTTCAACCGTACTCTCGACAATCATAAGGAACAACGACATCAACATTTGCAACATCAGCGACAACGACCACAAGAACGATTATGTTGATGCATCCCACGCGATTAAAATGTCACAATTTAGATGCAACCGGCTGGGGAAAGTGAATTTATCTATTTTGCAACGCGTGTGATTCAATGGGGAAAACTACGAGTCGCGCATACGAGACTGCAGTTGGAATTTGTCCGGTCCAGTCGATAAACAGTTCCCGTCTCGCTTTCACCTCGGTCGTTATCGTCTCGGGCGTATCTATCCCACCCGCGTTTTAAAGCTCTTTCTCTTTTCGTTGCCGCACATCGCACGCAATACGAAACAGGTCGATCCGCGGCGAATGCCGCGAACGGGATCCCAGCAACGCGTATCGCGCGAGCATCTCTCGCGTGGCTGTAGGTACCTACGGTCATACGCTAATACGCGTTTTGCACATAATCCAGCGTAGACCGCAGGGAAACAATGCCGGACCGGCGCGACGGCGTATGATTGCCGGACACGTTCCCGGCTACGGGCTTTTCACCGCCTCATCTCCAGCCGGGTAATCCTTTCTCCGAACTGAATCATAACGCGTGCGGCTCGTCTCGACCCTTGTTCCACGTCAGCGTAAAGTATCCGTTGCGTCGGTCGGACTCCGAAAGAGTTATCTCGGGATGGTGATCTACGGAATTTTACTCAGCGTCAAGGGACGCGTCGTAGATCGAGGCAGGGCGAGGCTAACATACTTTTATTTCCGCGTGACCGTCATAACAAAACCTCCTGGACTGATCTTGACGAAATAATTTTGGACGTAATTCAATTCCAACGATTATTTCATGGATAAAGATTGTATAAATTAGAATCGTTGAATGAATAATTGTTATTGCGATGTCCATCAAATATCAAATCACTACATTGAGTAGCATTGATTTACACCTCTTAAATCTTAACAATAATAATTCTTGGTTTTTTTTAATTGTAACTTAATTGTATGATTATTGAAGTTTCCATTGAAAATTTGAAACCAGCGAAGAGGCATGGGGCTAACGATTTACAGCATGATAAAAAAAATTATGCTTCGTTTATCTCTCGCTCCCTATCCGATCTCAACGATAAACTCGCATGGGCCAAGAAGTTTTTTGACGACGCGCTCGAAAACCATATAAAGTGTACTCGCCTTTTTTTTCTTCTCGACCATGAATAATGTGGCTCTACACGTGACTGTAATGAAATTTCCATCAGAATTCCGTACAGCTACGGTGCCTCTCGAGTGGCTTTTACAGCTTGAGGAGCAGCAGCAACGCGAGACCGGCGAGCTCGCCTTAAAAAGGTTTCGAGACTTTCGCCCGTGTTCGCTGTCTCACCGGTCCATGACGCAAGGGATCAGACGCAACTTTCGGATGCGAACGGGCGAACCCGGGCCGCGGTTGGATACATATACGGTAGGAGAGAGAATACGAGTTGCACCACGTGTGCGCCCGCGATCGGGAGTTATTGCTCGCCGTCGTAGCGTCGACGAGATCTCTCGAAAAGGCCCCGTCGTCTCTTGAACCCGAATGAGCGTACAACATACGACCCACGGGAGATGCAACTCCCCGGGCTTGGGTACCGACGACTTTCAATGTCTGGGACAGCCCACGCTTTCGTTTCGTGCTCGCGGCTCTATCACTTTCGCTACGATGCCTTCCACTCTCGCTCGTCGATGTTACGTCACGAGATCGAAGATCGTCGAAAAACATCAATTATTTTGTACGTCAGTTTTTCGTTACTAATCCTATCGTCTCGAATGAAACGCGGTTTAAAAAAATCTATTGAAAAAAGATCGTCAAGGCAGTAGGCCCGGTAAAGTACGGCCAAACTTTGGTTTCAACAAGAATTTCGAACACTTCTCAACCGGATAAAAATCTGAAAAAAAATGAGGCGTATGGAACGTGCTGCGAACATGAATTTTGCAAAATAATATCAAAATGTTGTTAGCAAATCAATGAAAAAATCAATTGTTCAACAAATAACGCGGCAACGCAACTTTTTTTTTGATCGACAATGATTCGTTGATTTTTCCAAAAATGTATGCATTTTTTCAGAATTTTGTCCGATTTTTCGAATTAGCATTTTTTTTTGGACAAAGTAAATGGTGGAAACGAAATTCCAAAAAATTAAGTTGACACTTGGTTGAGTTGAGTTTGAGATTGAATGTCCTTGAAGGATGAATATCCTTTTCAATGTTCTTATCAATTTTTTTATAATTAAAAAATGATGATGAGTTTCCATTGGATTAGATGTTCTTTTTTAGATTCTTATTAAGCGCCGCAAGAGCCGTAACCTTTGTGGAAATAAAATAATCGCGTGGTGTGCGAACTGCGCGTTTCGCAGTGCCGGCTCGCGGTCACTCCGATGTATGGGATTGCGAGGGGGTTGCAAGTACGTATAATTTGCCGGAGGATTAACGCCAGGAATTTATCTCTCTCTCGTGCTCACTTTGCGAGAGGAAAAACGGAAGAGAGAAATTGCGCGGATCCGCGAATGCACAACGCCGCTTATCTATTTTGCTACTATGTATAAACGCGAGCCGGTGTTAAAGTACAGCGTGAGAAGCCGTACTTAATCGTAAACTGTCTCATTGTTCGATGAACAGTGGGTAGTAGTCGGATACAAGACAAGACCACGCTGATTTGTTAGGCGTGGCATTCTCGAGCTATTAATCGTCATTTGTACGAGCCACGACGGCGGCATAAGCGCGCCGCCGAATCGCAAAACATTGAGGCATTATGCACAATTTTCAATACATAGATATCATACGTCCTACATACAAGCAGCGAGAATACAGATTCGCGAACAAAAGGGAGACAAACGTTTCCGAGGCGGAGAGGGTAAAGAACTCGGGCTGTTAACTGACTAACGAAAGGGAAAAT
This sequence comes from Ischnus inquisitorius, assembly GCA_963924025.1. Lineage (NCBI taxonomy): Eukaryota > Metazoa > Arthropoda > Insecta > Hymenoptera > Ichneumonidae > Ischnus > Ischnus inquisitorius. The sequence goes on from OZ001245.1 coordinate 3,900,033, forward strand.
CGCGCGTGCCTATCTTGAGCATAAATGCATCAGTCGTTCGCATACTATGTATATCAACGCGCGCTTCGACGTCGGCTGAGAGGATAAGAGGATTTCTGCGAATGAATAATACGGATAGATATACGTATACTGCATTGTAAGAGTAATTTTCTTCCAAGCCGTCGCTAGATTCCGCGACGTTGCTCGACGATTATCCAGGCAAACGAAATCGCGTGTCGCAGTTTTTTTTCCTTTCTTTCTCAAAGTGGCGTGGGAAACGACATCCTTGCATCGAAATTATTCGTGAAACGATTGTCTTTTAGCTAGGTGAATCACGTAACGCAAGGTAGCTCTTGCGTACAGTCCGGCCAAAAATGAGTTTTATGGAATTTCAAACACCTCTCGATGGGGTGAAGATCTCGTGCGAGACTCATTAAGTATAATTAAATACTCATTATTGATAACCAAAGAATGAAGAATAGGTTTTATTACAAAGGTTTTCTTTGTTCGAACACAACAGATGCTGCTTCCAATGCGGTTTGCCGTTTTTTCAATTTTCGTTACAATTACAGAACTTTCGTACTGAAAACTCGTGGCTCCGCGTACACGCCTCACCGCGTAACGAAGTTCTTGACCGTGGCAGTTAAAAGTCGAGGAAGAATTTTGCGAATGCGATCAGATCGGACAAGAGAACTCGCACGCAAAATTCGCATTTCGATCGGAGATTCGGCACGATCTAGCGCGCGTTCGTTGAATTATGCCGAGTTCAGCGAAGAGTGTAAGATAGGCCGGGACTCTTCCCCGAGCTGGGCTGTCTTTATCGAGAGGCGAAAGTGAATTACATTAAATCACTGGCGATTACCGACGGCGGTGCCCGTCGGGGAAAATACGCGAAACGCGAAGATTCTTGTCTTCATCGTGGGTACCCGGCTCTTAGAGTACGGGAGGGCAAAAGCATGAAGATATTGTATATATGTATACAGATTGAAACATAAAAAATGCTAAATCCGTTTTTTTTTTCTTCGATTCCCATTTGAAGGGAAAGGAAAATTCGATACGAAAGCTGAGATTAAAAAACAATAGAAAACGAAAGTATAAATGGATTTTTTATCATTTCAATTGTCAATCGATTCAAATTCATTGCGGAGAATAAATTATTGTGACGTAAAAAGAAATACAATTACATCGTTTTTTTTTTGCTCAGTATACATGAAGATTACCGTCGACAAGCGAGTACAGTATTGACTCTGAATTATCCTGTACATACAGATATGGAACTTTAATAGCGATCGAGGAGGAAGAGAAGGAATAGCTTTGATATCGGGTGTGCAAGAGGCGCGAGCGGTGCCGGTGTCTCGATAAATGATCCGCCAGTAGGCAAGGTGCCGCGGCGATCGGACCACGAGAGTGCGTTATGATCTCCGGGCGAGTCTCTCGGCTGATCCAATACACTGTATGGTGCTCCGTGTTTGAACAGGTGCGCGAATTATTACGTGAATAGTGTACGAAGAGCGTCGATACTCGACGTTTCGTTTCTTCGTGGCCCGGAATAATACGAATGAGAAAAGAAGGATAATACGAGTAAAAATCATTCAACAATGTGTAAGAATGATTGATGGTTGAGTTTCGTTACGAGGCGCGGTCGCCTCGTACTTATCCTCGCGCATAAATTCTATACTTGTATCGCACAATTCAACGTCGACGTATATACTATTTATCCGGAAAAGTGGGCTACGCCTCGGATCTATTGTTGTACGCACGCATTGTGCCTCGAGATAAGAAGGTTTATCATAAATTCATGCAATTATCCGCATGCTTTTGCAACTCGGTTCGCGAGTCTAATTTTATAACTCCTTGATCCCAATTTACTTATTCGATACGAAATAAGCGATTTACGAAAGATACTTCGGCATCAAAATGTTTAATCGCGGTATTTGTAATCTAAAAAAAAGGGAAATTGAGCAGGGTCTGTGATTGAATAAATATTTCTTCATTATTTTCTAATCGGTTCCGGTTACCTCAATACTATTTTTTCAAGTAAAAAAAAAAATTATCCTCTATCTGCAATCATTATGCTTGTACCCAGGATTTTTATTTTCACGATCAGAAACCTATATCAGTCACCTGTTCAAATTTGCCTAAAATATCTAAAATATTTCTACTGTGATGATTTTTTGCCGATCTTTTGAGTCCCGTAAAACAAACTCACGTTTCTCATTAACTGACTTTTTCATTAATAAATGGGTAATCACATTTGTGCAATCTATGAGCCACATCCGAGGAGCCTGCATGCGATCGGTTCCCCCCTCTGCGAATCGCAGCATCGATCGTTACCACCGGATAAGTTTGTTTTGCGAGGCGAATAATCGAAGATTTATTCGTAATCATGTGTTTGAGAGGTTCGCGATGGTGAAGGATAAATGAAAGTAGGAAGAAAGGGGGCTAGGGAGCCGGTGAGTTGTGATAGTGTTGCACGATGGCTAACGCTATCAGCGATTTCGTGACTCGGTTAAAAGTTTGCCCGGGCACAGCGCGCTGGAGCCATTTCTGCGGCGGATGAAACGCAGAGAGCTCGTGCACGGCAGAAGCAGCATAGAACTGGGTACAAGAACAACAACGGCATTAACAACAACAGCGGCAACACTACGGCCGGCAACACATATGTATATAGTATACACGTTTTATCGTTTAGATCCTGCACACGATGTTGGAAAGCTGTGCGCCCATCCGCACGCTCAACAACCGTGAAGCGCGCATCCAGCAGCAAGCAGGAACAGAGAAGAGCAAGCCAGCGTGCCATGGGCAACTTTAGCGAAGGGGGGCTTTTGCCTTTCCATAGCCACAAGAGCAATCTATAAAGAGTCAGCGTGCAACGGTCCCGCTCAATTTGCAGGAACTAACGAAGGCTCCATGCTCTCGCCGTGGTGCAATATAGTTACTGCACGGCGTTGTTGGGAGAACGCTCGGGCTTTCCGGCGACCGGGGTCGATCCTGGTATTGAAACATCTCGATAGCGATTCGTAATGGGCTTGATTGACGATGGAATTGCTTCCAACCCCGAGAGTCTCCTCGATGATGACTGTTTAGCGCCATCCGGAGAATATTTTTTTCTCTCTCCACTGAGGTGGGATTAAGCATGTACGTGGTGGACAGTCCCGCTAAACGCGAATCAACGCGAGCTTCGGAGAATATTTAGAATACTTCTCGATGCACTGAGGAAGGAGGAATTTATTTCGAGAAACCTATAGTTGGATAAGACGGAATAAATGTTTCGTCAATGTTAACAAATATTAGTTGAACCGTCTTTCGTTATTTCGTCGCATCTAACTGCAGGTTTCTGAACTATCAGTGAATTCTTTGATAAAAATCGGAAAAAATCAAGGTTGTAGAAGGTGCTGGAAAGATTGATTTTGTATAGCAATAATTACGAAATGTTCTTAACAAATTCATGAAAAAGAAAATGTTCAACAAATCACTCGTCAGCCTAGCTTTCTTTAAGATGCAAATAAATTATCTAATTTCCGTAACCGATATCGCGTACCGAATTTTTCGAAGAGGACAAGAGGATGAAAAGAAAAAATCTGCCTCGGCAATGGTCGATAATGAGGTAGTTCTTATCGGAGCAGTGACAAAAAAAAACCATTGAAAGCCAGTGATCGAATCCTTCATTGTATCTTTCGCGCGGACAAAGTTCTCCTCGTTAACCCATCGTTTCTCTTGCCTAACGAAGCATATTATACATCTGCCATTGGGTTGCCGCGAGTGAGCCTTTTGTTAACACTCGGCCAAGGAAATAGTTATCGGGGGCGCGGTGTCGTTGTGCCTTTAACGAGGCCCGTCGCTTGTCGTTGTCTCGCGCCTTTCCTCCTATCCCTGGCGTGCGGTTTTGCCGATACCAAACGCGAACAATAAGAAGAACCCGACGCGGACGGAGCGTCGGTGCACCGACAGAAGCGAAAGGAAGAAAAAAAATCGTCCAAGACGAAAAGTTCCACCGGACGCGCCAAACTGGTTTCACTTTGAACGAAATCTCTCCACGAACGAGAGACGCCTAACGCGCACGCCTCAAAGACACAAAACCGTGGAGATCCTCGGGGAACCGCGAAGAGATAAAGGGTAATTGACGATTCGGGCTAATAGGATATCGCTCTGTAACTCTCGTACGTACAAGAGTGATGTTTCCTCGTTGGTCATTAAATCAGCTCGAATGTTTTTATTCGTTTTTATTTATTTTTTTATCGCAATAGCATCTCTTACCCTTGTTCTTTCCCATAATACAATACCGTAAACTTCCACTGTCTACGGTTCCTTCTATATCCCCTTGGCTCGGCTCGTCTCGTACTTCCTTTTCTCATCGTCTGGACTCTCAGTCAATGCCTGCCGGTCGAAGAGATCCGAGAAGCGGGTTTTCTCCGTCGACGGCGATGAGGAGAGCGAGAGAGGATCTTTTACGACGATGTCGGCGGGTCGGTCGGGTCTGACCGTCTGGTCCCTGATCGTCTGGGATACACGGGATCGAGGCACGCCGGGCTTATATTCCCCGCTGTTGCATGCGCGCATAGAGTCGCGCCGCGCATCAGACAAATCCTCTTTTGCCTCTCGCTGATCCCTTGTCTTCTGCCTCCCCTCCCAACCTTTGCAATTTGGTACCGAGGTCGCAACCGTTCGGAGGGTATGAACAAACGTAAATCATTCGACGCCCACAACGCTCTTTCTCGTTACTCTTTTTTTTTTCGTTCTACTCGTTTTATTTCTTCTTTTTTAACAAGACAAGTCTTTCGAGTGATTTGCGTCGAGTTGGGAAAAGTTTATAAAAGTTTCAGGCATCGGAGACGAGCTCGACTCGCGCGGGCTTTGTCAGCTTCTATTACAATCGATGTTTCAACGACAAGAGAGGCGAGAGGGGAATCCCGCGGTATTGTATAAACAAACGATGCGGCACGAAACGGCCCGGTGTGCGTAGTATTTCCGTTTCGCACAACGGTTCGTAACGCGATGCGGCTAGAGAGGAAAAATGAGCTATCCGCGCCGATGAAAATGTACGACGATGCGCGATTCCACAGCACCGTGTCACGATAGGAACTATGATTACTTCCCGAGAGAGATGGTTGAGTAACTATCCGACAGGAGAATTGAATTATTGCAATTCTCGCATGGCCGATTGGGAATTTTTCCACTCTAATGATTAGATGGAGAAATATGCGGAATTGTTAATAATTAGTACAATAAATAAGCAATAATATTGCTAATATCACTTGAATTTATTGCGGATAGAATTAATAGTTACCGAAATAAATGATCAATAACTAATCATGCAAGTTATGAATAACATTGATCATTTTAATAATTCGTGGGACGTTTCATCGAGTACCAATCGCGAAAAATTCGAAATTGTATGATTGTATGATATAATAACATGAATACGGTAAAAGTATCATTTATTAATCATCTTTTAACACTTTCTTTTGGTAGGTCTCTCGGCGTTAGTTTTTGAGAAAAAAAAGACCCTTAATGGTGTACCGAATCATTAATATTGTTAATAATATTCACATCATTAAAAACTAATCATTCCAACGTTGCTTAATTTTTACTCCTACGGAGTGATTTTTGATGTAAAATCTGAATAAGTTGCTTCAAATATAATTTACACGTATCTCATAATATAACAGAAATCTCGCCAGTTAATTATCAATAATGTGACACCAAAGCCATATAAATGAATTTACGATATTTATGTACTAGCTGCATAACATTTTTTCACGTATGAGAAAAAAGAATAACTGTAGGTTGGCTACATCGTGTTAGTATCTCCGAGATAGCGAAAGGGTTAATGAAACGTACTCTACGTTTTGCGTGGGAGTGAGACCTCGTGTACCCAGAGGATAGAGGTCTTTAGATATTTTATATAGGTGATAAAGGACGTTCTTTTAAATTCCTTCGGTCGTGTATTGGTACCTAAGGAGCTTTGTCTCCGTACGATTAGACTGTCAGTGTCGCGTTTCATCGGGTCTGAGAATTCCTGGATGAGAGCAAGCTCAACCGAGAGCGTGCGAGAGAGGAAAATCGCGGTAACGTATCCTCGGCGAAACGCGCACGGTATTACGATTGCTATGTTCATAGACGAATATAAATGCCTCGGGTACGATATAATCCCGCAAAACTCCTCGTTTTATATATCTCTTTACGACGATGCTCGTTCGTACTCGCATACGAATAGTATACATCAAATTGCTATATCCAACGGGTCTGACTCTGAATTTATCGAGTGGTCGGCGGGTCGATCGTCGAAGCAAAAAAATCAATGAATTTTCACCGCTTCGGAATGAATGTTTTTCATTTCAACAGTGAAATAATTATTTCGCAAAGATACACAACTAGCGGTTTATTGTGATGCTTGCAAAAACTGGAACGCCAATTATTTACAGCAATTTTTGTTTGCATTAAAAAGACAATAGTTTTTGCCATATTGAAGTGTTTCTTGTATGACACTTGGCCCATATAATTTTACTTGTTTTTTTGAATAATTTTCGTAAACAGAATTTTCACGTACTTGGCGTACCTTTTTCTTTTTTGAACGAACTTTTTTGGGAATTATTATGTACTTCGTGTAAATCTAATAAATCAATTTAAAAAGCAGGATCTTCAAATTGTAAAACAAACTGTATTCAATAAATTATATTAATAATGATAATTATTGTTACAAAAATAATTTTTTTTTTCATTCAAAGTTTCGTCGATCAACTATCAACGTAGAATATTTTGTCTACAGTAAAATTGCACTCCGCACCCTTTGCATGTAAAACGAGAATGCAACGATATTGCATTCTTGTCCCATAACGCTAAATCAATCACATTGGTATATACACCACCGCAAGGAAGTCGATATTTATTCGAGCAAATTCAACACCCATGAGAGACGTCGACAACGATAATACGCCATGCTTCTCATAGTCAAAGGACAAATCTCGTCTATCCTTGCAGCGATATTCTCCGTCCCGGACTTTCGCAACTGAAGTGTAAAAAAAAAAGAAAAACATGTAGCTACTAATAAATATCGATGCCCACGTGTGACGATACGTGTGGGTAGATACCGCGAGCGTAGGCGCCCATAGTTCCCTGTCGTCGTCAGCTTCGGTTGTGATCGGGGCCGTTCTGGTTGTGTATCGAATAAGTGTGCGCGCTCGGTCAGGGAGGACTTCGCGATCTTTAGCTAGAAATGGACATGCCCGATCGTCGTTGTCGTCGTCCTCTCTATGAGAAATATATAGTTGAAACCTCCGGAGTTAGTAACGACGATACAAGCGCCGTAGAAAACGCAACGAACAAAAGCCTACTGTTTCCATTCACAGGGCGGACGTTTCCGTCCTCGTTCATTAAAGTCAACACGACGTAACGAGACTATATCTCGATAACAGCTATACACAGCGTTGCACCGTATAACATTCCGCGAATGCGGTTGCTACGAATGCCTAGTCGAGTGTGTACGTGTATGGCGCTCTGACGCGCCATAATCACCGACAGAAGCCGAAAGAGTGACATAATTGTGCAGTCTAAGCTCGCGAAAGCAACGAGCATGGAACGCGACGCCTAGCGGCAGAAACGATCTTGGTACATTGAGATCAACGATGGTGCAACAAAAACCGGATAAGCGACGAGCTTCGGCAATCAAGACCGCATGAATTATAGAATTCTTCCTTCCTGTCTACCTTTATGGAAAACGTTTCGCTGTTGAAATTAATTCATTGTACGCATGTGAAAAGGCGCTTTTACTTTGTGCTCGATAGGCATATCCGAGTAATACAACATTTTTAGACGAAACGCATATTGTGAATTTACACGCAAGGTATTTTTATCGGGACAAACACAATTGCGATGATGATAGCGATATATCTGCCATATCGATTTTTTCGATTCATCGTCGAATTCGAGACAATACGCTTTTACCGCGAATAAGGATATTTTAATGAAATATTATGCGCAATGTTTCCGTGAAGGTCAAATTAAGTATTTTAACCCCGAATTCAAATGGGCTCTTCTCTTGGGAGGTCTCCGAAGCGGGATTATGATTTTATGTCGGACGTAAATTGAAGCGCACATCTGCCACACGAGGGCACGAAGCGGTCGGGAACAGGTGTTTAATAGAACCCAAGGGGGCACGTAGTTCACGCTCGCGACGAGTGGTCCGGGTGGTTTGATTTTCTCAATAGCGCAAACTTTTCAATGTTGCAATTTCATTTGATATCCTATTGTATACTATAATTTTTTTCCTATTATTCTTGCTGTTTATTATTTCATTTATTATGAGATTTGATATTGCACATTTTTTTGCTCTGCCAAGAGCGTCTTTATATTGATTTAAAAAAAACCATTGCATAAGCAATTAAATGACGATCGCTTTTCTGTGATACTGAACTTAGTGTTTCTTGCAGCTCAGAGGCAATTTTCAACGTCGGAGAGTAACAAAATACAACTGTTAATGCTTCGACGATTGTTACAGTCAAAGGTCTCATTGGCTTCGCACGGTTCTTATTCAACTCGTATATTTCAATATCGTTTATTAGGGCTTCAATCTTTTTCTTGACTTCAGTTTTCGGATATCTTTATTTTCTCCATTAACGAAAGAAATTTCCTGTAATAATGTATACCGAAGATCACTCGTGCCCGCATCTCTACGTGATAACGATTTACTCACTGAAAAAAAATGAGCATTCACCGAACAGTGCATAAAAAATCCACGATCGACTTGTCAATTATTTATGACACAATTATGAGACGCCGAACGAGGAATGTATCTATGCAAATGATGACGGATAAACCGGCGAGTGCGCAGGGCCCGAGTAAAGTGATCGAAGACGCGAGCGGTGCAGCGGGGTGGGGGGGGGGGGGGGGCAAGAAGCGACTCGAGTCTCTAATCTTCGGGCAATCTTGAACCTGAAATGGAAATGATCTTCATCGGGATGCGAGTGAGGCGACACGTCGACATCACAGGAATATAACCGCGCCCCGTCGTCGCGGAGTACACATTCTTTTATGTCCTCCATGTATAACAACGAGCGAATACTTCTTCTCCGCGAGGAACGTGCGTTCCTCATTCGCTTCGTCCTCTACGAGAGCACAAAAGCGGTTTCGTCCTCGTACCGTAGAAGCGGCACAGAGTAGACGATGCGAAGAAGAAGAACCCCGTTTTCTATATGGCTCTTACGCCGTTTACGGTTGCTACTCTCCTCGGTCACGGGAAGAAACCAACGGATGAAAAAAAAAAAAAAAGAATAACAAATAACTCTTCCGCGTACGAGAGACCACGCGGCGAGCGCGGAACTTTCAATGAAATTTCGATGGCGTAACTATGACGGGTGGATATACCGGTTCTTCGATAAACACTCGATTCCAATTTTGGGTCATCGCCTTCCGAAAAAACGAAACACGATTCACGATCGATAATATCGAATAGAAAACACCGTGCCGAGTGTGACCGGCGCTCGGGATGCGTTACGACGAACCTTTTCGGTCTTACGAATGATGAATTTCCGCGAATAGTTCTGTGTCATTATTTCTTCGTAATAACATTGCGTCATTGGTATTTCTATACTATATTCTTAAACAACGAAGAATATTGCAACCCGCGCGTCCCTAAGCACGAGACTCGCCCGAGCGTTAAAGTAGACGTTACAATCTTGCGTAATGTTATAGATTTTCTCATTTCCGTTTTGCGAATAACGGATGTACGATCGGGCGTTGCAATCTTTCTCTCGGTATGTGCCGCGAAGTGTTAGGGAAAATTGATTCTTCCGATAGCGGGCCCGATTGCGAATATCAAAGTTGCGGGAAGGAAAGACAATTTCCTGCAATTCCACTGCGGTATCGTTGAACCTTCTCGAGTCGCGAATCTTTCGTTTATCATTATCGCGGACGAAGTGAGAAAACTTTTTTTTTCAACGCACTTGCGCATTATTTATGCATTATCGCCATTAAATTGTTATTGTAACGGATCATCTCGGTATGAAGATTCGATACGTAAAAAAAGGTCTTCGACACGTTTCAATTATTGATCAATCGAATTCTAAATTCTCGAAGATGTAAAATTTTTATAAAGTTTCATTTGGCGATCAAAAATATGTTGATTTTGAAGAAAGCGACACGAAAAATGATTGTAAATAAAGTATTATTTATGAATCAAATTATTGTTATTTGCTTAACTTAATTTGGTATAAACGAGTTGAAAAAACAAACGTAGATTGACGGGTGTGCAACACGAGGTACACCTCGAAAGAAAACTCTCGAAACAGCGAGCCAAGTTCCCCAGAATATCGTTAAAACTTGGCAATGTTTCGTTGCTCATTTGAAACATGGAATATTTCATGAATCATCATTTAAAACGAAGATTCTACGAAACAAATGGTTTTAAACGACAAATTCGCCGCGTTGCAATGGTATAGACGAGCGAGAAAAGAAAAACAAAGACTGACAGGTGCATAGCACGCGGCGCTTACCTCTCCGAGCACGAGGAACAGCCACCAGAACCCCGTCATAACGGCAACGGGATTAACACGGAAAGTTGTCCTTTTCACTGACATCTCGATAATCGAACGAGTTCTCTTCGGGAAAAAAAAGAAAAACAATAATTCCCCGCGCGCGATTCACAGGTATATCACGTCTGGCAAGAGCTACTCGTCACGTCTTTCGTTCTATCTTCTTCACCTGCTGTCGCTATCACGTCACGTTTCCATCATTTCCCGAGAAAATTTTCCTCATTTCGCGTCGACACTATGACCGATCCGCGAGTGAAGAATCACGACTTTTCGGTACGCACGGCGCTGACTGTAGAACAATTTTTTTTGTCTGTATTTTTCAGTCTTCTTCGGTTACTTGGTGTTTTTTTTTGTTGCGCGAACGCGCGAAGGTCGCGAGTGGAGAATCGCGACGCGGTCCGTTGGCGGCGAGCGTGTGTTTCGTTCGCGGGGATGCGCGTTTCAAGGAGACACTCAACAGGAGGACGGAGAAACCGTCGGCGATATGAATTCACGGAGCGTTTGGCCCGGTGTGGCACGAGCGTTGGGCAGGTACGATAATGACTGTGGGCCCCACGACGGGCCCCGCTGTTCAGGGACGCTCGACGAAACACGATCGTCCCGAGCGAAAATCGTCGCGGTGGGGGGAAAACATTCATCGGGGGCACCAGCGCGCGGCCATTCCGGCAAGACGATTCGTTCGCGCACTTCTCGTCCGGTCGTTCGTGTCTCCGCGGGTTATCGAACGATTCGTTCGTGACCGAGAGCCGAAAATTTACTCGCGGTTGGTCAAGAGTTTCACGCGCTTGCCGACTGCTGGTGTACGAACGGGTCTCAATCGTGAAAGTCAATGTAGCGAACGCGAGTGAACGCGAACGCTACTCCGCTGGCAGCAGGCCACTGACTCGATGGAATAAAAATACGCTCCTACCACCGGTACGTACTGCGGTTACCCTACATGCTTTGTTGCACGTGAGAATATAATGATTTTTGAGCAATATATATCGTAAATTAGAAAAATCGATGTTTCAAAAAAAATGTGTGGTTGGTTATATTTTGATGAATTGCGAATTGCTTGGGAAGAAGAAAGTTTGCCAAGACTTCCTTACTGTGTGGTTAATTGCAATACTTTTGAGTTGAATAAGTGAGGCAACGTTTATTAGTTTCGTGATAAACAGCGATTAACTTTCGAATGCAAAGGTTCGGTGCCTTTGACAGAATTTCATGGTATTTTTTTTCTCTTTTCGCTTAGTAACCGAGCGTCCGTTGAAAAGGGACAAAGTCAAGACTCGAAGTTTATCGAAATAGTAAGGTCGATCGAGAACGCGGAGTTAACGCGGTGCCGCGGTAGAGCAGCGTTTATTCGCGTGACTGACGGTGAGTCAAATTTGCGTCAAAATCGCGTTGCGGTAGTTGGTTATGTTAACTCGTCGCGAGTGATCGAAACATCTGTTGATCTCGTTGAATCGCCAGTCATGAATAATAGCTGAGAAAAGTTTGTTCGCCGATACCGGACGAAAAGAAGCAACACTCTCGCTTTCCTCACAAAAGTGATTTTCGCCTCGGGCCACTCGGCCGTATTCTCGATTATTAACGAGACTCTTACGGATTTTCGCAATATTTGCCTATAGTCCCCTTCGGTTCACCTGCGCAAATGATTTACGACCAGTGGGCATATGAGTTTAGCACAATTTGCTCTGCGGGGCCTGTTTGGCTCTTTACTTTCCTTAGCTTACATCCATTGCATTATCTGTGTATATGTGTATATCGAACGCGGCGAGCGATATGCCGGGAGCACTATTTGCTCGAGAGAGAACCAAACGCGCGAGACACGAAAAATCGGCCGGGCAACGCGTCTTCATTCTCGGTCTTCCGGTTTTAAAATCGTTAGCGGCTACGGACAAACTATTACCGCTCCAACTGTGCACTCTCACTTTTCTGCCGGCCGAAACGGTCAGACACCACCCATGTCCCATTATTTTTTCTTTTTACGAAAAACTAAGAATAAAAATAATAAATCAACGAAGTTGTCTCGTTAACGGGCCAATAGGAAGTTGTGGAATCTTTCTAATGCGAGATTATCCGTTTTTTTGGGTCTTGAATATTTTGATAAGTAAATATTATCAATACCGAATAAGTAATTGAAAATTAATAATAAGACGAATTCACTACTGATAGATATTTTCTTTTAATGAACCTTTTATAGTTCGTTCTCTCTTTTAAAATGTTCTCGCAGTGCTTTCTCGCAGAGAAAACGCAAATCGTTCGCGGAGGGCTCAATTCTACGTGTTCTCACAAACGCTCGCTTCGTGCAGCGCACGATCGATTTCGATGTATAGAACGCGCGCGTATTCGTGAAACAAAAAGAAATGATGATGCCGTCAACAACTATTTAGAAGAGAAATCTATTATCGCGCTATGTTATCAGAGCCCTGCGTTGCGACACAATCGTGATAAAACTGTTTATTGCAAACCCCAACAGTCATCTGGTCGTATTCAGTGCGAGCGAAAAAAAAAAACTACCTCGTCGACCATATAATTGTGCAACGGCCTCTGAAAGTACACGTTCGTTTGACTCTTGTCTCCGATCGTACTCTCGCCGTATCTCCCCGATCTATTCGAAGCAAGCGGCGGATAAAAATAGATCTGCGAATAAAGAAAAAAAACGTTCCAACGAATACGAAATGGATCTCGTTAGAGGCTCATTGTTGCATCGGCTAATGCGAACTGGATTGTTATAACGGTTATATTCATACGGGTGTATAACACAATAATCCTTTCGGTAGTCGAGTGACTCGTGCCTCTCGCGCTCGCGACTCGACTACACCGATCATTTCGATATGAATATAATGGGACGCGGTGGGCACTGGCGATGCCCGGTGAAGCGTGATTGCCGTTGACAGTGAGGTAACATCGTGGTCCAGCGCCGTGTGTATTGTCCGGATGAGACTCTCTCGAGACGTTGTTGGTAATGTAACGAGACAACGGACGCGGCGCTGTAAGGTGCGGGAGCGAGGGGGGCACGAAGCAGATGACGAAGAAGCGGCGAAGGAGAAGGAAGATGCACGCGCCGGGCGTTCGTTACTCATTGTGGTAGTGAAAGCGAGAGTTGATCCTCGACATGGTAAACGACACACAACCGTAGGCAACACAACATCGGTAAAATCAAGTACCTGCGCGCGCACACGAGCGCGGGTGCGCGCTCGTGTGCGCGGAGCCTCTGCGGCGTTTGTGGTACAAGTGCGTGTAATAAAATTTGATAATAGCGATGACCTTTCGTCCTCCGCACAGGAATGATCTAGCGTTGAAAATTGAAGTTGCCCGAGGCTCAAGATGAATCTTTTTTTTTTTTTCTTTTTCCTTTTTTTTTTTACTTGTTTCTCCGTCGTCTCTGAAATTCAGGTTCGGTGGCGCAAGTTCTTCGGGCGATGGGTGAAGCGCCGAGTTTACACGGTGCGTTATACCACGGCGAAGCGTGAAGGAGCCGCGGAGAGATTTACACGGCAAATTGAGTCGGCTTATTTGCCGTCTTCTGTGTATTTGTATACGCGAAGCTTTTAATCGATAGGCAATGAGGCGTTTTGCATTTTAGGCAATATTATTTTCCAACCGACGAGGGTCGTGTGGGAAGAGAGGAGAGAATAACTCTCACGATGAATTACCGAGGCACTTTCTTCGCTGGTCGGCGCCGAGTTTATTAATGAGTGGTTTGCCGAGGGAATTTATTATGATGGTTACGGAAGTGTCGATGATTATAACACGTTCGTCCACGCAACAAAGGCCGTAAACGAAATTTTAAGATCCATCGGAATGACTCGGACGCCCACATTGTTTGATCTTGGAATGACGATGGCACATTGCTCTTGAAATTTTGGATAGCGAGGCGCCGCGAGTGGAGATTAATTTTTTTGGAATTTACCTTGAGGGCACTCATCTGCCTGGCGGTTCGTTTGCCTATTCTAATGTTGATTTTTTTTTTCGACAACTGTAGAAGACAGTAAAAAAAATCGACCGAAGCGTACGCGGAGTACGTGTTTTTTGAGTCTTACGAGAAAAAGAACTGCATTATTTTCCACACTTCCGAACAAAAAAAAATTCAATGTCATGAGAAGCACATTTTGTGATTATGAAATTATGTAATTTCTCTATAAATTATATTTATCAAATTATTAAAATGTTTTGCTCAACGACTCAATATTGCCTGACGCTATTTTACGTTTACGTCTTCTCTCCTATTAAAAATGCGAAAAAATCTTAAAATAAAGACTCTTCGTGTAAAAGAAAAAACGAATTAGCAAACGTTGCAAAAATGTCATTTGCATACTCTTTCGTTTTTGACTTTCGGACGCCGCAATAAAATTCAGCACAAAAGCGGAAGAGACCACGGTGGAATATCACGTATTGCCGTAATGTTCACGATAATTCACAATGTCGTCAAGGAGGATAATAATATTCGTCGATCAATGAAGCGTCGCAATTACCATGTGTAAGATATATTGCAAACTTTCTTCTTCATCGGTCGCACGTACTATATTCGTGTATCGGAACCATCTTTAACGCTACTCGCTCATGTGCGAGAATTTCGCGGTTTTCCAATTACAATTTTTGCGTCATTCACGTCGAAGATCCTCGAGACGTTTCACATCCGATGGTCGCGCGGATAGAAACGTTTCATCCGCCCCGATCTACCGATGAGCAATCAACGACGATAATTGTTTTTTTTTTTCTTTTCTTTTCACGAACGAGACGGCAGAATTGCGTTGCGACACAGGAAACTCGTTAAAAGAAGTGAACCAATTGCCAGCCGAATTTTTTCGTCGAGGCAGCGGGCACTGAATTGCCGCGCCGGAAACGTTATACGTGAGAATTAAAATACCTGCGCAATAAGTGAAATATTTATATCAACTTGTTGATCTAAATTGTCTCGGTCTTTTGTCTATACAGTCAGATTTTTTGTTTTTCGTTTTCGAAAGACGTTGCATACATTTTTCATATATACCCTTGTAGCATATCCCAGTAAGGTAGCCGAAACCCATTATCGAGATAATTCGCTTTACAATTGTCTGCGACCCAAGAGTCATACTGACTCTGTTTTGTTACACTCGAGGGATCCTCGATTCTCGACTATGTGTCGAGCACCTTTGACTTGGCCGTTTTGTCTCTCTCTCTCTCTCTCACCCGGCTCTTTTGGCTTTCTAAAATTCGTCCTGGTTACACGTTAAACAACATTGTTCAGAGTTGAGGGTTTAAGGAGACATTGAACGATGCAGGACAGACCAATTCACAGAAAGAACATGGAAGAAAAGTAAAAAAAAAAAAATTGTACTACCGATACCGATCTTGTCGAATGGCATGATAGATTTTTGTGTAGACCTTGGAATATCTATCACATCGAATACTTATTGGATTTTTATTTTGGGTTTATGGGATTCTCGATTGGAATCCCATTGGCGCCGGGGAATGAATTATGGAATGATGGTATTAATGTTGCACGAATGAGGGCAGCTGACGATAAGCAATTTCATGGAGCTACCATCGATCTTGCTTTTTTTAATTGACCGACACTATTCAAAGTTAGGGTCTCGTGGTAAATGGCTTGGTCAACTTTTTTTATTTTATCCTAATTATAATTTTATGTTTAGTCATTGAAGGCACTCCGTTGAACGATAATAATAACAACAACGACAACAGCAATAATTTAGGGAACCTTGAGAAATTATTTTTTTCGTTTAACATAGTTTATCGAACTTTACATAGTCGGGTCATTGAACAGGAATCTCACGTCCGATAAGTAGATAAAAAGAATTATTCAAAAAAGTTAACGAAGAACAAAAAAACGCCATGAGGACGAATAGTGCGGGAGGTGGAGGAGGACGTTGCGAGGAGTTGGCAAAACTACGGGAGTAAGGTTGGTGGGACGGATGTACTCTTTCTACAGAGTTCGAGGGTCGCTCTACGGGGGTACAATACGTATATATAAAGCTTGAATGAAGATGCTCCCAGGTATTCACTCTCACCTTTCTCATAAGCGCGCGCACAGAGACCGCGCAAGTTCGCGGGTACATCAAACATCACGGAAACGAGCAACATAAATCCACGCACGAGGATCTACGATCAACCTGCATTATTATTGTTATTATTTAATTTTTTCGTGAGACTCTACGACAAGGGATATAATCACACGGGTGAGTCTTGTTCTTTAATATTTATGTGTAAAAAAAAATTAAGAACTTATCATTTTACGTTCACTGTAAAGAAAATTGGAGTGAACAGATAGGACTTCTTTTCAGAGACAATTCAAATTTTTTTAAGCATCGAAAAAATATTTTTATGAAAACAATCAATTAAACAATAAATATAATACATAATTGTATTTTATTGTATATCAAATTATATTGTATTATATGGATACATGCGATAAAATATAAAAGATTGTACAACACAATACAATTATTCAGTATTTTAATTCCATTTTTAAAGCGATTCTTAGTATGAAAAATCGTCGCAAAATTTGGTGGCGCGACGACGCTTTATATATTGTTGGTTTTTACGTAATTTTGCAAGAATCCTCGAGAATATCTCTTGCGCGCGCGAATGTACCGGGTATTATTCGCATGTACATTATAATGTTAATTCCCACGATTCTTCACAAATCTCTCAGTCGCCGTTGGGCTCACCCGCGTGCGTGGCTCCGAAGAGACTGACGAAAATGTGGTTAACGCTCGCGCGGGCGGATGGGCACTTGAATTTCTTTGGCGCCCGCGCGCGATGGTTCTGGGAAAAATTTGACAAGCCACGCGATTCCCCGTAAAGATAAAGAGCGCTGGGCGAGCGTGGACTCCGCGGGAACGGTCTTCCAGGGAAAGTGAGAAAAACTGAATAAAACGAATGCAGAGACCCGTTGAATTGCGACGATCAGCGTGACACTAAAGATAACAAAAAAATAGCCGCAAAAGAGAAAAAACAATGAAGAAACAAATTTCTTCTCCGACCATACAGACGCGTAAAGTCATATGGAATATTTATTTCTAATGCGAGTACCGCAAGAAAGTGGTCGAAGCGCGGAGCATCCCGGGCGCTCGAAGCACTTTCGCTCGTCGCACATCGAGTCTCGTTAAGTGTCACGTGCGGATGCTGCACGAAAGATCGGTCACTCGAAAGCTGATCGCTGAATATCCAATAGTAACAAATAACGAACTCTCGCTCGCTCGTACCCATCGATAAAACGCGAACAGCGTTCGTTATCGACGCAAACGATCCCGGATATTCCAGAGCTATTTGTCAAAGTAATAATATTAACTCATTTATTTCGCGAAAAAAGGTGACATTCGAAAAAAATCGCGAAAAATGTCAAAAATATAAAACATAAATATTATTAATGTTCTATGATTTTTTCAAAGAATAAATATAGATAAATAATATTTAGAGTCTCCTATAATAGTAAAAGTTATAATGAAATTTTCGACAACTTTTCTACATCGTAACTCTTTGAACGATTACAGAATCAAAGTTCAAGCTATACGAACAAATAATGCTATGCAAATTGTCAAGCGTGCTCCTTCAAGTTTTACAAGCCTGGCCGGATCGATTGTGTGCACACACTCTCGAGCTCGAGGAGAAGAAAGCCATACTTTTACACGCGTCTCCCGCAAAAAAAGTACATTGCCACGAAGAAGAAGTTCGCTTGTCCGTTCGGTTGACGGTAGCGTTAATAAAATACGTTTAACCTGTCGACGGTTGTCTCTCGCCGAGTTGAACATATAGCTATTTCAAATACGAGCACGGCTCGGATACCGAAGGAAAGTCATATTCAACAACTTTTTCTACACTTCGAAGAAGTATTTCGAGTAGGCCAGATTTTCGGTCGAATGCTTTAAAAAAATAGTGAAAATAACACTTCGAAATTTTGATTTACATTTAAACACATTACCAATTTCTTTTAATCATCGTTATTATTAAGAAAAACGTATTTTTTGTTAAAGTTTAATCGAAAAAAAAAAAATATTTCTTTTATTTCATTTTTTACGAATGATTAATTATTAATTACAAAATGTATGTTATTTCCGAGTGATGATTTTTTTGCACAGTGATTCGAGCGCATTTCATTAACTCAATCGACCGCCTCGCATCTCCAGTTGAGTGCATCGTTTACTTTGGATCGCCATTAGTGGTTGTCTCGTTGATGATATTCAAAAGCGTTCATAGTCCCGGTCATTTCCGGGATCGCGAATAATTTCTGCAACGTGCGCTCGCGGCTACCGGTTACCACGGATCTCCTTGCCGCCTTCGTCTTTCAACCGAACGAAACCGCCGTGAATCACGCATCATCCTTCACGCTCACTTAATCGTCACGATATTCTCTCGACTATGTATAATATTGGATTGCCAGGTAATCTTCGTGATTTCATAATATTATCACATCGTTGTAACAGTTCGACGCGTCCGGGGAGCTCGCAAAACGATCAAAAGAACGGTTCGATCAAAGCGATTTCAATATTACGATATGAGAAAATTATTATTGAATATCGTCTTCGCGCGCGTTCACACACAAAAAGGCCTCGCGCGCGAGATTCTCTTTTCTTCGTTACGACACTATACTCGAACGTTGTCTCGTTAACTTTCGATCAATCGACGAATTTCAATGAGAGAGAAAAGGATATTCCGGTCGGACGAGTCGAGGACCCCACCGGCTTCATCGAAGTCTTAATTACATGTTGCACAAATAATGCAACGGCAGAAGCGCTTTCGGGCGATGCGGCGTCGCGGCGGGGCGTCAAAAGTGCAAACCCGCTAAGGACATTATCCGAATCGCTTGATCTCAGCACTCGGTCGCGAAGAAAAAAAAAACAAATTTCATCACGGTACAATTCATGAGTAATTTCATGACGAAAAATACGATTGAAAAAAAATTGAGCAACCGCTTAAGGAGGTTCGTGTATTGGGTGGTTTAAAAATCAAGTAAAACCGACCATTTTTTCTAAATTATAGTATAATAAAATGTTTTTTCTACCGAAAGCCTCGTATCTATTGATATCAACATAATTGAAAAACAAGCTATTGTGGCTCGGCGCAATATTTGATTCACAACTCTTCGCACCGAGTAATTAAAGAATTTAATATTCTCTACGCCAAGTCTGCAAAACAACAACGACCCCGTCCAAGTGCTTTATCGCTCATAAAATTTCGTAAATAATGAAAGATTCAATAAAAATTAATGCGTCTCCGAGTTTCGTAGTCAGTTATTCCCGCATCATAATCCATGTAACAATTATTTTCATCACAGGTTGCGAGTTAGCATTTTCTGAAGGCACAGCGAAGTGCTTGAAACTCGTCGATGACGCGGATTGGGGGACTTTGGTCCCGGTTGCCCAAGTCGACGAACCCGCCTCTCCAGTCGGTTGATAAAAAAACGAAACGTTAAAAAAAATCAGTGACCTTTCCCAAAGTGCAATAATGTACAAATCGCATGAATACCGCGAATAATAAAAAAAAAAAAAAAAAAACCGCAAGAGTCGATCCGAGATAGTCGACACGCGTGTCGACGACCGTGGCACCCTTTTCAGAGACTAAGCCGCAAATTATTTTGTAACTTTCATAATGAACGCGGTACCTCCGGTCGCTGAGGAATTCGCGAAAAGCTTCCATCGCGCGTAATTTGTCAATCATCATCCCTGTGTCGAATAATCACGTCGCCGATGTATCGAACGAAGTTGCGAAATTTTGCAAATCGCAAAGCGAACGAACCGGCGAAGTTTCTCGGCTCTTTCGAGCCATAATCGCGACGTACCGGCGCACCGACGCAATTTTCGCTCGTCGGTGTGCGTACGTAATTTATTCGCACACCCGACTCGCCGTAACTCGGCAGATCGCTTATAAGGAAATTCAATGCCCCCGTAACCCAGACCTATCGAACGGTAAAAGTTTTCACCCAGCCAGAAGATTCTTCGCGATGGAGCGTCGCGATTCATACAATTTCGCTCGGAGCTAACCGGGACTATTCGACTCGCTCGACCTTGCACTTTCTATACCCGTAGCAAAAATGCAAAACATATAAAAATAGAGGGTTGAATGAACAAATATTGATTTATTTTCGCACTTTTGAAAATTACTCAATTAAATGCAGTCGGGAATCGTTTTTTCGTCCCATTATCATATGATAATAAACAATTCAAATAAATTTGATTACAAAAAAAATTGCTCTAAGGTAGTTAGTCAAGTACAGTCCGACCAAACTTGGGATTTACGGGAAAATCCTCTCCGAATCTCACGTTTGGTTGGACTATACCGGACCTACTACCTCTAATCGAAATGCTATCGTTCCAAAATAAGTTATTAAGTTTTGAATAATCAAAAAGTCGACAGAATAATCCAATGTAAATGAGCCGTTGAAAATTCATGCGTTAAAAATTCCGATATTTGCATATTACTTTTTAATCAGAATTTTATTTACAGTGTGTGTATAAAATAATAAATCGTTTTGGGCGCTCCGTTATTAAGAACTTTCACGAAAACACTGCTGCTCTTCCATTCTCTTTCCAAAATGAAAAACAGAATATATAATCGCAGGATGGGTCGATTGACCCCTGTTGCGTCTTTGAGAATCCGATCTTGTGAGATTTTCGTATGAAGTCGTTGTGAAAGATTTATCGTAGATAAAAATAATAACATGATCCGATTGCCTCGAAATTTCACAGTGTTTTCTCATCTGTACGAGCAATGCGATCTTATATGTATACTTTTTTTCTAATCAATCATAATCAAGAATCGATTTCATGGACAAATGAAAGTCGTGACCTTTGACCCGGCCTCTATTATTTCTGTGTTGTACCACACAGAACGAGATGGAAACTACAATACGTATTCAATCATCGAAAACTATTGAACCTTTTTTATTACTATTATTATTTTTTTCTTCAGGAAAGCTAATGGCTTTTTTCAGTTTTTTTTATGTATGCTCTTTTATCCACGATGAAAGTTGTAGAAACTTCAGTCATTGTGCATCCTATTCTCAGAATATACACGAAGTTACGGTTCTCGTTGAATTGCGGGTGTGTGCGGATGAAACGTGCGATTACAACGAGATCGTTGAGTTATTACGCGAGAACTATATTAATTACGCATTCGCATTTGTTGAGAAAACAACGGAATTGTGAAGTCGGTAACACTTGCGTAGCCGACATTCTTTCGTGTTCGAAGCGATTGCCGACCCATTGGTTTTATTATTCAAAATTTGAATTTCAAATTAGTGAACTACAACGAACGAAAATAAACTTGATTTCAATAATATTAAATGATTTTTCTTCCAATTAAATTGTAATAAATCAATCTTCGCTTCCTGGTTGAAGAGTTTCGTTCATATTTTTTTTTTTTTTCATCAAGAATCCCATCTACACATTTTTTATGACAATATCGATTCGGATGTTGAGCCAATAAAACAAATGGACAAAATTGCATGTTCGAGATGAGCTCGTATTCGAGCGCATTTGCATTCTCCTCGTAATTCGCTCCGCCTCGCCACTTCGTTAGGATTGCGAAATGCAAGTTTAACAAAACTCCTCCATCCGCCCGGCGGAGACGCGCGTTTGGAGCATTAAACGGAATTCGCGTGAAAGACGAGAAAGAGAATTAGAGGGGTGAGAAGAACGAAACTGAAAGGCTCTCCCGGTTTGTCTCTCGTGACCGCAATGAAGCCCGCGTTCCTCGTCTCAAGTCCACGGTGTGGTACTTGCCACATCGTCGGGTTCGCCAAAAGCCACAAACGACAACCCTCGAGGCGGAGAATAAATATCACGAATTCGCACGATAATTGCGTTTAGCTTGCATCGCGCTCTCATCCGTGCCACGCTCGCCGGTACAATGATACGATTATTAAATCGCGATGATGATGCGGCGTGGCTCGACGGCAGCTTGGCCCATCGTTGAGAAAGACCTCACCGTCAGTCGCATCGCCGTCCGAGAGCGATACGAAGACGAGGAAGGGCGAGAAACGGGAATAAACGCGAGGTTTATGCTCACCTATGTGTACGTGTGTTTGCGTATACATGTTTGAAAAACCGAAGAGAACACGCCGAAGAGAGCGGTGTTAAGTGTTAATTGGCAGATAATTACGAGTCTCGCATTAATTCACTTTGCCGTGCTCGCGGTTCCGTTCATTAGATCGCCGATGCAACGGGCATATACCCACCTATATCATTACATTATACGTTATCCTATTATTATCGTGTACACAAGAAGTAATGCAACATTGTTTCCATTGCCTTCTTCTGCCACGTAAGATATAATACGAACTCTTGAGAGAGAGCACTCTCGCGACTCGTACAACATTATTTTCTTTAGTACCAATCTAATATTTCATAAATCTTAATGACGCGCGTACGCTGGAAAAAATATGCAATTCAATTATTTTTCGAAAAATCCGACAGTTTCTAATTCGATGGCATACCAAACTCTAAACATGGCACGAAAAAACTAAACGGAAAATTCGAATAGTTAATTCTGTGCAAAAAAACAATCAACATCAATTTATCCAAATTGATTGCAAATTGAAGAATAATTTATGTGACAAGAAAAACATTTTTCTACGATGATGTTTCAATTCAATTTATCAATTTCAAATATTCTGTTTCTAAATTTGCAAAAAGATCGATTGACAAAGAAAATTATTTTATTTACATGTTTTTCCTTTGCCCAAGAATGTTCGTAAAATTTTGGGAATTTTCTAATTAAACATTAGTGCGACGTGCCGTGTCGCGGCCGATTCTCGTCGATTCGATTATCGAAGTCTTCCGACGCTTGGCTCGCTCTCCCCCGAGAAACTTTGAGAGTTTCTATGATCACGTTCGTCTTAATTAATTCCGTTCATTCCGAAGGAAGGACCCTGCGGGACGTGTACTCGACACGAGAGTCGATCCACCGCGGTTTTCACGAGTGTAACCGTTGATTCTGTGCCGGGTCGTCGGAGGGGCAGCATCAGAAACTACGAGCGTACAGGCACCGGGGATTCAGTTGTCGGGGGCCCTATTTCGCGATGCGACTTTCACCTTTCACCTCGCGCCAGCGAGAAGCGCACGATTCTCCGGTTGCTCTATGCCGACTCGAACGAGAAAAGTGTGCGCGATAGCGGAGACGAAGCCGAGAGGCATTGCGGAACTCTCGGCCCGGTACGGCACACAAACCAGGGTAAAAACGGTACCTTCGCGCGAGATCCTGGAGAGCCCGTCCGATCGCGAGTAACCGCGGATACATTCGTATGCGCGGAATTTATCGAGCCAGAATCGCTCGAATTTCATATCCCAAACCTTAGGGAAAAATCTGCAATAAAATAAAAAATTTGTTTCATCGACACTCTTTTTTTTAATAATACATTTTTAAATAGTTGAAACTGTAATTGAAAAGCAGAATCGAGATAAAAAGTAAAAAATGTATTTCTTTTCGAAACGAAGCGCGAACGACCCGCGATCGTTGCGAATAGCTTCCTTCCGTAACCGTGAATTGCGTTCGCGATTGTGAATGTGTTACAATTTATCTCGGTGAACGTAAACGAATGCAAGTTGCGACGACCGACGTTTAATTTAATACTGCAACTAATCCTGTCTAACGAGAGGCCACTTTGCCGGTGGAAATCTTTGCGAATCGTTCAGCGCTCGCGCGCGACCCCAATCGTCTCGAAGTTATGCGTTCTCCAACGATCCGGCAAAACGGCCGCAAGATTTACCGCCTTCAATTGAATAATATCAAAGATTCTTAAACGGAATGGAAAGCCTCTCTCATTGGCGATCTCTGGGATCTCTTAATTCAGCTCGGGATGCCAAGGTCGAAGTGAGAATCACTCGGCACCGCGGGCGAAGAGAATCGAAGATGTTCCCGATGGAGCTGGCGGCGTCGCTCTTCGGCCACCGGCTCGCTGACAACGAAAGTTTTATCGTACCACCGGTGAAAGTTTATATCGGATGTAGCCGGTGGTTGCGGACAAAGTTTCCGAAGATTTCGCCACGGGTTCGAGAGTCACGAAAGGATAGACGATAAAGAATTCCGAGATCTTCGATAAATTTTCACGCTGAAAGCGCTCGAAGAGATTTTCAATAGATCCGACGGATGGTCACTGATCGTTCGATCGATAGTGTCGATATGCAATCATCGACGAAGCTACGGCGCGCGCATTTATCGGAGATAAAATCACCCGGAGTGGAGATTGCTGATTAATCGCGTCAGCCGCGATGACTCGAAATTTATAGATTCCAGTGCTTAATTGGATGTGGATATAATTTCAGTCGGCTAGATGGAGCTAATGAATTGTGAGCGTTCATTGATCGAGCGCGTTGGGAACGAAGTTAAATTTTCAATTTTTATTCTGCATCCAACACTATAAGAACGTCTTTTCGTTTAAAAATTTTCTGTTGGCTTCCCGAATGTTTTCTAAGATGGAATATTTTTTTCTATCCAATAGTGGACGAAAGAAATTGCACATCACACGCAAAAAATCCATATGTTGAACTATCACCCTCAATGTTATCGCGCGTTTCATCCGAAGCCGGCAGGGTCAAACTTTTCACCTATCACAGATTTCAGACCGAACGAAACGATGAATCTTCACTTACGATTGCGCATCGGCGTAGCCCTGCAACGTCTTCGATGCAATTTCAATTAAATTCGCGAAGGTTGAACGATGATACCGCAGGAGCACGTTTTTAAAAAACCGCTCGGTGCAACAGGTGCGGGGGTGGGCGGGGGCGGGGAAGCCGTATTCGCTCGTTCTCTTCTTCGCGGTTCGTTTGTTGTTATGCTTTCGGTTGCGATTGTGCAATGCAAACCTGACGTCTTCACCGACCAATCGTGGGCGTCGGAAATTGTTCGTTTCGTCAACCGGTTTAATTGCAAAATGAAGCAGCTTGGATGATATTTGTCGCGTTTGCGTCGTTTTCTCCGGGAGTTTGAGGGACTGGTTGATTTCAAACACCGATGACGAATCTGCGTGATTTCGAGAACCAGATGTCACAGCGTTGAACGCGGATGTTTCGCGAGATGACCTACAGCAAGCGCGAACGACCGTGGATCGTCAATTTCATAATGATCACTTTCTCGGTGTACTTTCACAAAGAAGTGGATGAGCACGGCCGGGCGCCCCGGTCGCGGTAGACAATCGGCAAACGGAGTACGAAGTTCACAGGACCACAATGATTGATAGTTATGAGAGGATATTGCGCAACGTTCTTCCAGTACCGCGGGGATTAACTGCGAGGATTAACTGCGAGTGCCGGAAATCCGTTGAGCGCCTCGACAGCCCGAGCTCAATGAGAAATCAATCGGGTCGAGTTATTCGCATCGATAAAAAAGAATAAGCGTTCGAAAATAAGATATTTCAAAGATCTTTATATATCTGTATATTTTTTTTTTCTCTATTGGGAACAATTCTATAAATGTTGCTTCCTCGTGGAGGAAGGTTCATTTTCGTACAAAAAAAATGGGATTGCTAAATACACCTTTCCCATGAGAAATGTTTAAAACATACTTACGAAACCGAATTTCGATCGCTTAGCCCGAATGATGTCCCGATGATTTATCGACCGAGCCGTAAACCGAGTCGCTTGACGTTAATGCAAACAAATTAGTAATTTTTTTTTTTCTGTTTACTATTTCGCAGTCTCGCCAGTTGCTGGGCATCAAGGATGAAGTACCTAGCAGTGGTACTGGTCGGTGTTGCGCTAGCCGTTGCGTCAGCCGATGACACCGGTAAGAGAGTTACGAGTTACCCTTCCATCATTTCGTGTGCAGCAACCAACGACCGATTATAATTACAAAGAGACATAATTAAAAATTCAGGCTACAGCTCGCGTGTCGCGCGAGCCGCGAAGGGATCGCCGGCCGACGTTATGGCCAAAAATATTCTCGACTGGATCCAAGGAATTTATCGTCAGGGAGTCCGTAAAAGTAGGTACAATCCTTAGCGAACGAGCGAACGAAACTAATATCTCACTCGTGAACATGCGCATGTTTTTCCGGTTTTCAATTGATTTTTTTACTCGTCACACCAAGAGATACGAGAAGACAAGACTCTTTTGTATCGAAGGCCAAATGTCACCATTAGCTTCGAGACCCTCGTCACGCGGACGAATTACCATGTCAATATTGACCGAACTAAGCGTGGCAACCGTTCGTGAAAGACACGCTCGACGTTGAATGGAAACTCGAAGAAGTCGTACTTACTTGTCGTTGCGTCATAGAAAGTATCGTTACCCGGCTCTTCTCACAATGTGATGCGCGCTCTTCGATCCGAAGTTTCATAATTTCGCACAGTATCCCCGGTACTCGTTGTCATTTATGCTCGAAGGAAATGTACGAATAACTTTCGCCTCGTAAAAGGATAAGAATATGGGCATTAAAAAAATCTCGTTATTCACAATGATCCTCATAATGACCGATGTATCATTGTCATTATTTAATAAGCACCGATTGATCATCGGTTTCCGTCTCATTTAACGAGCATGAAAATAATTGCAGCGCGACAACAAGACAACAACGGTTACTTGCCGCCTTACAGTACCCAAAGACCACCGGAGAAACCGAGGCCTTTTCAGCCGGCGTCTCCCAGCGGTAACGAGGTAACCGGGAATTATCCGGGTTATCAGCAACCCGGATTGTCTTACACGCCGACGAACGGTGGTTATCCGTCGGGACAGCCATCGCCGACTTTCGGCTCGACGCAGAGACCGACCTACGTACCGCCGAGCGCCGGAGGCTCGAGTTTCGTACCATCGACCTCGTACAATCCACGACCAATCGCTACGAGTCCACCGAGACCGTTTTCCGGCGGATCGGCCAGTTCCGGATTTCCCGGAACTTCGACGACTTATCTGCCACCGACGCAGGCGCCCTATCCGACCTCCACCGGAAGACCCCAACAACCGCCGTCCTTCCCATCGCCGACCTACGGATATCCATCGCCAAATCCGTCGCCGGGATTCCCGACTCCCGGTGGTGGATATCCTTCGCCGTCGCCGACGCCCGGTTTTCCGACACCCGGACCCGGAGACAGCAGCGATTCTTATGGATATCCGAGTCCAACGCCTGGTTTTCCTACTCCCGGTGGAAGACCCACCGTCACGGGCGGAGGAACCGGAGTTACTACCGGCGGTAAACCCACTACGACGGGCGGGGGAACGGGAATTACTACTGGAACTGCCGCTGGGGGTGGTTCTACCGTGGGGGGAGGTATGCTATTCTAATTATTTTCGGGGGGAAGATTAACGCTGAGAATCTTCGACGATTCGAAGCTTCGAAGTGAAGTTCGAGGCGATAAGAATAGAAAGATGAAGATTAAAAAACGCTAAAAGACTAAATGATTCTTCGCTTCGGCCCTTTGACTACTCCAAACCTCTGCAGATTTGTCATGTTCTAAAAAAGAATCTAGTTAGAACCTAGGCTTAATAGAGTTTCAATCCCTCTTGATGTCGCTTTCCAAAAGAGTTCTTTACTTCCGCTTGTTTTTTTTTTTACTCCGACTTTGTAATTATTATCATTAGTTTTAGTTTCTCTGACTATTATCGACGAAATTGGACATTTTTCGGAATATTTTCGCAAGATTCGAAGAAATTCTTTATCCTTTTGGATCGGAACCGATTGACCTTTTATCGGATTGATGCAACATTTCATCGATAGTATTTATTGATCCTTTTATTTTCGTCAATTCTACAGAATCACCGTCCGGAGCAGCGGACACGGGAACAGGCACCGCCGTCGCGCCCGACGCCGACGATGATCTGAAACACCCACCTCATATTCATAACATCGAAGTGCAGTGCAGCAAGACCATGATGACCATAGACATTGAATTCAACCGAAACTTCGACGGTGTTATTTATTCGAAAGTACGAATCGTTCCATCGTCAATGAATATCGGATGATTTTACACAACAATAACGACAATAAGGAGAAATAAAGCGATAATAAATAATAGGGTAAATGGAAAAAATGAATTGTTGAATTTTTTCAGGGTTTCTTCATGGATCCCAATTGCAAGTACGTCGCTCAAAACTCGGGCCAGAAGCAATACTCTTTCACGGTCAGTCTCGATTCTTGCGGCACCGAATTCATCAATGATTTCGAGGGAGAAGCCGGCCAGTCTTATTTGGAAAACGTCCTTGTTCTCCAGGTAATTAATAAACACTCGATTGATCGAATAATCACGCTCCTATGTTGTTCGCTGGTATAATTTTTTCGTCGCTTCTCAGAACGAGCCAGGAATCCAGGAAGTTTGGGATACGGTTCGTAGAGTTCGCTGTCTCTGGGAAGGAAACATCAACAAGGCATTGACCGTCAGTTTGTCGGTTGACATGCTTAATCAAGAGATCGTGACCTTCAGCGGCGACACCGCAACCGCGAAATTGGATATTCAAGTCGGCAAGGGACCATTCGCACCGGCGGCGAACGGACTCGTGAAGATCGGAGAAACAATGACCCTCGTTGTGTCCGTCGAGGGCGATCCCGCCTTTGATCTTCAGGTAAAAAACTCTTGCGAGCATGTCGCCGCGTCGAGCGATAAGGAATAGAATAATAATATATTTATATATTTTTCGCAGGTGCGCGATTGCGTTGCTCGGGACGAGTCGTCGACGAACGTCGTTCAGCTGACCGACGAGCGTGGTTGCATTCTGAAGCCCAAGCTCTTCGGAGCTTTCCAGAAGACCAAAGAGACCATGAACACCGGTGCCTCGATAATCGCCTACGCTTTCTTCCAAGCCTTCAAATTCCCCGACGTGATGGATCTCTTCATCGAGTGCAACATCGAACTGTGCAAAACTGATTGCGAGGCTTGTCCCGAGGCTAATCAACAAATCGAACCGGGCCGAAGACGACGAGCGGTCTCGTACGCGCCGACCAATACGAGCTCCGGTTCGCTGTCGGAACCCGTGCGAATGGGACGAGGCTTTCGTGTGATAATGCCCGACGATCTGAGCCTAGCGTCGAGCCAATCGTTGGAAAAGATGGAGGAAGAGGCTCTGGAAGAATTGACACTGTCGAGAAACGTTTGCATGAGTTACAGCGGTTTTTACGTGTCGTTTTCTCTCATACTAGCCATACTCGTAACGACGACAATGAGCTCGGCCGTTTTCTATACGAGACTTCAGCGAATCGCGAGATCGAAGAGCGGCGATTCCACTAGAAGCTATTGATATGCGAAAAAACAATTCTCGCCTATTATTGTAAAATATAAAACTTACGATCACGAAGCAAACGTGTGTATATTCTATTTTAATGCTTCGGGCTTGAGTACCTTGACGAGAAAATCTTGTGTTTTTGTTTTCTATAATCGACTATCGCGCTCCCTTCGAGACTGCGGTGTGCGTATTTATTGAAGCTGTCGGCTTCACGAGTACGAACAATTTCTTGCGGTATTTTATAACGCCGAGCTGATATTATTGTGCTTTAGGAAGATAAAATATAGTTTTTGTTTCTTTTTTATTCGTAGATCGCGGATAACTGAACTACAATACTATAGCGTTTAGTAGAATCGTCCATCACTAAAATTTCGATCGATATTATGCCGCGGAAACAACGCGTTAATTAAATACTACCATTTCGCTGTACGATCGACGATTGTTGTGGAGAATGCAATTTGTTGCGCAGCCATATTTACGGAATGACAGCGTTGATACGTGTATTGTGAAATCTTTTAAATAAATTATCGTATTTTTAAGGTATCGATATTTTTGTTATAGGATTCGATTTTCAAGACAACTCCGTTTATTATTCGAGTACGTCAAAAGGTCGCAACTCGACATTGGAAGATTGTAGTAGTTTTCTTGAATATCAAAAGCAGAACGCGACGACGGAATGCTAAAAAAAACAATTTTTTGCTACCACTTCTTGTCTAGAGTAGTGCGACTCGTTCGCCAAATAATAGTTCCCGGAGAGGTTGTGGCTTCCACGATAACATTCGCCTTATCAATCATAAAGTCATCACGATTTTCATTTATTCTACGTACAAGCATCAACGTATTCAGCTGTAAGGTAGCTCTCACGTACGGCCCGGTCAAAAGAAAGTATCGCGTGAAATGCGCCGATAACTTCGAATACTTCTCGATGGGATAAAAATTCGAAAAAAAAGTAAAGAAAAATAAATATTGCGTTAGCAAAGGACGAACGTAACGTGAATCGATGATGAAAAAAGAAAGAAGCATCAACAGTTATTATTTGCATTTATTTACGTATTACTTATGAGTACATCAGAATGACTTAGATTCGCATCGATCATAGCGCGCTACACCTTGCGTATCTTCTCGAAGCGCAGTACATGAAGATGCTCGCCTCGTATTTTTCTCTCGCGAACGATCTCTCCCCTCATGCCTAAACTCTCGAAAATATTAACGATCTCGCGCGGATCGTTTTCTCTCACGGCTACCAAGTAAAATGATCCCGTATCGGACAAAAGATCGGGGATATGCACGAATATTCTATCCATAACTTCGCGTCCCCTCGCGCCGCCCGCCCACGTTTTCGAGATCAATCTCTCGTCGAAAACTTCGTTACTCTCCGTGACGACGTACGGCGGATTGAATATAACAACGTCGAACGTGTTGCGCGAGCGCAACGCGCTCGCGAGATCCATTCTGACGACCTCGACGCTCGTCGAATTCTCCACGCTCGTGCGTTTCGTTATTGTACAAGCGTTCGGATTAATATCGACCGCGACGAAGTAAGACATCCATGATTTATTTGCGGCAAGCGCCAAAGCCGTTATAACTACACCCGAACCGCTACCGATCTCCAGGCAAAAAAGTGGCTTAGCAGCTTTGAATTTAAGCAAATCCGCCTCTAGAGCGTCTATCAACAGAAACGAATCCTCCGACGGTTCGTAAACCGTTTCGGCCTCGCTGTCCGACAATCTGACAACGGGAGTTTCCATTTATCGACGATTTTTTGGAATGTTACGCCTCAACGTCTAGCGTGTCTTTTTCTGTTTTAGGATTACAAAGACTCTATGATACCAAAAATATAATATGTATCGTCGATATTATTTCTTTTCCAATCTCTTTCTTTACGCTTCCGATTCTTCAGCCTCGACGTTGGATACTTTTTCCTCGGATTCCGTTTCGGCGGGCTGAACGCTTCGAGAAGCGCCGTACATGGAACCGCTGTCCAGCAGAGCTTTCCTCTTCGACGTGTCCCTCTCTACGGCTTCGTGAACCTTGTTCAAGCGCTCCTGCGTCGTTTGCAGTATGTTGCTTACTATCGTCACTCTATGCTTGGCATTGACGAGTTTCTTGACGTAGCCGTCGAGCTCGAACGGACATTGAAGGAACTCCGATATCTTGACGAGTTCTTCGGTCAATGATTCGATTTGTTGTTTCAACTCGATCTGGCTTATCCTGCGAACGATCGACGATAATAATTACTTGACGCTCGACGGTGGAATCTTTCGTTTGTAAAATTGACGTGATCGCTACTTCTCGCGACGTTAAAAACAGAGCACAGGTTTTCTTCGTCGTTAAATAGATCAATGGAGCGTACAGATTGTCGATTATTAATTCATGATTTTTTTCGTCTTTTGGAGAATTGCGAGCAAAACAGAACCGAGAGGGAAAAATATTACGATGCAATATTCACCGCGTAGCCCGAATCCTTTCGTCAAGTTGGTCGACGGTTGGCTTGAGAAGGCTCATGAGACCCTCGGTGAGAGCATCGCGGGTTGGATTTTCGCAAAAATCCTCCGTTTTATCATCTATCGAAGTATTGTCACTCGCCGTGTCCACGTCCATGTTTATTTTCTGCCGTAAGACGAAATTATCGTGGCGAGAGAGACAAGCGGGGCTTGGCAAGACGGTACGAAATTACTTCGCGACCGATGGCGCCACGAGTGAGATTCCGCGGCGTCGCACCGCGCGAAGGTTGCTCGAACGAGGCGGCGCAACCTAATCAACGGTCAGTAAGAGACGAGTCTCGATACGGAAGTGTTGACGCGCACGGGGATAATCCGTGACAATAATTTACTGGCAGTTGATACGACGTTGAATACGCAATATCGAACTCCGTTTGTTTCATCAAAATTTTTATTCGCGGCTAGTGATTCTATCGTGGAATGAGCTTTTGTCGTTGATCCTCGGTCAATTTTCATCATCGATCGAAATCGTGGGGAATGGTTGAAGCCCGCGTATTGAATCGTCGTGTCCCCGCGCACTAGCGGCCCCGGTGCGCCGCTCTTCGGTTTCATTTCAACGGAAGGTAGACCGAATCTAAAAACACGTGTACCGCGCAAAACATTTACATCGACCCATTGAATAATCCTCATCCTTCCGAAAAGTATTAACGCATGGACATGGACGCTTTTTTCAGCTGCGACACAAGTGTTCCTCAAAAACAAACTGTCAAGCCGTGAAGCTGTGTGTGTGTGTGTGTCATGTTTTTATAACCATAAATGTCGCTGACGGTACAACGGACGTATGTCCTTTACGCGAAAACTACCGTCACGCAGAAGCCACCCTTTTTCGCAACTCGAGGATGTCTGGCCTCTTGAGGGAAAACAGCCACAAAAACTTTGTAATGAGCGGAAGAACGAGAAAGCGGGAGGAACCCGACGAGGGGGTTGATGTTTGTAAATCATTAGTCGACGACGGGGGAAGCCAACGCGGTCTCGAGAAAGACAGAAACGAGAGAAGGAAACAAGGGTGAGTGGTATTTTCGCCATGGCGTCTTATTTGCGACGAGAAAATGAATCGCGCTCTTTGTGTTCAACGAAAACAAATATTTTTATTACACGAAAATATACAAATATAGGTACGCGACCACACGAATTCGCGTTTCGTCGACCTTGAAAACAAAATATGAAACAACATATTAATTTAAATCGAAAAAAATGCACGCATACGATCGCGGTTAATAAATAATTGTAAACCAAACATTTTTGGTCGACAATCACCGTTCTGCTTTCTCGTGGAAGAAAAACTTAATTTTTTAACGTGTTTGAACAATCCACACGATCGATAGACTTTCGCTTCATTAACAGTTCGTGAAAAATAAATGTTACCGAGCCAGTTGGTTGGAACGGCAAACAATTTCATCGGAACTGTATACACCGCACGTTTTCGCGGCTCTTTATACGCGCTCAGCTCGGTTTCTTCTCGATAATTTTTTTCCTCGCGCGCTTCCACGCGTCGCGGGAATCTCATGGTCCCCGAGGAATCGACCGGAGAGCCCGCTGTCGAAGATAACAAGATGAACCCTTCGTTCGTCTATCGCACGGGGCTTGATCCTGTTAACGGGATCAAACCGATACGAAACTATAGCACGTACAGCGATGGTAACCGCGCTCAGGAACGAATAGAATTCGTCGCGTTCGGCAACAAACCCCATTCTCGCGTCACCCCGCTCTGGTTTTCTCGCAACAATGTTTCTCCGTCGAAGAAAGTGAATCGGCCAAACGCTTTTTCGATTCGCACAAAGATCCTCGTTGTTTCCCCTACATATAAAATAATGCACAGTATTTGAATATCGGTAAAATTGTATTTACTGAAAAAACCGATTTTCAACCCGAGTGTATTTTCGATAAGTAAAAAAAAAATTATTCCGTCACTCTCCTCGCATCGGACATCAATATATCGCCATGTCATTACGAGATTTGTCTACAACATTATAAACAATCGAAATTTCTCGAACAAACTTTATTCTTCAATTTCCAAACAATCCATTGAATTTCATGGATTAAGTAAGTAATTAGTAACAGTTAAGAATTACAAGACGCGAAGGCGTTTCCACTGCTATTTTTACCCGCTTTTCCATGGTGTCCACCGTGAGGCTTAAGTTTGGAATGATTATAGGTTTTTCTATTGAATTACTTTCGAGCAGTTTTCGATCAATAGAAAAATGCTCAAAGTCCAATTTTTTCAAAAAAATCATTTGAAAAAAAAGGTAAAAAAAAATATAGGCAATAAAAATCCAACAATAACCCGCGATACAAATGCTAGATGCCGAATCGAAGATGCAAAGTAGGATTCCCAAAAGTGAAACACGCAAGTGCTGGTATCATAAAAAAAAAAATGTAAATCCCTGTGAAGTCTCCCGAGGTCGCAAATCTGAATATCGGTTGCACGAGAAGTGTGGGAGATTTTGCGGTATCTCTGTGGTGACGGACTAAAAAAAACGAGTAGATAATTCGAGCCCTCTGTATTAGTGAACGTAACGACGTATCGCGAAGCTAAATGGGCACGACTGGTATGGTTTTCGATGTCACGGCAATTCGCGATGGTTCGTCACAATATTTACATATGCATATCATTTATCGTATATATCGCGAGGGAGGCGAGAGATAGAGCGGACTCGGTTTATACGCTGGGAATAGTCGTATCCCACAGGACTCTCTTTCTCTCTCGACACCGCCAACTATAATTCCGACTCCCCCGTCCCTCATTCCTCGCGTACACATATACGCGTATATCCAAATCGCATTAACGTTGAGCGCTGGCCATTCCATGGTCGCTTGCCTCCCCGCATGATTTGATATGCGTATGAGCTAACCGAGTTAACAATCCAAAATGACAGATGGTTGGCTCGGGAGATGCTCGTTTCGCTCTGTGCGACGCGCGCGCCGGCCGACGGGGAGGGGGGGTGGGGCGCTGTGTTCAGTTTCGCCTAGTCGCACACGGCTATCGTTCTCTCACCGGTATATACCCGCCAATTTAACAACGCTTCCACCTCTGCATATGTAGGACAGAAATTACTCGTTCACCGTGATGATGCACAGGTACCGAAACTCCGACAACCCGACTACTCTCGTTCGTTGATACGCGCATCGCGGCAAACTAGACTGGCATAATTCATGCACCGAACGGAAGAGCGCTCGACTCGTATACTTCTGTATATAAAAGTGTCAAACGTTATATCGTATGCGTTTCAATAATTCATCGCTCTCCGATAATGTCAATCTATTCGATCTCAGAGATTCCGTTCTCGCAATAAATTATTACGGATTTTCGGATGATCCGTTGATTTTGATATTTACTTGTGGTAAAAATATCGCTTATTTTCGAGTTAATCGATACTTTTAAAAAACTATATATATACTTCGACAAGAACAAAATCACCACCAATCACCAATGATCGATCGTTCCTCAAGGAGTTTTGACTGTGAGAAAAAAATATGTTGGGTTCGGAGATTCTTTTAGTTGATGAAAATCTCCTCGATCGGTCGCCGGGAGTTTTTATAAACATTTTTTTCGCGAAAAATGAAAATTGATAATTATAATTATTATCATTCTCTGGACTTTAATTTTGCTACTTAGCTATATATTCATTTCGGCCGGTCCTCGAAACAATTCCACGATCAGTAAAGGTCGGATGAAAGGTTTTCGAGATACTTTCGAGGAAGTTAAACCCGGAGAACGCAAGAGATAGACTTCGACGATCGGAAAGAACTTC
This sequence comes from Ischnus inquisitorius, assembly GCA_963924025.1. NCBI lineage: Eukaryota > Metazoa > Arthropoda > Insecta > Hymenoptera > Ichneumonidae > Ischnus > Ischnus inquisitorius. The sequence goes on from OZ001245.1 coordinate 3,935,927, forward strand.
GTTCGCTCTTCTTTTCTCAAACTTCGCGTTCCGTGTCCACCGTGGGGGGCTGGGTAATGCGTCGAGATGATTTTTTACCTCCCACTTTTGTATAATGCCGGTCGGCGAAACCTGCACTCTGCTTAATCGGCGTCTAAAAAAATATCTCTTCTTCGTTCTTCCTTCGCGGCGTTGAAGAACGCGCGGGGCCGCGAAGTTTTCGGGCTCGAAGGAAGATCGATGGGAACCGGGAGTGTTGTGCGGGTGCGACGACCGGGGTCCGCCACCGCCGCCCGCTCACCGGTATGCCACAGCAAGTGCTAACGCTTTTATTCCTTTCTTCTCGTCTCGTTCTGCAGTTCGAAAACGGCGGCGGCGGCGACGACGAGCCCCCCCCCCCCCCCCCTTAAGTGAGCGAACAAGAGAGACGTAGAAAAGGAAAGCGAGTGGGCGATGGTTACTTTTATGCCTCGTAATTATACATTCTTTTGGCCGGTCCGAAGCTTCGGAGTTTTAGGGTTGCATTTAGAGGCATCCGCGAAAGCCCTCTCGACGCGGTAAGGCCGCAGTCCAAGTGTACTCCGCGCACGTAGAGATTATCGGTACAATGTAGCAAAACGCAAAAGGAATCGTCTCGATTTTTGTGTCTCGGCGACCGCACTCCCGTTCGCAGCATTTTCTCCCACGATCGCGAGTCTCGAAATCAAAGTCCTCGGGCACATGGGGAAAAAAAGACTATCGTCGCGAGAAAGAAACGAGGAACGGACAAAAGAAATATACCAAGGGAGAGATTCTCCGCGGATCATGTTCGATGTTGCGAGTTCGGCTTTCCAACGATACGAAAAGATGAAGTAAGAAAAAAAAGGCGGTCGCGAATGCAGCGAGAAACGAGAGTAACGAGATCTTCTCTGGGAATCGATTGAACTCGAGACAAACGGGCGTTTACGAGGAAAAAAAGGTTATAACGAAGGATTCTTAACAAATTGAGTTCTTGAGAACGTAATCTCGGGGTATTGCGGGACGTTTACTTCACACGGTTGGGTTCTGCTCGTTGAACTGTATACAATTATCGTATAGTTCAACGCTGCCATTTACCAAGGCGGAATTGCCTGCGCATTGCAAGAAATTATTGTTTTTGTAGGAATTTGACTATTTTTTTGCTTCAGAAAAATCAGAACGGAATTTTTTCAAAAGCATTGAGAAAAAGAAATGTCTCATAGTTAAAAACAGAGCGGGGCGGTACTTAATGTACACCGAACTTATTTGTTACTTTAAGTCCGAGACTTCGAGTACAGGTGAATTTTAAGTACCGAAATTTTTTCAAGTATTTATATGCTTCACGTGCTGCACTTAATGAGCTGCAAAATTTACGGTTTTTTAATCTCATTAACAATGCTGTACATCTTTCCGAAATTTAACCACACTATTTGCAAGGGGATAATATACATTAGCAAAATTTTGTATGGCACTGGTAGCATTTTGACTTTATCCCACAGCAACTTTAAGTACATGGTACTTTAAGTACTTTGCCCAGCTCTGGTTAAAAATAATGGCAATTCTGAAAAAAAATGACAGATTTACAATTGTTGATCGGAAGCTCTTCGGTAGCCTTGAAATCGTGAGACCTTATCGTTCGATAAATATCCCACGCGAACGAATGCATCTTCCCGGAATCTCCGGGAAAAAATCGCCTAGACCACGCGAATTCTTCTCGAACGTTTAAACGTTCGGCGTGCAGGTCTAGCGCGATCGTGTGAGAACTACTTCTTCTATACAAACTATACTCCCCGATACGGGCATTGGATCTTTCTGCCAACTTCCTTCGCTCGATCCATAATAACATTAATAACTCTAGCCGAACTCAACCACTGGAAGGATCATCCGTTATTATTATATCGTTCTCGTCTTCTCTCGATAGTTATTACTCGAGTTGGCGATAATCCTGCCACAGATGAAAAGAGAAGGTAGAAGAGAAGATAGTCATGGACAACATCCACGTCTCGTATAGCGCGAGGTGCGGATAACACACATAGGCCCCGATGGAGGATAAACGCGCATCTTGCCAAAATTTCTTTGCCGTTTCGCCGCGCTCTCTCGCTTCTCTCGCGTCTCGTTAAATCATAAATCACGTTTCCCTGGACAGGCGGATCTCACTCGTTTTCTAGACAAAGCTTTTTCAACTTTTTTTTTTTCAAAAACCAAATCGCTCCTTCGCCTCTCGATTATTTTCATGGACTTTCTTTGTTTCTCAAGGATTCAATTCGTTCGTTAGAAAAAAAATGGAGCTACCGAATTTGAGATGTTCCACGCGATCGTTTTCGCAAGGATTCATCATTTTCGTTGCTAGACACAACGGAAATCATCTGTTCTCATGTATATCTTATACATACGTGCGTATACCCAAGTGTATGTATATGATTTCTACGCACTCTACACGAAACCATATATATAAATATATATAGATAGACCTTATAATACGTACTCCAGCTCCGTTCCGTATTCCGCGTATCCAAACGGATAATTATAGTTGGTCCATAGCCGACGCGGGGTATATATGTTCCGGCTAAGAGTTTCTAAGATTCCGAGGAGTTCGAGTTTCGTCGGCGCTGATGCCGCCCTCTCGATTTCTGCCCTCACGAGAGGCGCATGTGTGTATACAGCATGATTCATAACAAGCATCGAATCTGTATTTTTTTTATTTCACCTTTCGTACGAAGAAATTACTATGAAAACTAAGATTGGATTTTTCAAAATATGATAATAACAATAAAAATGGTTTTAAAAAATGTACATTATCAATTGACTTCATTTCCATACAAAAAAATTAGTCTTTGAAAAAAAACTATTTTTAACAATAATCAATTCAATTAATAATTTTAATGGGAAAAATGATAATTGTTTAAAGAAAACCTCATCTTCGGCGTCATGGTAAATTTGTTTTTTTTTCGCGATGCGAATCAGAGGACAAAAAGACAATTTTGATATTTATTATGAATCACTCTGTACACTGTATCCACATACGTATGTATACACTATATATATTTCGAAACTACTACTACTATGATTTGGTCTTTCCTACATTTCGACGATCATCTCTGACGATAACGCGTGCGAGGAAGTGCGGGAATATACGGCTTCGAGAGTGTATTTGGGGGGAGCCAAAGTGAAGGGTTCGCGAGCCGAAAGACGCCGAAGACGCGAAGGAGTAAGAGAGATTAGCAATGGTGTATTTTTCGGGAGAGATCTCCAGCGAGAGGAAAGAACGAAAGGGCAAAGAAAGACCGCGAAGTTTCGTGTTTCGTGTTTTTGGCCGGGGCCTATATATCCTAAAAACCCCGTAGATCACGATAATTGTGAGAACAATGCCGCGAGGAAATTTCACGCTGTGCTTTGATGCTTCTGCCGGGTTTGCTGCTGGCTGGCTCCTGGCGAGACCTTCTCCGGGGTCAAATGTTGATTATGCTTTGTATTTTTTAGTTTTTTTTTTACCTTAGCGGAGTCTTTCCTACATGACTCCCGTGGCCTTCTCGGTTCAGCCGAAATTCCAAAGGTTTTCGCGGGTGGATATTATTCGAACGGATGAAGGATTTGGGAAAGGTACCCTTCGCCCCGCTTCGAATGCCTATTTTTATTTTTTTCTAGCTTCTTTCTCGCCTGTCAACGCGTGAGAACACTCGCGTGCTGTCACGTCATCATGCAAAATATAATGAACCGTGAACACACTATTCGCCGGTTTTGACGTTATTATCACATTACACGGTCTATTCTCGCGGTCTAGGATTATCGGGGCTCGAAACATTGGGTCACGTAAACGACACGGTTATGAGCAATGTGACAAAACAAACGAATGGAATTTGTTTACGAAAACCATTTTTAATGGTAGCATATAGAATAATTCCGCGACAAAAAATGTGTACTATTCGAACGGAATGGCTTGCGTGCGCTTTATTTTCGTAGGAGTTTGCAAAATTAACGCAAAATAATGGCGAGTTAACAAAGTTATTTGAAAAAAATTCTTCGAAAAGTGATTGTAATTGAAATATCGTAATTAGAATCCGACGGTATTGAGCATGCCGATGATATCGAAGTTGTCGTGTAGACTGTAGACCGGAGACACGATCCGCTCAATCGAGGCGAGTTGCAAAATCTCAATTCTCGTGCCGGGCTAACCCGGGTGCTCGATTATCTGATGCCGCTTCGCCCTAACGCGTCCGAACTCCGCCCGGCGCAACAAACTCTATCGTGCGCACACTAGCGACCGAGGGAGTACACAGTATATACAACAGCTACTAGCGGATCGCACGCATCGGACAGTTCAAATTAGGGCTATAATCCCCCGGCGAGGTACGGATGCGGTACGCGAAAGATAGAAATCGCCCTACTCCTCGTTTCTCGCTGTGCGCGATTATTTACCCACAGTATTTTAACCCTCGATTTGTCGTCAACAGCTTTGGATAACCCATTGGGAATCCTCGGGTGCTGGGTGGAGAGACGGAGAGAGAGGGAGAGAGTAGCATCTTCTCGCACGTATACATATATGAGAAGCACATAACATGCCCCGACCGTAATATCCTTCGGTTTCGCCTAATATGCCGTGGGAGTTATAGCGACACCGAACAAATTACCATCCACGATATAACATTGTTAAGTAGTTGCTGCATCTAAAATCAAAATGTATTCTTTATGCATTCATATATTTATTGAAATTATTTACGGGACTGAGCCCTTATTACAGTTTAATTTACATGTTTGCGTGTGCAAACTACGCGTGCGCGCGACCTTTTATAATCTTTTAACAAATTATTTTATCGCTTAGGTCGATGCAATATTGGCGATCTGAAGAGCCTTCAGGAGATTCCAAAAATATCATCGACGCTGTTAAAGTAAGTCGCCAGTCTGATGAACCGTGGTATAATATTCAAATGCTCGTCGTTACTTGCATATGCTTGAGTTGCAGAATGTCATGATTTCTCGTTAACCGGTACTCGTCGTACAAATTCTCTCGGTAGACCTGGACACATGAGAAAACCCATTTACAATGCTATGAAAGAACTACGCAGAAAGATCAGCGTTTAATATCAATAATGACGAAGAAATGCTAATAAAGGTTTTACATTTTTTAAATTTTTCCGGAATATTAGTATACAAATTGACGTAATATTGATAGTAATGATATTGAGATAAATATCAATGTTATTATTTAATACATCATTAATACTGCTTCAATTCTAATTACAATATTTGAGACGAACCGCAAAAATACGAGACTTTGTATGCCATTTTTTTTTTTACGATACTCGTCTAAAAGATACTTTAGCGCGTAAATACATCTTTCAATCTCCCTAGTCAACACAGTTTTTCATACCCTACAAAAATCCGAGTTTTTCTAATACACGGCAATGTTGTTGTTTTGTTTCTTTTTTAACATTGCGTGTATTATTACGGTAAAATTTTCTTCATCCCTCCCGGGGGCAGTGCGAGATAAAGAGTCATAGGAATCTGTTGTGTCAGCGGCGAAGACTCGGAGAGGCGGAGAGTCGTTGCTCGAGACCAGGAGAACATTTCGATAATTCCCTTTTTCGTTTCGTGCACGAGAGAGCTCTACAGAACGTAAACGCGAGGGTTGGGGGGTCGGGAGCGCTCGGGTTTTGCGTTCTCTCTGTAACGCGAAAGAGATCAAAGGCGTCAGTAGCACCTGTCCTCTAACCCCCGCCTTGTCATCCCCGGCAGAATTGCGCCAGGAGGACGAGCGAAGCAACCGTGCTTTTCGTACACGTATTTCACTATATATACACACGCGTATATCGTAGGATATAATGTAGAGCGCTGGTGCGCCCACAGCAGCGGCACTCACTACTACTACTATAGTCGACGAGTTTTGATCAATTCGATGCTATCGCGTAGCGAGAGAAGAGTACTCCTTTTCCGTACTTTGCTGCACGATATATACATATAAACGTGCGTAGGGTAACATTATAATCCGGTTGCTTTCTAACTTCTCATTGTGTCTCTGCTCTCGGTCCGAGAATCCTAGGATTAAATTCTAATTATCTTTATTGCCCGTAACGCAACGATGTAACCTTGTCGCGTACCCTTGTGTCGTGTTTTCGTCGAAGCTCGAACCACCGTCGCCGTCCCCAGTGACGAGATCGCAGCATCGTGGCTATCGCTGCGAATATTGAGGAGAAAGTTTTACGAATCGAAGACATAATGAAATTTTCGTCGATTTCTCGGGTGAAAGAAATTTTTTTTTTGAGGGGTGGAATGAATGAAATAATTCGTGAATCGGAGTATAAGGTAGAGAGATAAAAAAAGGGGTTGAAATGCGAAGAAGGTGTACTTAGTCGTCGCATGAATTGTCCAAGGAATGTAATAGGCCCATCGGGAACAACGACTCGTTGGCGAACTCGAGGAAAAAAAAGAAAGAAAGGAAAAAACACCGAGAGAATATATCCGGACCCGGTTTAATGCACCGCGAGCCAAAACATAAGTCATCCACGTGGAGGAGAGAAGCACATCTCCGCGGTCGCGCGAGCACTCGGTGCCTCGGGGCCTATATATCTCTCTCTCTCTCTCGTTCGCCGCCGCGCTCTCGAGTCCCGCAAGAACCCTAGAATTATCGCTAAACGTTATTGCCTAGACTCCATAGATCTTGCGTTATAAAATAGTAGGTTACCACTGCGAGATTCAGCTAGCCCACCAAGGACCCCGCGAGAGACTTATTCTTTCGCAAATGTGCGGGGGTGGTTTCAGACTCGACGAGATTGTAGTTCTTCGCCGTGAAAAAATCCGGTAACCCTGCAACGATTAGTGTGTACGTTCTAGAAAATAGAAAAAACAAAAAGAAACAAGTCATCGATCATCGATGCGCAGAATTTTATAAGTTAAATGTATGTCTGCACAGTGGATGCGGATTCAAATTAAAGGGTTACGTCTATCTGGCGATTTCTTTCTATGTTTTTCAACGACTATACGAGCAGAAAATATTGAATATTAAGAAAAAATGATTTTCTTTCGTGTGATAATTTCTGCCATCGGCAACCTATATTGCTAGTGACTAATACTATTAGTGTTATTTTTATGGATGAATCTTTAACGCAACTGAAGAAGAATCGTGTCGCCGCGTTACGCAATAATATACAAACGGTCGTGTGCGCAAAGGATGCGAGAGTAACTTGTCCGGAAGGTAAACTATAATAACAGTCGAGTCGACGTATAGCCACAGGCATGGATGGCACACGCGTTCGTCTGTGTTTTGTTTTTGCGTGGTCAAACATCCGTGGCGAGAGGTAAACAGCTAGGGAGATAGATACATATCTACCGTGGACTCTCTCCGTCTCTCCGTGCGTTGCGGAGAGACCGGACTTGTTGGGGGCACCTGTGTGCCACTCGCGTACCGAGCGAGCCCACAGTTTCCACCGCCACTGTATACACGTTTACGCGCTTTGTTGTGCGACAGGAGCACCGGTTAGTTGGTACTATAATATCGCTGCATCGGACTTTGAGCGGCGCAACAGTGGCCCGGCACAAAGGTCAAAGCAGCTGCCGTTGCCGCTGCTACTACCGTTAACGTTGCTACTGGGCTCTCTACCGCGCGCGCATTGCATTGCACTACACACTCGCGCCCTCAAGGCGTCTCCGAATCCACTCGGCTCCAGGTTTCGCCGCAGAATCCGAACCGCCCGTTGTATGTGTATTAACGCTATTTCGAATACCAGGCTTGGTTTATATATCCTTTTACGTTCAACGCCAATGGCACGTTGGGTTATACCGTCCGTACAATCAACCCTGTCCGAACGTTCATTTATCCCTCTCTCTGTAGAGTTATAAACTGCATATACACTTCGCTAGACGGCGTCTCGTTCGACGATCGATTTTAATCACGTGGCAATGAGCGCATTCCTCGAACAAACCACTGTAAATCTTTCCATCATACCCGATATTTTTGCCGCGTCCCATAATCCGCGATGGTCGAATTAAATTTCAAGATTTATATTACATCGCGAGATATATAGATATACGTGAAACAACGACGTCCCGCCAAGAGAAGTTAATTCGTATCGACGTACGTGTATATGTTACTCGGAAAAATACGCTAGCTGCCGTATATGCTGGCCCTCGCGTTTCTTTTTTTTTTCTTTGCCTCCATAAACCCGTGTGCGCTTCCGCCCTCGAGGGATTATGCTGACATTAATCCCACCATTTTTTTTCACCTTCTCGAACGATCGTAAGGAAAATAACAGGGAACAGGTGTAATTTTCAACGTGACGTATGAGTTGCGTTCTTCGATATATGCAGCGTGTATTATCGATGTTTTAATGGTGATATCGATGCCGTATTATGCGAAGTTGGTATACAGATTTTTTTATTATTATTCGACATCATATATTAGTCGGTTGAATAACCTCGGTTATGCATTTCGATGTCTTCGATCTTTTTTTTTCCAATGAGAAAAAAAAAATGATAAGCGCAATTATTTCGGCGAAGGTTTTATCACGGATCGTCGTTATTTCGATTCACAATGGGTCCCGAGCGCCGTAGGTTCGGACGCGCTCGCTTTCTCCGCCGGGGGTACTCGGCAGCTCCCGCTCCCCACTACACCGTAACGCATGGCCAGAGGCGAGGCACCGACGGGACCGTTGTACGTATTTCAGTAAGCGGTGGGGACGCCCGAGCGACGCATGGATTTCCCGTCTGTTCGGACCCGGCTCATCGGGTCTCGCGCGGGCTTCTATTGTTTTTATTTCTCCGATTCACCGATTATCAACTCCATGAAAAACAATAATGGGATATGCGAATTAAAAAAGAAAGTAATTTTCAGCATTTTCGTGAATTTTTTTTCCCGAGAAACTTGGGACAACTATGAAACGAATAACTATGTCGCTTCCGCTATCTCGCCCCTCCGTTCTCTACGTTCCGTATGATCTCGAAACCACATACGTGTTCACGTGTACGTATGAAAAACACGGCGGATCTCTGGAGCCTTGAGTCGAGGATTTCCGCGGTGAAGCGAGCGCTGCCGCCGCGCGGTTGTGTCAAGATCGCCGTAACCACAATCACTCACGAAATGTCCTTTTCACTTACGGCACTCATACGTTGCCCGCGACCACGAGAGAGAGTAGCATAACCCCTTTCTCTTTTCTTTATGGGTGGCTTATAGTCACCGTGTGACTGACGTTTCGTATTTCTACTATATTTCCACGCTTGACGGTACTGCGGGGGAGGAGAAATGAAGGAAAATAATAGAGTGCACATTGTCCACGCGCGCACGTTCTTTATACGATATATCTTTGGCCTCGCAAATCGTATCAGCCTCGGCGAGTTGAACCATTCCGAGACTACCGGGTTATTGCGAAAATGTTCTCTCTCGTAAATATCAAACAACAACAAACCCATTGAATTAAATTAAATATCTCGTAGATCGCAATCGGTCGTAACGTTAATTGCGAGAATGTGGATATCATTGCTCAGTTTCATAACCCGAGGTATATCGTACGGTTACGACCTCGCGGATAATCTGAATTGTTACAAAATACCGATTTCCCACGCGTGAACTTCTATGCAATTATTTCGACCGTTGCTGTATCTATATGATTTTTTTCACTTCCCGTAGACTTTGCTTTGCGATTGATCTAAACAAAAAAAAAAAATGGACGAGAAGTAACGTTCGCGCAACAATATTTCATGGATATCGCATTCGTTTTTTTTTTGTCTTTTTAACGAAACCACTCGGACGAGATGAATTATGATGTGAATTTGTAAGCGCTGTTATCTCGTTGCTATCCGGCTTTACGACTTAAAAAAGCATTATTTCGAGAATTTTTATTACGAAAGTACCAACGTCGAAAAAAATCGGCCACGGTTGTTTCGCACTTTTGACGTTTGATTGTGGCGAGGGGAAAAAAAAATTGTGTTTAGTTGATTGAACGATTTCCCAAGTAGGATTGAATTATCCAAAAGCCATCAAAACGATCACACACACGGGTAACGGACAACTTTTTACTTCTGTAATAGGATGAGCTTTTGTCAAACGAATAGTATCACCGGAATGGCACCATTGGCGTGACATTATGCGAAATGCCGCAAGAATCGACATCGAGTTTATCGCATCCTCTATGGTTATTAAATTGATAGCTTTTTGATAGCCTGTAGCTGCTATTTAGATATCATTTTATCGTTTTTGTGTCATTGAAATTTCATTGTAGAACTTCTTTATCCATGATTTTTGGTATTTTCGGTAGAAAATGAGCAAACGTCGTTTCTGCAGATTTGTACCGACTGCGGTCGACCGAGCGCGTCGTACCTCGAGAGCCAAGCGTTAAGCGTTTCGTGAATCTTGTTAATTTTGTTGAAGCCTCGTTTAAGCTTTTTAATCATCGAGTGGAGGGGTGGGTAGATTATTCGGGTAATGGCAACGTCTTGAACGAGAGAGCACGGTGGAGATATCGGGCCGGCGAGGTCGCTTTTGCCTGGTGCCCCGACGTTGGAGATTTCATCCCTTTGTGGTGCAGCGGCCCGAATGATTGCCCAAGTTCGTAACTGGTGCCTCGGACATTTCGTGGTCCGCGTCGGGAGGCAGCAGCCGCGTCGGTATATTACAGATCCAACGCGAAGCAACGACTTGGCATTAGTTTCCTTCTTGTTAAATAGTGTTTGCTTATTTATCGCGAAGACTAGACACGGCGGATCTTTGATAATTAATTAGACGATTGTTCAGTCAGCGATCCAAGGGATATTGGCTGTCGTTCGCAGAATTCCGTGCAGGATAATATTAGGCGTGCAGGATCCTTTGACGAACTGCGAGGCGTACTTAGGATCGTTATTCCGATGAGGTTCGGCCGTTTGCCATTCACGATAGTACCAAGAAACGCGATGGAATCAACCGATCGATGCAGCGTCGTGCGTTATGCCGAAGTCAAAGCTTCCTCGTGACAATGCCAAGCACAATGTTGGCAACATTCCGTAATTATCTGCACATTTTCGCTCGCATCATTTTAGGTAAAAAAAAAATCCTCGAATCATCGAAACCGCATCGTTTTATTTTCGGCGATGTTACCAAAAATTTGTACGAAATATATTGTACTTAAAAAGAGATAATCAAGTAATATTTCTATTCTAATAAAATGAAATTGTTTACATTATTTTATATTCCATTAAAAATTGTGTAAATATCGATCCGAAAGAGAATTATAATATTCATAATTTTTACATTATTCAATACGGATATGGATGTCAATGATTGTCAACTTGATTTCCGGTCGAAATAAATTTTTCCACCGGATTCGTCGACCGATCGTCGCCGTCGATGCGCGAAAGTGGCGGATCGTGCTTTTTTTTTGCGGCAAGAGCCCAAACTGAATCTATACATATATATACGTACGAAATCCCGAATCGTGTACTTCCGACGGTGAACAGAATGTAAAATCACGAGCGAGAGCGGGCGATGCCGGTCTCTCGCATATAGCGTAGAAGCTCTCTCCCCCGAAACAGATGGCTCGAGTCTCAGACCTCGGGCCGTGCACGCGGATACGCCGAGCGGATGGAGTTCACGAGTGTGAGAGAAAGGGAGAGAGAAAAATAGCGAGGTGGAAACCAACTCCCAGCGCGATTTTTAGCCCCTGGCGGACGAGAGAAACGAGCCGATGGAAAAGTTGCATCCTGAGTGCTCCGCACTGTTTTTTGGAATCCTACGTCCCCTCGCGAGTATAAGATAAAAAAAAAATATAAAAACGAAACGAAAATGCGTTTTCACCGCCCGGTACCGAAACAACGCGATAAAAAAAAAAATTGAAACGCGCATGTACATACCACAGTGGGATAGTGCTCCCACGCTGCGAGAGAAAAATTCGCATTTAAATTTCACATTAAAATTTCGTTTTAGGTAGGTCCACTTATATCCGAATGGCATTTGTACAATCTACATGTGCACCAACAATAATGATTGTATTTAAGTCGATCGTGAGACGAGATGATTTTATTTTACCGAAAGTTGCACTTATCGACTGTCGCAATAAAATTACCACCATTCAAACACCATCGAAAGAATTTAACAATTATGGAGTACTTATATAATTATGAATATGTATATGTGTTTATTATATTTAAAGCAATATAACAAATTCTAACAGAGGTTTCCATACTGTTTCGATGACTTCAATGTGTTTTGCAACACTTATGTAGAAAGTTTCGCATTTTACCAGAGACGATTGAACGACTGGATAATCCAAAAAAATGTGAAAAGCTTCACCGTCTCGTCCTACGTTTCACAAGCGTACCTTTCCTTCTCTTCGTTTCACTAGTTCTACCTTTTACTATTAACTTCTTTTCGCGAAGGTCCACAGCGCGAAGAGCCCGCGCGTCTGTTTGCTTTGCACTGAGCTCATTAGCCGCGCGAGTCGGTCCCGGCTGTGCTGAGTTCTCTACTCATCACACGCGCGCACACACATGCACACACCGGTGATTAAGATGGTCGTTATACTGCGTTAGCCGAGGCGGGGATTATAAAAAAAACAAAAAAAAACAAAGAAACCACTTCCCTACCTTGTCCTCTCTCTCATCGTGATATATCGCCGATATTTGTTTCGTTCGGTTTTCAATAACGCGCTCTCTCGCGACTTCAGAGACCCGGGATATAACGTCTAACCGAGTTTCTTTGCACGATCGCCAATCTTTAATCTGCCTACCTTATTCCAACTTGGATTCTTGGTGAGTAGTCGAGATGAGGAAGACGAAGAAGAAGAAGAAGAAGAATAGAGAGTAGACGATAGTCTAGACGATATTAAAATTGCATCGGGACCTTTCTTTCTCGGTGGTCGGGATGATTCTTCATGTCGTCCCTATAATCAGAGCGAATGGTGGCAATACGGACCACTATACAATGTTTTTTATTACGTTTTCAAACGCGGTTTTTAACACCCGGAATCATATTTTGAAGAATAATTTTTTTCAACCATTCGTGAGCTTCCCAATATTCGGCAACGACCGGCAAAAATTCGTTTGCACTTTTTGCATGTATAAAAAAAAACATCAAATCACAAATTCCATTATTTGTTAAAATTATCAACGATTTACATTTTTTTAAGATATATATTTTTTTCTATATTAAAAACAAAATGAAACTGCTCCAATTCATTTTACACGTGAACCCGATTTTTTTTTCACATGCCGGACACATTATTCCGAACCGACAATCGCATGGTGGTCATAATACGATTTTTTTTACATTCAAACAAAATCTCTGTATAGCCCGAAGTGCAATATTCACCAGAGCTATATTTTTTTTGTTAGCGAGATAAAACGAAATGTGGTCTATATTTCCCCGATATCTTTCTCTCTCTCTCTCTCTCCTTCTCTTTCTCCATCTCTATGAGATATCTTAGGTGGGCCTATAATGCTATCCACCGTACGATTCTTCGCTCTCCTTTCCCTCGAGTCGAAGCTCCCCGAGATCGGTTATAATGTATGCGTTAGTTCGAGCATCGGGTTCTACTATATCCACTATCCCCCCCCGTGCAGCATCCAAAGTCGCCGACAATTTTCGTTATCCCATGAATATTCAGTCATGTACGAGCTTGTAGAGAGCCACACGAGAGCGAGAGCCGTAGCGTTGATGAGTTTAACGAATTTGGCACCCAGCTTCCCATGTTAATGGCCTCTCTGCTCCATTATCCTCGTGTAATATCTATCTTCGTCTTTCTATCACTTTTCTGACCTGTCCTCTCGCTCTCGCGTTCCGGCTTCCCCGACCGAAATTCCTTTGCTCTTCGAGTTCCTTCAACTCGTTACGTAAATAATCTTACATGCGGAATGTTTCCTTTTTTTTAGTATGTTTTTTAATTCTTTATGTCTTTTTTTTTACTACATATACATAATACTATGAACTCGTACCGCCCAGAGTATGATCGATGATATTGTCGAGGGATCGCCGTCCGGCACGAGCCAAGCTTGTGAGCTGCCGAGGACGGGACGACGTTTTCGTATACGTTTACCGAGCGCATTACCGCGGCGTTAATATACATACGCGACCGCGATTCGTCTAACGAGCCACTTCGTAGCCAACGATTTTTCTCTCGGTTCTCCTTAATTGCTTCAAACTAACTCGTACCAATTCCGATCCATACATCAATTCCGGAAGGCGTGTAATATATATTTTCGGACTCGATGAAACGGTGATTTCTCATCGGGTCTTGATTATCGCGAATGACGAGAGGATACTGCGAAATAAAAAAGATATATTGAAAAAAAATGATGATAAAAAAAAACACGAAGCGAGGGACGGATAGATTCCGTTGGAAATCGCGCGCGGCGAAGACTCAGAAGTAATTAACGAACCGGAGATAGAGGAGCTTACGCGCATCCGAGCAACGAATTAATTTCACGGACGAGTAAAGATAAGTGTGCGCGATTTTTTTTTCTTTCGATTATGGTTGTTGCCGCTGTTCTATCTCTCGTTAATTAGAGCGAAGAATTTTTAATATTTTTTATACTCCGCAGTATAAATCGTTCGGGTTCTTCGGTGAAACTCCTTTCTCTATTGCATGCACACATGTGGATATGAAACTTTTTCTTATTATTAACATTTTTTATCTCGACCTTTTTTCTATATTTTTTCTATTTTCTTTGTTGCCCTCCGGTTTTACTTACGGCTCGTTCTTTCTTATTTCTTCGACAATTCTCTTCTTATTTCTCTCTTCGCTTTGCTTATCACGGGCGCTGTTAGTCGGTTTTTCCTGTACAAGAGAAAAGGAGAAAAAAAAAATAGATAGAATTAAAAAAAAAGGACGAAGAAGAAGAAGAAAATTGTGCAAATCTTTCTCGGTGGATCCGACACAGCTAGAGCGAGCCTGGCCGGATAACAAGCTTTGAAGTATAAGTCTCTCGTTCGTTCGCCTCACCGACCATTTAGACGCTGGCGAAGAAAAATGTTTTTCCGTTCTTCGCCGCGTCTCCTTTACCGCCTCCGTCTTTCCTTCGTATTTTTTTTTGTTTTTCTTCTTTTTCTTTCTCTTTTGTTCTTATTTTCACCATCGCTCGAGCTTGCCGACCAGAGTTACAGTTAATTCGTGGGACAAAGTTTTCCTTCGTTACGGGGAAGGAAAAAAAAGCGTGCGCTCCGTCGTCCCGGGGTCTCGAGATTATATACAGAACGAAAAACCCTCTGTTACGCTGCCGAGATCCGGGGACACGGAAAAAGGAGTCGTTTCGTTTGTAATGCAAAGTAAAACGATCGTATCCTTCGCGAAGCTTTTTCAATTCTGTATCGCGATGAGCAAAGAAAGCTTTTTCACATGGTTGCGTCTGCCGATTCCCAGGTTCCGGCGAATTCGGGTTTCGTATTCCGTTGCCTTCTTTTTCTTTCTCAAAGTTCACGCTTCTCTTCGCTGTCGTTGCATCCGGTGACATGTGATCGATCAAGGTCGAACAAAAGAAGTTGAAACAAGAAATGAATATGTCGTCTTCATACATTTTTTACGTTTCTTGAATATTCCCGACTATCCGAGTCCCGAGAACTCCGAGCCTCCACTAGATAGATACTATAATTAAGGTGTTGTTTTCTCGTTAAACGATAACGTTGCTTACCAACAACGCCTGTAACGGGTGAAAAAAATATTTTTTCAAAACGCAAAGATTTTCTCGAAAAGTGTCTAAATTATATTGTATAGTTTATCAAAAAAAAAAAAAAGTAATGGGGCCAGCGTATGAATTGATGATACGTTGTTTGAGTGTGGGAATATAGGTTCGGAGGCTCGTGAGATCGATGAAAAAAAAAAATTACAATTCACCGGTTTCATAGCGGATGAAAGTTGATACGGTTATCAGTGATGCCGTTCAACCCTCTTCGTTCTGGAGCACACACACAGATATAGTATCTATGTAGTATATATAGGTGTGTTATGTTGCAACCCTGTGAGTCCTGCGGTGAGCGCCATGTGGCAAGCCAAACCGCCTATTTTAACGCTCTATTGTTATGATTTATTATGGTTATCGGAAGCGAGCTCTCGCTCGCTCGTAGGTACTGCTCTATTCACCCCCCGACGCCTTGAGGGTATCCTCGCCGTAGAAGTAGAAGGACGAGAAAGAGGTGGAGGCGGTGGAGGATAAAAAAAATCACAGGGAGGGTTTGCTTTTTTCATCCATCTGCTGGTTCTTCGTCATCTCTCCCTCGGTTCTCGTTCTGTACTTAACCACAGCGATTTCAGTCGACGGATTCTCATCGGTCTCGTGAAAGACGACAAAAACGAGAAAACACGTCGGACAATTTAATCGCGATTCGCGTCTCGCGAATTAAACAAAAATCTTCCTTAACACCGAATGTTATTTTTACGAAGACACCGGCAAACCGTCGCACATTATTCATTCTATTGAATGCGCGTAAATTTCTTTTTTACACTAAACATTTAGTCGTCAGTCTCGAAATATTTTATTTTTCGATAAAACTTTTTTTCAATTTTATTGGGGCTAAACAAATAGTAGTAGCAGTCGCTTTTTTAGTAGCTTGGTGTGTAACGTTTTATCTTGAGAAAATATCGAATTGCGAGATTTTATATCGAAACTATTGTTGCCCGTTTAATCGTGTCGTGATCGGTCGAGGTTCGTCAAAATTGATGTAAATCCCTTCTTGCATGAAATATTTCCTCTCCCAATTGGACCTCCCTCAAAGAAATATGCAAATGTTTTTGGAGGAATTTTTCGAGACCAACTGTTTTTGGCCCATTGTCGGAACCAAAACTCCCAGAAAAAGTTGAGAAAACGGCCACGTTTTTTTCTTGTTGAGTTATTGAATATTTTCCGGCGCCAGTCGTTCCCTGCGCTATAATTCCGAAGAAGAATTCCAGATTCTACGAAGAAATTATTTTTCAAGTAAAAATTAATTAAATTTTTTTCATACTTCACAACATATTATATCATTATTGTCATTTCTCCAAAAAGAGCAGGTTAAAAAAAAATTTTATCATTGTATTTTTTTTGTCGCAAAATCTTGAGTTATCGACCTTTGAGTGAACCGCGACAAAGGAACGCTTCTCCGATAACCGAGCGTGCGATGCGGTTCGGCAGACGACCAGAGTGTATAACGCGAAAGTAACGACGAAGCGAGCTACGGAGGGCAAGATAAAAACAATGCAAGTATCTGCGCGAGCGAAGGGGATTTTCGAGCACTTGGCACGTAGGGTTTGCTTATTCGTCGTCGGAGTTAGGCCGCAGAGCGAAGCGACATACACAGGGAGAGACGGTATCGTCCAATTACCAGCTGGGCGCGTATATCGTCATGGGGGGTCCTACACGCAATTGTTGGATTTCCTCTCATTGTTCATCGCGCCACCACGACCACCGGCAAATACGCTCGGAGATTCTGACTGCTCGCGCTCGGTGATTGGATCTATTGTTTTTTTTCCTCTCCTTGTAATTATTATCAGAAAACGAGACGAGCACGAGAAATTCGCGAGGGAGTTTAAAGATCCGAGGAAAAAAAAAAAAGAAAAAAAAAAACGGAGATATTATGAGTAGTTCTAGAAAATACTTGGCTCGTACGTGACGCAAGTGACGTCGATCGTTGGCGTGTGTCTCGCGTGGTAGCCCGCCGGGCGTTAACGGATTCATCGCGAAATGATAAAACAATTGGATCCTCGGAGCGGAAGCCCAGCTGCAGCGAGAGAGTGCACGCGCGGTTATGCAAAGAAGAGAAGGCCGGGATATCCCATAGTTTCGGTATGCCGTATCCTGCCGCTAGTTATTCCCGCGGGAAAACGGCCGCGTAGATTTAGTGATGAGCTTTGTGCAATTAACCCATTCCCCCCACCCGCTATTCTCTCATGATATCGAATAGTGTATAATATTATGTGCTGGCAGCTGCGATATGTATTATACCGCATGCGTCGTTTATGACATTAATTATCCATTGGTTCTGCCAACGGTTTGTCAATTTTGCACTATTAATATCTTTTTTTTACTCAACGCCTTTCCCGGTTTTCCGAATCTTCATAGTTTCAAATACATTCAGCACGAGACATCGAATGCAGAGATTGAATTTGTACAACGCAATTTGTTCCGGTAATTCGATACATTGTTGGGCGTTCGAGCAAATTCTGCGCTAATTGGCACCAACTTGTCGAGGTGCGGAATGTCTATTCATCGCTTTAACTCGTTGATCGTTGCGGTTTGTTTCAAGCTTTCCAAATTCCCGAGCCGTTCAACATAAATACTATACGAAAAAATAATCGCGTTTTTTCTTTTCAATTCATCCGCAATTCGTTTCGTTGCATGGTAAGTTGGTAACGTTGCTCTAACGAGTTTTTTTTTTTACGAGCCGTTGCTTTTCTGGCGGCAAAATTCCGTACCTACTTCAGTTTGCTAATAGTACATTACGATACGAGTGCGTTAAAACTTTTTCTCAAAAGTTTCAACGCACTCGTATCGTACAAAATTATATTTTACGAGTACGAGAAAGGCCTTTTCACGCACGAAGTGAAATAAAATAATTTTCTTTTGTTTCTCACGTAATCGGCGAAAGTATTGCAATTATTTTGACAGCACGATGATAATAATAATGTTAATGATAATAATTCGTTCAACGGTATTTTAACTGTCTCGTTGAATATTGTGTGTTCGATTTCGATATATTTATCGTTTAATCGTCAATTTTCGGATCTCCCGAGAACACGAAAAAAAATACACACATTTCAAATTTCGTCGGCGCGATGTGTTCTGCATCTGCTTCTCTCGATTGGATCAGAGTGGAAATTTTCAATCAAAATTCTTGCACGCGTATGTCGGAAAAAACATGTATATAGGCAAACTTCATCCGGAAAATTTTCATGGAACGTCAAACAAAAAGCGCAGAATTCTCTGTCCGGTGCAACGCGCGGAGTAGGGGGGGGGGGGGGGGGGGGGGGGGAGGCAATGGCTTCAAGCCCCCCGTTCTCGTCAGCTCGACGCTTTCGATATTTAAAAACAGTCAAACTCAAATCCACGGCGCGCAATCGACATTCGATCGCAGAAACGAATTTCGAATGGTTGTACTCCCCCAACAGCAACGTTACGTCCTACGCTCTTCTCTTATTTGGAAGGTACCCAATGTCGAGTTACTTTTTTTTTTCATACCCGAGTCGTCCGCGCCGCCCGGGTTTTCCCATCAGAAAACTTCCGTTTCGCAACCAACATTGGCTACGAAATAAAAAAATTAAAAAACAACGAAAACTCCTCGAGAAATGAATTTGTTTGATGTCATAGAGTAAACAAGTGGTCGATTGGCTCGTAGTTGACTGTTTGCTTTTGATTTGCTTTACGTTGTGCTGTTAAAATTGCGACAGTGAATCAACACAGTCATAAAGCCACGAAAGGTGACTTTGTTTTTTCTTTTTTTTTACTCCGCATTGGCATGCGCGCTCGGAGTTCCTCTTGCACAGCGGTCGGCGACGGCAATAATCCTCAACCTAAATTCCTCGTGGTCGTTCGGCGATACCGTGGCAAAGAGATCGGAGTCCTTCGTATCAAATTTCCCCATTCGCCCCGGGCGCAATAGTGTATTATACGTTTTCTCTCTCGTAGAATAAAGATCCTTTGACAAAATTGTCCCCGGGGAAGCGCTTTAGGGATCCCCGCCACGATCCCGGCCGGCCGGCTATACGACCATCAGGAAATGACTGAACCGCGTTAGGATATTGCGTTAGGTTGAACGCGTCGCAGTCGTTCCTTCGCTTCTCCTTCTTCGGGACCCAACCGGGGAAAGATATACCTTCGTCGTAACATCCAGTCGGTCCAAGCACCTTTTCCTCCTTCCACGCGTATCTTACGTAGTTTTGCAGTTCAGCGAGAATTGTAGCACGACAAGAGCCACAGTGGCCGCGAACCGCGTCGGGACGATAGGGAGACCGGTACCCGAACGGTCGTTCTACTTTATCGAATCTGTTCATCGTTAAGCATATCCGACGTTCTTCCGCGGGCAGATAAAGCCCGACACTTTTGCCACTGCTCCGCTGTAGAGCTGCCGAAGAGAGTTTAATAATTTCGTACCGTTGGCCAAACGCTCGAATAGCATATAAATATTTTTATCATACCAACATTTATTATCTTCGTTAAATAAATATTTACTGTTGATTCGAAATAGACATTTTTATAATTGTTTATATTAATGTTTCCTTTGTCAAGCCACCGTCCCAAGAATAGTGAGAAATTTCATAAACACATGACGAGTGAATTAATAAGAAATTATCAATATCATATTCCCATCGGGATATTTATTCGCCATTGGGAGACTGAAACTCCCGACTATAACATGCGAATATCGTTTGTTATTTTACAATTTCTGTTAGTAGAATTTCCTTATTGCGCTCTTTTTTAGTAAATAAATAATAATGGACGAGCGATAGTTTTATTAAAAATGTATAGTCTATACTATACTCAACCATATTCTGAAATAACTGCCGAAATCTTTGCACCAATAGTGACAACATCGTCGAACAGCCCTTTTACACTTGTCGGAATGCGTGTGGAGCATGGATATTCGAGATATTCCGGACAATTAACGAAGAGGCGTACACGCTGTGGTTTTAACCAAAGAGGGGACAATTGTGCCCGATCGATCGTTTGCTCGTCACCGGAACGTAGCGAACCCCCTCCTCCGGTCCCATCCCTGTCCGTATAAAACACAACGCGTCTCGCCGACGCATCGCCGCAGCCGCGGACCAATTCACGTTCTTCAAACAATGCCAATATGTTGCTTCGTGGGTCACTGCCTTCGTCGGCTATACGGTATATCGCTCCAATACACAAAAGGCTCGTGCAAACGCGTACACGCGCGTAGGTACGCGCGACAGAAAGTGGGATAGCCGCATACGTTGAATAAGAGACGAACGATCGAGGAAAAGGGATGCGGAGTCCTTCGTACTTTATATACACATATTCAGTCGGGTACAGGGTACGATTTTGTTCCATGTATACATATACACATATAGGGGTTGGTCTTTCGGAACGTCGCCCAAGGCGGGGTTTACAGCCCTCCTTGTGAATCTGGCCGTGTGCGCATACATTTTCGAGACTCTTACTTTGCCCCGCTGTGGAGCGGGGCCTTGTTTTCCATTTCATTCTAACTCTCGCCGAATTCTATCCACCGGGTCGAAAAGGATATGGAACATCCCATTGGGCGCGATGCCCGAAGATAGTTGTTCCCGTTGTTCTCCATTGGCCCCGAAGTTGCTGATACTCCAGCGACGAGGTTGATGGCTTTTCCAACCACCACTCGATAAGCTCGTTTGTAACATCAACCACTCCGTTCGAGTGCCAAAGCCCTCGCAATCACACGCGAGAACCCGTACGAAGAGCAGCGAGTAACGAGCGCACTCGGGAAGCACTCGGGAAGAAAACCTAATCGGTTCAAGCGCCCACTTCTCAACTAAGAATTTGGATCTTCGAAAAATTGGTCCAACGATGATTTTTCTTACGAGTAAAAAAAAGATTTAAAAATCGCGGTCGTACGAGAATATGATGTTCTATAGCGTGAATGAATCGTGGAGCCATGTATTCGACGCGCGCGGGCAGCTCTTTGGTCGCATCGAGCCTCGTATCAACGGGGAGTCAGTGAGAAAGTTTGCAAGCATTTCGCGAATCGTCGCCGGTTAGACGGCGAGACGGTCAACGAGATGCAAGAACATAAATTGAAAGTAACGGCCAGGCCCCCCTTCCCCCTTCTCTACCTCCACTCTGTTTTTTTTTTTGGTACTGTATACCGTAGTGACAAACCAACACTTTTTGTCGGAACGAAAGAAAAATGAATTAGCGGTCGTTACGTGGAAAGCAAAAATTAAATCTAATTCTGTCTCAATATAGACATTTTTTTTGTCGTTTGTTTTTTTTAAATCTTTTTATACCGTGTGGCGCCGTGCGTGCCGAGGAACGGCAGCCGGAACAAAAACAAGGTGAAGGCAGACTCCCCAGGAAGCTCGAGCGCGAAACCAGGGAGTTCGGTCGATCGTGTGGTATCGGTTGCCTTGCGAGCATGCACAGCGTGCGAAGAAGCAACGAACGGAGACGAAGGGAGGAAGAGGAAAAAACAAGATAGAGAAAGTGAACGAGAGAGGAAGAGAACGGCACATTTGTGCCGGCGTTGTAGCACGATAAGGTGTCTCGAACCCCGGGGGGTGGTGAGCCACCTACTGAGAGTTAAGAACTCTAAATTACGCGCGGACACGGGTTTCGCGTCTCAGTCGATTTCGGGCCACGCGAAGACGGCAAGTAAGGAGAAATAGAATAAAAAATGAATCCTCGAAGAAGCAAAAACGATAGGGCCTTAAAAATCCGCATGAAATGGTTCGATTAATAATTATTGATATATGGATATTATTTAATTATTTTCAATAATTTCGCGAAAATGTGTCGACCGAACGAATTTCATAAAGTTATTGAACCTCGCGTAAAAAATCCTTCAACTTTCTTCTGCATTCCCGCATTCGTATGGTTCTTCGATATCCTTTTTTTTTCTCTATCTTTCGCATGTACTTAACGCGATCGCGGGCGCGCGGGAGGATAGGTCGATAAGAATCCTCGCGTGAGCCTCTCGGGCTCTCTATAATCTTTGACCGTCGGTGTAGGCAAGTAGCCTCATTCCATATGTTTCTTCCTCCTCCTCCTCCTCCTCCTCCTCCTCCCCTTCGTGATCTCTCCCATTCTCTCTTCGTTCCCTTTCTTTCTCCGCTCGAAATTTCTTTCTCTCCGTTTTCACGTAGGCTCGGGCCCATGAGATTCTCGGAGGGTGCTTTCACTCGTGCGCTCGCGGTGCGCGGGGAGCTGGATCGGAGTCTTTGAATTCTTTGATAATTGAGGTCTAGTATGGTCTCGTCGATCTCTCGCTCTCTCGTCGAAACGGGCCTCTCGCGAGAGCCACGGTATTTGTTCTCCGTCGAGGATCCACTTAAAATTGTACCTCTCCACGGAAATTCGCATATTACACAAGCCGCCGCATGTGGATGGAACGCCGAGCGCGGTTTCGCGTGCATCCCGACTCCGATGCAACCAGTCGTCGACGTCGTCGTCGTCGTGCAAAACCGCGCGCGGCGTTTTGCCAGCGGTATGCATTGCGTGCGTGCCGCCCACGCAGTCAGCCCCGGCAAAGCTGCTGACGATGAACAGGATCGTATACGGTACACATGCATGTACATAATTTTCAGCATACGTCGGTGCATACACATGTACACGCGTGCACACGGACAGTTGCGCCGAATGGAGAAAGATAGATGTAGAGAGCGCGTTCACGCATACTCACGCTACAAATTAAACTCACGCACGTAACCCCCGAGGCGTCGTGTGCTCTGCACCCACAGGAACTAATGAGTGAGGCGAGCGAGCGAGCCGGTACGGAGATGATAAAGTCTCCCGCGATTCGTGCGGTAGAAGAGATCGAGTCAGGGTGAAATCATCAAATTCGCAAAGCCCCGGGTTATCTTTGCGAACAACATTTCCTTTTTCTTTCTTTTTTTTTTCGCTTTTTCTGGTTCTTCCTTTTTTGCCTTCGGCTGCAGGTTACTTCGATTCGCGACTCGCGTGCAACATGCTCGATACACGTATGTCGAGCACCGTAATTTCGTTTCGTCTCTTTTACGGAAAATAAAAAAATTCTTTTATTTTTATATTGAATCATTTAATTATCGAATGCGAGGTCTTTGATCATTCTTTTTTTTGTACTTTTATTGCCTTTGGCTGAGAATCTGGTGTGATTCGCGACTCGCGTGTGACTCACATGGGGCGGAAAATGACTCTACGAAGAGAAATTGATAAAGCAAACGACATTAAAAACGACAGTAGGAAAACATATGGTATTGTGCAAGATATCTTTTCACTTTTCATCGAAAGACGATTCTGAAAAACCGCAATTTCGGAAGTGTTAATTCTTTGGGTCAACCACCGTTCGATTCTCGAGCGCTATTAATTTTTATACAATTTCAAGTTATAATGAAAATAAAGAAATAATGGTCATACGATCATCAAAGTCGAGAAAGCACGAGACTTTGAAATAAAAAAATTGCCTCACGTTTCGTGTCTTGAGAATGCGATATCGAAAAGAAATGTTGCACTCCACGTTGGGATATCGAAAATTTAATTTATGCGTCTTATTTGTCGCGGATCGACTGCGGGTGGTAACGAATGTTTCGTTCGGTACACGACGCTATCCCGTCGCCTCCGCACCATTAACGTTATATACACTATATATTTTCATACTATAAAATTTCGTGAGTGAGTGTCCTCTCGTGCGTTCGCGCACGCTCCGTTCTCGAATTATTATTATACACACGCGGGCGAGGGAACATCAGCCACAGCGGCAGCGGAGATGCATTCGTTCGTTCGGTTCGAGGATTCGCAGCTCCCTCAACGCGAGCGGAACGGCGCGAATTGCCTCCTCGGAAATGTCTTCATCGATGGTAAATTCACCGCGATATAAATCAGTCGGGAGTACCTTGGGCCGCGTTGGCTCTTTCGTGGCATTGAAAAAAAAAAAAAAAAAAAAAAAAAAAAAAAGAAATTTTTTGCACGTCCCGCGTTCGCGCGCACGGTCATTCGCCACGTTTAGCCCAATGGGTTTGCACTCTTCGTCAAACACATCCGAGAGTTACTCGTCCTTTAACTTTGCTCATTCCTTATTATATATCGCTTTCGTTGTTCGAAGAGAAATGCCGCGAGAAGCCAGCGCTGATTTCGCGAAGCGTGTTCGCACCGTGGGTGGTTCGCATAGCCGACTAATAACTTCCGAATCTAATGTTTTATCGCGGATTTGGGAACCGTGTAGCAACAGTTTCGACGCATTTCTATTCGAGTTTTCTGTGTATCGGGAATTTTGAAATTTTTTTGCTATCGAGAGAAACTGCGGATTTTGCTCCATTTTTCAATCTTTTCGTTGTGTGGTATATTTTCATATTAAAAGTAATATCGAATAAAACGATATAATATTTTTTTTAAATTTATTACGTCGCGCTATTTCACCCCCGGAAGGCTCGAAAAAAAAGATCAGTGACTCTTCCGGCGGCCATCATTTTATTCTGTTCCGTAGCTTCTGAGAAAAAAAGCATTGCAGATTTACGCGAGTCTCGAGCCGTCCGATAGATGTATCCTCTCAATGCACCGTAATAGAGAATCATTTTTACAATTTTATCGAAGAGTCTAATGTTTGGCCCTCGTTTACTCGACGACGTCAAGGGTCCGACAATCGAAGTGGAAAATTGTAACGCAAACTTTTCGATAGAGCGTCCGTCCGGCAGGAATTTTGCCGGTTCTTTCTATTTATTTTCGTATAAGACACACAAGGTTACCGACCTGCGGATCATGAAAGGTACGCGAGGGATCGATACCGATTCCCATTGATTTCAAGGACCTTGTGAAGTGCGCAAATGCGTGCCACGAGAGTTTAGAAAAATCCTTTCAAAAGCCAAAAAAAAAGCGATCCTTTGAGAGCCTCGGGGCGGTCAGGTGCCACATGGCAGTGGTAGCGTCGCTCGGTTCTCTATCCCTACCCCGTGAAATTTATATTATGCGTCGTGCTCCCTTGGTTTCTCAGAAAACATTCTTTACCCGCAACGTTCGAGATCGCGTTAACAAAAAAATCTACGGAACTCTCACGATTTTTTTTTCTCATCACTTTCCCCCGCGCGAGCCGAGAAAAAGAAGAAGTTGTTGACTCAAGCGCGTGGCGAATCCGCCTCTCAAAACATCTCCCTTTCGTTCGGAGTATACACATGTATATAAAGCTATAGAAATATATATCTCTATTCGTGAGAAGAATAGAGGTTCGCGACGATCGTATTACGCCCACAACAAAACTAGATCGAATCTGTCGAAGCACATGTGTGTGTCCGTTCGCTTGACGAATTCATTGATTTTTTATAGAAAAAAAAAAAAAACCTTTTCACGATCACTTGCGTGTTTTTATTTGTCGACCGCGTTACGGTGCTTTCTGGATTTCTCGCGATGGGAAAGGCGAAGATCGAACAAGATTCGTTCTATACGATTAACCGACAAGAAAACGAATACCCGTCCGAATTTTTTTTTATCACCACAAAGCAATCGTTATTTTAAAGAGATATTTCCAGTTCGACAATAGAAAAGAAAGCCTCATAAAAACTGTATGACGAAGTTACGAATTTCTTTGAACAATGGTTCAGATGGTTTTCAAATTATTCGGACGGGAGCCGTGATTTGTTTATTTTTTTTTCATTATTCGTTCACTTTTCTTTTCGTAAAGTCCGAATCCCCCTAAGACGATGGGTCGACCGAGTGGAACTTCCTAACTTTCCGTCCTAGCGTGAAAACAATTTTTCATTTATGTAGAAAAAAAAAAAACGAAGATGTTGCTACAAGATAGAATGAGTAAGTAACTGGAAAAGAGAGTGGGAGCTCGAACGCCAGTCGCGATAATAGAATGCAAATTGACGGGGGCGCGTTTGGGCTCAACCGCGGGCCACGAGAGAACGTCTGGACTCACCGGGTTCTTTCGCAATGTAATTTCTCGTCACTACTTCAAATCCGATCGAGGCGCGACAGAGACGGAACTGACAGAGTTCGCTTTGAAGTTTGGCAAGAGGAAGAAAAAGGGTGAACTACGAACGACGAATGGATACAAGTCAAAATACAACAACCCTTCGAACAAAAAAAAAGAAAGTCCATGATTCGAAGCCGTCGAACATTGGAACAGACCATGACGGGGAGGAATGAAAAATGAGATATCAAAGAACGACGGTACGAAATCGTCGATCGAATAACTTACTACTATTGTAACCAAACTTATTTCACTGCGCGGCAGATGCAAATTGAGTCAACATAATGCATAAGAATTCTTCAAAAGGATGTAGGAGGAACATTGATTCTTTTCGCTTGTACACACACAAATAATTATGAACAAATTTTGGGCCCACTTCGCCCAAAAAAAGATAAGTGCTCCATACAGCTTTTTGTAATCGATACGTGAATCAATTTGCTCGACTCTCGAGGAAACAATCTCGTACCATTATAACCGCGTGTGTGTTGGAATGAAAACAAATCGCGGTACATTAGCTCCCTAATGAATAATCTATTTACATCATCCGATACAAAGTTTCAGCGTTGTATCAGAGAAATCTGCGAGGAACGTAATATTTGAAGGGATGAGAGGAGAAGGGAAGGATGCGTTGCTTAACGATATAAACTACCTCGGTCCACACTCACTCTCCCGTGGTTATACGATCCTCCCCCTCCTATGAGCACCAATAGATAAACACCTGCGCAGATTACACGAGCTATCTTCACTTCACTGAGCTCGAACTACGTAGGATGGGAGGTAGCGGGAAGCTTCGCGGGGGGGATGGCTTGCCCGGTCTATCCTCACGACCGTCGTTCACCGCAACGTCCGGGGTTTCCATAGGTGTATGCAATTTAACTAGTAATTTCCAACTTACATCGGCTCAACTTTGGGGGTAATGATGTGGTAGGTAAATTGCATCACACGACCGAGTTACGGAGTTATTGGACCCCGTGTTCACCAACGAGGACGACGACGACGGGCACGAAGACGACAACGGCGAGGACGAGAGGCCGGGAACCGATACCGATCGTCGAGGAGTACCCAGCCGGGAGATTTACCTCTTCCAGCATCCCCAACGTCATCCCGATACGCCTACGTCTCATACATACTACAGATATGCATCCCTGCGCCATAGCTATGCGAACCGGCAGCGCGTATCCCATCCACGATCAGAAATTCCCCAATGCAAATTGTTCCTATGAAAATACCTCTGACGTCTCGTGCCTTGAGCTTCCGCTCCTGGCACTCACTTGTACCGGTTCGTCATTAGTTTTCAAGTATCATCACTACATATTTTCGTGTATCGCATATACGCATTACAACGAGATTGATTCCGCGCGCAAAGGAGAATCTCGTTGGGAATACATTATTTTTAGAGGCCGGCTATGAGTATTTTGTTGTCCGGCAAATCGGCGTAATCGTGAAAGCTCATTTGACGACCGGCTGCGGAACCCGACTGGTATAGGTTCGGTTTTGAGCACATCGCTATAGGCGCTAGCGCGTAACGCCACTATAAAATCATTATAATAACCCGTGACTAGTCACATGCCATTACACGCGTCTCTCTTTCCGCAACGTTTTATTTTCGATTTTCCTTTTCGTTTTACTGTCTTTTGTTTTTTTCTCTCTTTCCGTCGTCCTACCGTTTCAACGGCGGCAGCCGAGCCACTTGGACACTTTACGCTCAATCTAATCAAACAGATAGGCCGTATCCTCTAGGCAAAATTAATTTTACACCCGGGCACTACGTGCAAACTCGAGATTTATCACTTCTCGCGTACGGCTATCGGTAAATACGTCATTAATTATTGGTGTACACTGGATACCGGGCTTCTATCCTATGCGTAGATACGTTCATAGCGCTCGACCGAATTAACATTCAAATTGGCCCCCCGAGCGACGAGTAGATGATTTTGAGATTATTTCGCGTGGGTGCCGTCCTCCTCCGCCTTCGTTACTGAGATTCTTAGTAGCGAGATTTTTCTCTTCTTCTTTTCTGCGGGAAGGCAGATTTATGGTAGGTATTTGTTATCGAACTTTTGAATCACCGATATGTTTTTTTTTTTTTCATTCCAACAGCGATCGAGGGGCGCGGGAGGGAAAGAGTCAGTCGTTTCTACTTTTGTAATTATCGTTATATAAATAGTGTTGCATTCCTTTTGTTGTATGGTTCTAACGCAAATATTTCATGGAATCGCATTGGAGGAACGGTAAATTTCTTTCCTTCGGATAACGAAACGAAAAAAAACCGTAAATTGCTATGGCAACGTAGAGGCAGGATTCCGGAAGTGAAGGAAAAGTGTTTTATAAGTTGACTTCGTGAGGCAAAGCAAATAGGCGCAACCGTCGAAGTTTTCCTTCTCGCTCCGCATGTCGATCGAGTCACGATTTCGACATAGGCGTGGTGGCCGGTTTTATACCCAGGGCTCTTGTCGGCTTTTGCGAATGTACCAAGAAGATGAACGGTTTGACCTCGCTCTCGTACAGAGTCGACGGTGTTCTACCATCGGCGAAAACGAGCTTTAACGGCTCGTTCGGCCGATCCGCGGCTTCGTGCGGCTTCCCAACCCGAGCGGACTTGTCGATGGTTTATGATTTGGAGCCATCTGCTCTAGGGAACGATCGTTCCTATCGATTACGTTCCACTGGAATCTCCTCGCTTTATAACTATAGCTTTCCGACTAGACCAAGCGGATGTTCGCTCGGCGGTAGACGCGAGTTTCCGGGACATATTTTACCAATTAAAAAGTGCTTCTTGCGCGGGTACCTCGGATAGAAAGGTGAGAAAATGTAAATCGTCCATTGAAAGAACAGCCAATGAATGGATAAAATTTCATTCGATGAGAATTGTCCTGAGCATGGCAATACAATGCACCGAATTCTTATTCTATCGAAATTTTATTATTTTGAATACCATTGTGAGGATTCCCTGACCTTGTATGCATTCCATTCGTAAAAAACGTATTTTTCAGACTTTTATCCCATCGCGAAATCTTCGAAATTCTCTCCGTAACTCACTTTTGGCTGGGAATTTCGCGATCTACCCTATTTCAAAATCATACGCAATCT
This sequence comes from Ischnus inquisitorius, assembly GCA_963924025.1. NCBI lineage: Eukaryota > Metazoa > Arthropoda > Insecta > Hymenoptera > Ichneumonidae > Ischnus > Ischnus inquisitorius. The sequence continues at coordinate 3,965,511 of OZ001245.1, forward strand.
TATGTGTGTATGAAAAAGTATATATTTAATTAGCTTAAACGTTGAAATGTGTGCTATGGATAACATTGTTCGACATACCCTTTCGCCTATCCATTCAATCGGTAAAACGCGTGTATTGCAGGGGTAACATTGTGCTTTCATTGGGTACCTCTTTTATTACTCCCAATTATTGAAAAATCCAGTGAATATTTGCACTCAAAGTAAATAGTATGCGAAGTTTAATTAGTTTTGAAATAATCATTCGGCGTTTCAGGCAATTTAATACAAATGATTGACGATCGTGACGATTTGGGTCCGTTTCAGTCCAGAAAAAAGTTGTTAAAAAACGACGTCGACCCAAAATAGGCTATTCGAACCCAAAACTTTCAAATGACAAAATGCATGAATCGCAAATCGGATAAATCACTCACGAATCCCCGCGATCAAAAACTAAAAACCCCGCATAAACGGACGAACAATTCTGAATCTGAAAGAACAGAAAGAAGATTCCAAAGCGCATCCACCGCTACTCTAGCGAAGTCGAAGAATCTTCATCTTCATCTCCTTCGTATAGCCATCTCTTCAACTCCGAAAGTAGCCAACTTCAAGAAGCCCACCAAAGTAGCAAGACCAACGAGAAGATTCGCAAAAGAAGACGAGGCAGAGCTCGCAGAAGCAGAGCCAGTAGCTTCCATCCACTTCGTCTTTCTCGTCGTCGTTGTAGTACCCTCGAAGGGGGAGTTAGAAATTCATCTCGCTCTTGTTCCCTCGGTAACTCCTATCTCGCTTCAGCCGGCCTCCGTAGAAGGGGAATCGATCGTTGGTGCGCAGACTCTGGGGTCGGTTGGTGTATCCATATATCGTATGCTCGATGGAACGAAGGGGCTGGTGGACGTGGATTTCTCGTCGCGTGGGTGGGGACGTCGTGGCGGTCCACGAAGGGGGCCCATCTCGCTTTCGCTTCTGGTCTCGTCACCGATTCTCTCTCTCTCCGGTCGTGTGTTGTCTGTACATACACCGGTGCGCTTTCGCCAAGTTATAGCAGAGTAGAAGGGAACACACATAGGCATAGCGGGCGGGGGTGTGGTATGAACGTGGCAGCCCGACGAGCCCGCGCGCTCAGCCGGCTCTCGCTCTTGTGTACGACGTTCGTAATCGGCGTACGGAATAGGACGGGCGGGGGTTGAGCGCCCGGCAAAGGGGGGAAAGAGAGATTCACCGTGGAAAGAGGGAGGAATACGAGGAGTAACGGAGACGAGAATAGAACGAGTGCGCCGATCCGGCGAGTGGAGGCTGTACACGTAGAAGAGATGTATCTATTCGTTGCTCTATACACATACCCACCATGCGCGGCACCGGTACACTTGGAAACACAGCCCCGCGGTATACGGAGGGCGAGGAACGAGGAGGGGGCGAGTGAGACGGACTGTCTATGATTCAGGGAAAAGCGCTCGTTGGTCGAAGGGAGATAGGGAAACCGGGTTGGTACATGCGAAACGGGCAAACTCGCGAGAGAGCAACGAAGAGATGCTGATTCTGATGCTGCGACTGGAGGCGGTACCCCAGCGTCAACCCCCGGCGGCGGGGGCGCCACGGCGCCTCTCGCCTCGAGCGCAGTGCGACGTCGCGACGCGCCACGTGCGGTCCTCGGCAATACACACCACCCGAATATTATCGTCGTATCGTATCGTATCAACGTATAAAATCGTCACTAATATCATAACGTCATACTTAACCGTTTACCGCGATTTCACTTCTTCTCTTTGACAATTCGCCGCTCACGCGACAAAGAGGGGAGAGGGGTGCAACAACAATCGACAACGGGGCATCGCCGTATCGCGACGTTTGCGTATGTTCCGCAATACCGACACGCGTGCCGAGCAACCGGCGAGAGAAGAGAAAGCAAGGCACATCGTCAGTATCGTTCAAGCGGGAGACTCGTACACGCGCGCGCGCGGCTACCAGACAGTTTCTTATTAGAAGTAAACCGAGGATTTTAGTTCGATCGGAGGGTTGGTTGCTTTGGTGAATTACCGGAGGACAATCGTGAACGATTGTTCACGATTCTCGATTTGTCGAGACACGACGAGTGAACGAAAAAATCGAATAATACACGGGAGCAACGAGTGAGAAAAGGGGGCGGGAGGGGGGTGGGGGTACGAGAGTGGGAAAGGAAAGATTTCGGAGGAGGGTGGGAGATAACACGGAAGGATAGAAGAGATAACTCAATTTTACTCTCGATGTCGCTCGACGTGTCGCTGACGGCTGTTTATCATTTTTTCTACCCCACCCACGACGACTTCGATATTCGGGCGTAGAGTGAACATTTTATTGCCGACGGATTACTTGTTATTTTTTTATTTACCTCGCGTTGTGATTGCATTGGAAGGATTTTTGGAAGAATTCGATTGAGGTGTCGTTGTTTTTTTTTCTGGCGAGGGTGAGATTAGAGGGGATTAAGGCGATAGTGCGCCGAAATTCATGAAGGCGTCTTCGGTGTGACATTGATCGTCGGCTTCGAGTATCATTGATTGTGCGGATAAGGGTGAGTTGTCTCGGAACAATTATGATTTGAAAAATCTTCGGGACACCCAGATAAGTTGTTCGCAACAGGCAGGGACGGTTCCCGCATTTTAGACACGCAGTGCACATTTTCGTAGACCCGGTGTTTTGATCTATGACTCAATGACATTTGCGTTGTTGATTAAAATTTGTTAACTGCCCACAGTTTTGCTCGTGAGAAAATTGATTCACACAATTTTTTGTGTATAATGAGTGGAGGTCGACAAATAACCTTGAAATAGCGAGAGGCAATATTTGAATTGCATTGTTGAACTGTATTCGTATGTCAATTTGCGGCCGCACGAGGCCGAAGTCGGAAGTTATTCATGGAAGTCACTGTAGTCACATTGGAAACAAAAATGAAATGTTCCTCTTTTTCGGAGAATTTTACATAGAAACTCTTGATAGAGGTAAAAAAATTGAATAATTTTCTGTCTTCGTCAACCTTGAACAACTCTTTAATGCGCAAAGCGTGTTTAGGCCATCGGCAATTATTTTCAAAAACACGTTCGGCCTTACGAAAAAAGAAATGATATTCGTTTTTTTTTGTATTAAAAAGCTTAATGTAGGATTAACGAAAAAATTATTGTGGTCCATATTTGACGATGAGTAATTGTAAAATGATGCGCCTGTGCATGAATAAACCAACGTCGGAATAAATAAATGTAGGAAAATCTTTGTTTTTTTCAAGATTTATTTTCATCGAATGATACGAATGAGCAGAAAAAACTTCGCATCTTCAGCTCTATCCCCGTCTCTGGCCGTTTGCCTCTGTTGGTATGGCGGGTGAGGAAAGTTTTTGCAATTAGAAGACGCGCGATTGTCGCCCGTTCTCCGGGACGCGTCCCTCTTCCCCATGGGGGAGTCGTATTTAACTTTACTTAATGAAGTTTTTGGGGTTTTCGCGTTGACGGATAACCCTGGGGATTTCTGGGCAACACCGCCATCACCCGCTCGACCAACTTGAGCTTTTTTTTTGAGAAGCGCTAATTTCGCTACAACAACCCGGCATTATGAACTTATTTTATTTTGTTCGTTCGCCGGTTACAAAAAGTAGTGAACACATCGTGTTTATCGCCAAATAAATTGATAAAAATATTTCGTTCCTTTCTTTAATGAAAAAGACTAAAGAATCATTGAAAGGAAAGGTCGAGGCAAAATATTGAAATGCTCGATGAGGTCCAAAAATACTAAAACATCTCATTAATCTGATGATGCATATTTTTCTGTTACAGGTTTTTCCCAATTTCGCGCGGATCTTCGTATCAAAAAATGACGTCGACCAGTATATTCGTGACGGGTACGTGAGTGTTCGACATCGTATCCTCGATTGTCGGTTTATTCTGTTTCGTGTTCGAGAAAAAAAATCACCCTGAATCGTTGCGCGTTTGAAAGATCCACAAGACGTCAGACATCACGGCGGCTTCAACGAACAGCGTCATCAATAACGATAACATCGGCGACTCCAACAACAACATGTCCTATCTCGCCCTGGACTCGAACGCCTGGCAGGTGGGTGACTCATATTTTCGTTTATCAAGGAAGTACGACTTTGAGTGGCAATTCAATTTCGCGTAGTCAGTGTAAAACTGTCTTTTTTAAAGGTCCTTCAGGGCAGAAGCAAAAACCAGATTTTCATTCCATTTCGTTTATATAAACGCTGCGAACAATTTACCAAATGAAAACAAGCATTTGGGAAAAGAAAATAATAATTTTCGATGTTAGACAATTATCTCCAAAAAAAACTCAATAACAAATTATTTTCAAACTGCTCAAAGACCGCAGTTGAACCGAGATTTCATGACAATATTAAAATGTCAAATCCGCAACTCGAAGTTGATTCAATAGTCTTATTTCCTCAAATCTTTTTTGCGCTTTGATTCTCCGCTTTGATAGCCAACGAGGAGGTTCATTGTCGTGAATTGAATTTCCATTGTTCCCCGGGCTTTTACTTATAAATGCCACGCGTTGTTGTGCAAAGCGGCGATAAACTCTTCACCAAACTACCCGTCGTCGCTTCTTCGCTTGAGACTCCCTGAATCGGAATCCGCAAGAAGCCGGTCCGGGCTCATCGGGAGACTGGTCGCCGTAATATAGTTACCGGGAACGAAGAAAAATATCCGGAAACTAGCTTCGCGCCGGCCCCGGTTATTCGGTTAGAGCGGTTATCCCGGCACGTTTGCGAATGGGCTTTGCTTTTCTCAGCAAAATCGCAAACAAGAAACCGTCTACGAGAAATATTATGTTTTCGTGGTTACCTACTTATTCCTTTGTATGTTCACAAACATTTGAATTGTCAGACGATGACATTGAAATTTAATATTACCTTCCCACTAACGTTAATTCAGACATTTCGGAATTTAGGAATTCATCGAATATTTTCGGATAAAAGTAGTATTTAAAAAAAAGATAAAGGGAGACTCGATATTCAAAACCGGAATCCACGTTTTTTAAGCTTGCAATATGCAATATTTGAACTTTGTTCCCACATGGCTAAAATAGTGAAAAAAACATACGAAAAAACGTAAAAATGACTATCGTTTTTGTAGCGAAATGCCAGGCAAGCGTATCCGCTACCGTATGGCACTCTGATAATTCCCGCTGTCGCATTCCACCCCTGGTGTCCGTTAAACCTTCACGACGGGAAATCAGGGACCGGAAATGTCGTGATCTCGGGTGATTTTGACCCGTCCGTTCCCAGGAAACGAAATTATCCAACTCTAGACAAATTGGATCTTTCTCTCTCTCCCTCTCTCGTGAATTCGCTCGCTCGTGCGAGAACGAGCTTTTGGGCACGGTTATTTCTTTCCGAACGTTAACGCGGGCGGGTTTGTTTCCACACGTTGTTCACGTAGCCGTAGAGTCAACGAGGGCGAGCGTTATGCGGTCGATGAATCGAGTGGTCCTTGGATCATTGTGATCTATTGCCCGTACACAAGTGGGGGGGCTCTCGGAACCAAAAAGGGTATTTGCACATTTTCCAATAAAGCATGATCCAGTCGCGTGGCGAAGCCGAGTGGCGGTTCGTGTCTTTGCTCGGAATAACAAGGGTCCGCAGGGGGTGAAAGATGCACACGGATATAGATAAACCAAGCACGCTCACGCTTGGGATTAATACTTCTCTACCGCAGCCGTCTGGAAGCAAACTTGTCGACGGGATCGGGAGCGCATAGTTCTATGCGGCGTGGGAGCAATGGAATGGATATATTTTTGTGACGAATCGAAACCAACGAGTTTTCAAAGTTTGAGCTACACCTAACTGAGAGTCCATACCTCGTACTTGAGCTCGAAAAATTCCTCTAAAAATATTTGTTGCATTTTCATTTGCTGAGGGGGGGTCCAATTTAAGGCGGAAGATATTTCAAGCCAGGAATTTACAACAATAACCAAACCTTGACCAATCACGGCATGAATAAACCGGCAATGATAGTTTCGACATAAAATCACGCGATTCGATATTATATCGAGATAACATGTTCAAGAGATTTTCAGCTTGTTTCTTCTTGTGTGGAATCCTTCCGCTTCATCAACTTCACGAATTCGAGAATTCGATCTTTGGCCATTTGCTTCGATGAAAAAGACATATTTCTTCGGCTTAATACGTGATTCACGGTTTTGCATGGCCACACGGTAAAGCGGCGGTAGATTGAGAGGGGAAAACAGTTGGTGGCCGACATCAAAAAACCCCGACGCACTTCAAAGTTAACGCAGTGATACGGCTTGTCTCCCTCGCACTCGCGGATTCGCTTCTTTTTTTTCGGTCGCTCGTTCGTTCCAAACGGGGACTTGGAAGCCCGTCGGCTCTACGGCAAGGGTGAACGAAAAATAAATGATACCTGAATTAGTGTAATCGCGTGATGGTTTGCAAGGGAAATAGTCTGACGGATGGGTGAACCTCCGCGCGGGGGCCTCTCTTGGTACACCGGATGGAAAATTGTAGGGGACGACAAATTGCGTTTCAATTTCATTTTGGTTTGAAATAACCGTCATGGCGGTGCCGTAAGGAAGGGTGGAGGCAACGGTGTCATGCACATGTCGAATGACGAAGGGATGGAACGATTCTTTATCTTGTGATCTGTATAAATTCGAATTGTCATTAGTTCTAGAGCGAAACGACGAGAAAAAAAAAATTGTCGCAGCAGAAATACTTTTTCCTTCTTCGAAAGTAATACTTTGGAGACTTTCTTCGTTTTGCTATCGTCAAGAAGAAACGTTGAAAAAAAAATGTTACTCCTAATATTTAATCTTGGGGATTTAGTTAACACGATCATTATTACCAACAAAAAATCATATGGAATAAAAGAAAATGTTTCTTTTTTATTCCATAAGAATAAATCGCCCAAAATCGTCGTAGCTCCATTTCAGGTTTCTGAATAAATCATGATTGTCCCGCCCGGTCTGTCCAACACGGTGTTTCAACCGCCAACGATATCCCGTTGTTTAAGCGCGATGACAATGCAAGCCGCCACCAGGAGCGACATGCCCTCTCGGTAGGTTTGCTGTAACGCGGAGCCACCCTGACGGGTCCATTAAAATGAATATATCCTCGAGGTTCCCTTCGATACAATGAAGGGGGGTAGACTTTGCGCATGGACACCGAGCGATGCAGGAAACACACTTCATCCAACCAGTGTCGACTGTCGACAATCTTTAATAATGCATAAGACAAATTCGTGCTTAACCTACCCTTTCGCTCACATCCCGCAAACCGCGACTTCATCGTTCTCGGTAGCTGCGCTCACAGCGTCATCGTCCCGTCCCAAATGTTCTAGCATGAAAAAAAAAATGTCAAAATTAAAAAAACCTTGGCAAAGTAAAAGAAAGCCGAGATCACTTCATTCGGCCGTCAGTGAGTCCGCGAAGCTTGATCAGTCACCAAATGCCTCCAGTTTTTTCGTCCTCCATTCCGTAAGACAGTGGAGACGAAATATGAGGGAAAAACTGGAGAGGTAGAAAAAAAAATGTGAAGGGTCTCGAAGAGTCCGAGAGAGATAGATGCACGACGGAGATGTACCGAGCGCAAGCGGAAAAGAAAGAGAAGGGGCGGAACTTCGCGAGAGAGGCTTCAAGCTGAGCTCTGTCACACCCTCCTTTGTTCTGCCCTTTTGCGAAAGACAAACCGTTACACAGAAGGCCTCATCGTAGTTGTAACATTTTTTTCTTCTCATCTCTTTTTCTTTTTTACTCACAAAGAGAAGTAATGACTAGTCCAGTGTTCAACTAATATTTGCTTCAAACTTGGTTTTTTTTTTAGAGATTTTTTTCAACTACTCGCGTATGTTTCGGTATGTTGGTTTTTCGTTTTCGTTCGTTTTTTTTTTTTTTTTTTTTTTTCGTAATTTTTACTCAAGACAGAGAAGAGCCGGCCTTTGTTATGAGAAGCTAGACGAGACGCGAAGACCGTTGACACAGCAAATTCTGTGCGCCACTCGACAAGTGCGCACTGCGAGCATACAGACATAACTGTCCAACATTGGAACGACGAAAGGTGGACTTGCCTCGAAGATACGACGAAGCACCCGACGTTAAAGACGCAACGGGGAACGGTACCCGGGTTGAGCTCCGTCTGAACGAGACACTGCGACCCTTACGTACGTAAGGTGTATATTTATTCTCTACGCACTGAGAGTGCTTTTTGTCTCGTTAGCGTCGTAGACTAAACGGGCACAAAGAGCTTTCGCTGCTCAAAGAGGCGCGATGGAATCTAGAAAAGACCGTACGAACGTCAGTCAACTTCTTTCGTCGTCGTGAAATATTCTCGGGATTCGGACTTTCGAGAAAAATGCATCTTTCAATCGCGAAGTTTGAACATTATTTTATATACAATTATTTTTTCATAAGAGTATCGTGAAAAATGTATGCAATTAACAAGTATACGATTCCTCAGGCTATTTACGTTATCTTCAGGGTATGAAGTTTATTTATAATTATGATCCTAAAAATTGCGAGGGAATCAAATATTTTTGACAAAATTCACATCTACTAACAGTAATTGAACAAAATGATAGTTTCATGTTTTCTCCGAAATCTCAGCTTAACAGCTCCAAGTATTCTCAATTTACAAGGTTTTACAATTTTCGTCGCTGAAACACCCATACACAGAAATACGTCCGGACATTGAATCTAATTTGAAGTTTTACCTTTTCAACTGTTCCAAACTCGTTTTTACTGGAAATGTAAAAAAAAACGAAAAAAAGAAAGCAGCCTTTCTGAAGAAGAAGGAAACAAATAATCAAATAATTGAAAAAGGTTTTTGTACAAATGCGGCCGCTCGAAGTCAAATCGTTTGTATCTGCGTAAACACTTGCACGAAAGCTTTCGTATTTAGAATTGGTTTCAGACACGAGTCGAGTCAAAGCGGGGATTTAAAATATACTCCAGTTGATCGAAGTGCGTTAGAGTCGCATAGAGGGTTCGAGGGTTCGAGGGTCCACCCTAAACCGAGCGGTCGGTTCGTTTGGTTCGTGAAGGTGCGGTACGGTCGCTGGTGTTGGTGATGGTGGTTGCCGAGCGAAGGGAACCCGGCTCACAAACTCTGTATGTTTCGTCACATCCTTGTCGTCCTGTTCGAGAAACGCCTGGCAGTGGTGGTGCGGTGAAATCGAGTTAGACAAATTAACCATGAAATAGACTCCCTTGGCTGTTGCTAGGCTTGCCCTTGCGCACGGTACGTGTCTCTGTATACACGTATACGTCGCACGTACAGTTGGTCGTTGTAACGCAAGGGAGGATCTTCTCTATCCTCGGTTCTATCTCGCTCGAACCCAGTGCTAGTTGCACGCTCTCGCCGGTTGGTACGGGGGATAATCCGGGGAACCACTTACCGGTCCCTTGGGTCATCTCGCCTCGAGCTTTTGGCGGCTCTTGTAACCGACCGGAGACACTGCTCGTCGGACGTCTTTAGGGCAAAGCCAGAAGAAAACCGTCGTCAGAATTTCTGTTGTGTAAGGCAATACGCGCGCAGTCGTTGGCATCGAAAAATTCGTCGACAAAGCTTGCGAAGTACAGGATCTCACGTAATACGAAAAAGAAGCTCTTTGGGATTCAGGTCACTAACGTATGTGACCTCGATAGTGAAAACTTCGCTAACGATACTTGCTCTAGACGTCCATTACATTTTGCTTCGATTTACATGTTGAGTATCAAATATTGGAGCTGTTTTTCTCAAGATTTCAATTGATTTGCCGATGTAACGTTTAGAAATTGATTGAAATGTATATTCATTATTTTTTTACTATTTGATTTCCGTTTTAACGCAGTCTAAAAAATTAAAAATTGAACGACAATAATTGTCCGGTATATTGTATTACCAAGATATATTGATATAATTTTGGCATCTTAATTCTCAAGACAAAGCGAATGAGAATTCCTACTTTTGCCGTCATTGACAAATAAGAAGACGAAGGTCGAGGGGAAAGGGCGAAGCAAAAAAAGATGAAAAACGATAAGAAAGAAGGAGCGAGTTGAGCGAAGACCTTTTTCTCATTAGCGGCACTTTGAACCGACCCGCCCACAGTTATGACAAACTAGATTAATTTGGTCGGGTTCGCAAAACGAAAAATAAAAAGAAGCGTCGAAGTCCTTCGAGTCGGTTGCAGCCCCGACGAGTGTTCCCGTGCGCCGATCGTTTATTACAAAGTTACAACTGTCAGCCGAATTCCTTTCGCACCTGTTCGCGAAGAAGTCGAAGCCGCCGAGAAGGCCGAGGAGGGGCGGTTGCGATTTGTCAGCTCTCAATCGCAACTCTGAGCGGCGCGACGACAGACGTCACGCGTGCTCAACTCTCTCGCCACTCGGTTTTGTAAGCACTTCGGCAACTCCTCGAGTCCGTCCAATCCCCGTTTCGGCCTCGTAGGGTCTCGTCATTGTCCTTTGTATCGCACCCGTAACTCCGCTCTCGCTCACAGCAAACGAAAAAAAAAAAGCTTCGGAGCACAAAGGTCTCGCATAAATATTTTAGCACTCTTCACTTTCGAATCTGAAACTGAATCAAGGAAGTTATCGGTTTTTTTGTATTGGTGTGAAGAAAAAAAACCGAAATTTTCTTTTTCTAGACAGAAATTTTGTTGCCAATTTTTGTTGCTGATAAAAAATGTTCGCAATTTGTTGTCCAAACACTCACTTCATGGCTCATGGAACAGATGGGGAGTTCGGCAATAAAAAAAAAAAAATCGCAAGAATAAAATCGATCATCCCTTCCTTGATCTTTTTCGTTAGTCACAAATCTGTTTCGGCGCTGAAGTAAATTACTTTTTTTTTAATATACCACGCGAAGGGGGCTCCGTAGACAAATTCGCTGGTGTATATATATTTTTTCTATCTCACAGTCCTTTGATATTCCGCTCGGTCGATAAAAAATCGATTATTGTCCATCGCATAACTGAGTCGCTCGGTTCCCCTTCGGCCACGATGATTGGATCATAATCGTGCGGGAGTGTCGAGGGTATTGATATTAGTAGATTCGGAGAGTCGCGGATTAAGCGCGGACTCTATCGCCCGGTGGTCCGAGGATCCTCGTAAACGAGCGACTCGCGATGATGACTTTCGTGGCCTTTCTCGTTCGAGAGAGCGGACTCGTTTTCGTTGTAAAAATTTCGATCGGGTTAAAGATATTCAGAAGGTACAGGGGCGCGCTCGCGCGAACGATTTGCCTTCCTCTCGTGGCGCGCGGGTGGAGAGAGGAATGCTCGGCAAAGCCGCGAAGGAAAAAGGGAAGGCGCAAAGGCGGAGAGAAGGGGAGTTTATAACTCACGTCAGGCAGGTAATTAGCCGCTTTTGCCCAGCTGTAATGGACCCGGCGCGCTAAGCCACTAAGCGAAAGACCCTTAACTTATTTAAATGAACCGGTAACCCATGTCCATGTCCAACCGGGGCGAAAGAGAGCGGCTCAAACACGCGTAGCAGACGCGAAGAGGCAATATAGAAAAACCATTTATATTAAGCCACTATTCCGCATTCAACCCCTCCCCCCACCTGAGACGAGACTCGCTTTATTCTATTTCCAATCACGTTTCTTTGCTCTCGTTTTTCCTTTTTTTATTTCTCTTGTTGCTCTGGCTAATTTTGATTGAAACCATTTTTTTTCGTAAATTTTTCTGATAATCTTCGAACTTCTCTTAGATTCTAATTTTAGTAATTTTGTTCAAAATGAATTCGTTTCAATATGAAAAACATGTTTGTCGAATTTTTATGTTCTTTATACATGACATTTTTTAAATGAGCTTATGGTGTTTTTTTTTCACTCTTCCCAAAGAGTGCAAAGAAGTAGTGGAATCGCTTATTGATTTTATGTCGAGGCTCGCAAAAGTGTGATTTGAATTTTGATTGCGGGCTCGATTGTCGTCTTGAACACAGAGAGAGAGAGAGAGAGAGAGAGAGAGGGCGTGAGTGAGAACGAGAAAGAGAGGTCGAGCATAGCAGAGGTGGAGAAACGAGATCGCGTAACAGGATAGTGCACGCTTTGCCAGATTCACAAGGGCCCTTCAGGCCGAGCTTACTCGACTAGAAAATTGAAGGAATATACGTTTTAAAGTGGCAAAGTGAAAGCGCCGAGCTCTTCCCTATACTCACGGTAACGCGCGCATGACCGGCCAAGAAAACACCATACGTAACCGTTCTTCCGATCGTATCTTTGTGATTTTATAACTAGATAAATAGAAAAACGAGAAAAAAATAGTTCAATCGTAAACGCGAGAGTTTTCGTTTTTATTCGTCGATTAATGGAGTTCTTTTCAGATTTTTATTTAAACGATGAAGTAAAAAGTACTATCGGTTTTTTGAGTGAATATTTTTCTCTAGATTTTGGTTTGCTCGACCCTCTCGCTTTGAACATCTGTAAACGCTTTTTTTACGGCCACGATAACATGTTGCGAACAAGGAGGGATACGTGCGCCTCGCCCGCAGCTGCGACGAAATGAGACGAGCAAAAAAAATATTAAAAAAAATTAGAGGAGAAAAAGTGCAACGTGTAGGCGTGTGTATATTTCGTAGACGAAAGTTTCTAAGATGATTACGATCTTCCGCGTCGTATTATAATTCGATAATGATACGACGCGAGAGGGTCCCCGCGAGAGAGCCAACGGAGAGGACCGAATTTTTTTTACTATAAAAAGATGCTAATAGCGGAGAGTTAGTCGTGTACCCAAGATCACTATAATCTTGTCCTAAGCTTTTGAGATATTCGCGAAAAAATAATAATGATAATAATAATAAAAATGGGTATTAAAACATCATCACAGCGAGAAAGAGCCCAAAAACTCTCTCTCGGCGCTATCGCGGCGAAGAATCGCGTAACGTTACACCGCCGGTACCACATTAAACTTTTGGAACTCGGGCCGTGCTTTCGTATTCGTCTTGTCAAAATGTAACTTTTTTTTTTACAAAGTTTGAAAAAACCCTTTCACCCTCTTTCCCTAAATTTGGTCATCATTCGACGAAGCAATTTCCGCGAAATTTCGTGAAGAATTCTCTGTCGTCATTTCGAATATTAGTGGCTAAGAAAAAATCGAAGGTATTAATATTTGAGATATAGATTTTTTAAATCTTGTCTTCATTTTTCATAGACTTGTCGTTTAATGAATTGTGATACAATAATAATATAAACAAAAAATGATCTTTTTCATACAAAAAAAATGTTAATTTCAACTTATTAATTTTTTCTGAAAAATTAATTTTCGGAGTTATTATATTTTTGTCAGAATCGCATTAATGAAAACTTTCAAACTGAAATCTTCGGTTCCTTCGTCACAATTTTGAGCTACTATCCATTGACCGTTGAGGCGCGTTTCTAGCAGCAATCACTTTGATGCTACGCGCAACAGTTGATGAGTATTTAATAAAAGACGCGAGACAGACAAACACAGAAATATTCTCCGCGTAATAACTTCGGACGCGCGAGCAACGCGAAGGGCCGTGCTCAGTCTTAACCGCGCGGCAATAAACATTCGTACATCCATATATTCACCGAGTAAATTGAAGAATAACCCGTGTAACATAAACACAGTTTTCAAGGATTCCGTCAGTGTTCCGTAATCTCCTTCTTTTATTCTTCGAATTATTATTCCCGGGAGTAGTGTTGGGGAAGGGGGGGGGCGATACATTGAGGGAGTTGGTGAAAGTTTTCGAGCAATCCGTGTGTTAGCTCAAAGCGCCGGCGAAGTCTAACGAGAGGGCGAGAGAGTTAGAACTGGGAATACACAACTTCCCGAGTTTCACGTTTCGCCGGTACCCGATTACTTCCGTCCACGTACCGAATCAATAAATCGCTGGAGTTGTGTATCAGGCTTTCCACGTTGAGCGTTTCGTCAAATTATTCGGTCCCTGAATATTTCGGTACTTTCGAAAAATTCCATTCGAGTCTACTGTAAAATCTGGAAAACAATGTCAAAGAATAAAATGACATAAATAAAAAGTTGACAATATGGAAAAACGACGCTAGGCGAGAACTTGGAGTTTATTTTTCGAATGTCTATGTTTTACGTATGCAAAATAATTTTTTTTTACTTTACTCCGTAATTAATTTAACGTCTTTACCCGTTGAAGTCACCCTCGGACTCGAAATATTTTTGCAATACCTACTTTGTTCAGATAGAAGTAAAATCGATTCGGTCTCAATACGATTATTTGGAGAGCCCAAAGAAATATGGCTATAACTGTGTTTTTTTTTCGTTCATCCAAACGCTGTACCGTTTATTTAGAATTTAACGCAAAATTTCTATCGACACAGAGGCAGCTTGCGTGAACGGTTATGCAAGCAGAACTAACATGGCACTGGAGTTTGCGGAGAAAATTGGCGTGATGAACAATTTTGTGGGTGTTTTTTTTGTTTGTGGGTATCGTTAAACAAACTCTCGGAGTGCGGATATATCTCGTTCGTTTGCACCCACTCCCGTGATCCGAAAGTCGAAGTTGCAACCCTTCTTCTTTCTTATTGTTGCTTTTTTTCTCATTCCCCTCTTCCTTCGGCTGTCTCGCTCGCCCTCTCCTAATATCTCGTGGCTCCAATTAGTTCTGAATGTCGGACCGTCCGTCCGTTAGTTCGTCCGAGGCCGATGGTGTGTGCCGTTCGTTCGGCGATCTTTCTCGTACGAGCGCCCCCTCAGCTTCATTAAGAAACGGTAATGCGTTTTGTTTCTCTCATCCTCATCCTCCGCCTCGTTCACTCTTCGCGTCGTCGTACCGAATGAAACGAGCTGGTATACTACCGCTATACTTTACAAGTCGAAAAGGGGCCCCTCCGCGTCGAGATGGGGACCTATACGGTCCGCGTTCTCGCTCTTTTAATAATCCCGCTCTCATAGCCCATACAACTCGCTCGGCTTCGTTCTGAGATTTATTATTTTCGGACTATATAGCGCAACGTTGCGCTCGGCCGTTGCTTCTGCTACGAGCATGGGTATGTCCGTATGCGTCCGTCGCGACGCTCGACTCTTCTTCGTTTGTCTTCTATGTCGAGTTTGTTTTTCTTTTATTTTTTTACATTTTTTTTCTCGAATCGTCCCTTGAATTTCGCCGACGAGCAAATTCATTCGCGCAACGTCAAAACTCTTCGGTTTTTGTGTCGGACGAGAGACAATGAATTTGGGTGGTAATACGATAAGTCGATGAAATTCCGCGATACTCGTCGACGCGCTCGGCAAGTTTCGAAATTTATAACGTTCGTCGTAACCCGAGAAAGACTCGGGAACGCGTTTACCGCGAGGGGGACCTTTGGCTGTACGGTTGTTATAGACGCTGTACGCACAATCCACGATAAATCATCGAGCCTCGGAATCCTTTAGCCTAATGAGTTTTTAGTGTGCTCTCGCGGGCCCTCGCGTTTCTCGCTTGACTCGTTGCCTCCGTGCGTCACCGAATGGTCTTTAAAGAACTCTCGGAAGCGCGCGTAGACTATCGGGGAAACCATTCATTTTAGCCTTTAATCAATTCGTCAATGGGAGGTTCCGGACCGAAAAGAAAATACCGGGATTCTTGTGGACAAATAAAACCCGATAATTGACCCTACGGTTGACTACTCGATCGGAGGTTCAAATACGTTGAATTTCTTCTTTGTTTTTAAGATCTGCTCTTTTCCACCAAACCTATGGAAAAAAGCGCATCCAAGCTCTCGGGAAGCGTTCAATTAGGAATGAACATTTTTCAATACTAGTATATATGAAATGATCATTTTATTGTATTGAATTATAGTTTTTTTAAGCGTGGATCGTTAAAAATAACTTAGGGGTCTTATTAGGCCTTTTTTGCCATGCTGGAAGTACTCTTCCGTATAAATATTCAATATAGACAAGCGATATACAAATGTTTATAGAATGAATATCAACATTTAATTTATATAAATTTAAAAAACTTATTTCACATTCCTTCCAATGATCTTGACACAAAAAAGAAATATGCCCCCAACGAATGCGACCGCCCAGCTCGTCGCGAACGAGTTTTATCAATAAATTTCGGTAGTGACCAAAACAAGATTACGTAATTGGATTCCCGTGAGTTCGAGAGTCCTCTCGTGGAAAGACTCTCGTGAAAGATCGAGTGGTCAGCGGAAGGTCGAGTCTCTCTTTTCTCCTCGAGAGCCCAAAGAGAGGTCTCGAACCCTCTCACCGAGGTGTTCGCGCGCATCGGGAAGGGAGGCAAGCGCGATTTCCGAACGGAGGCTCGTACGGGAGTCGTGAGCTCGCCACGGGGGTCGCGGTACCCCGCGGGGCTTCAACTCCGACACCTTCGTTCTCTATCCTTTTCTCTCGTTCCGCGTTCCTCGAACGTCTCCCTTTCTTTCGCGTCGTGCCGCTTAACCGTTCCATGACGGATGTGCATGCTGAATGACTCCGGCCGCTTTGACTCTCCCTCCGATTACTTCTATTTTGCTCGATAGAGTTCTGTTTAGACTGCCGATCGGTCACGCTGCCAAGACGCCGGAACCTCCGTTTCTAATGGCCAAAAAAAATTCCACAGCGCATATATATCAATATATATTGTCTTTTTCTCAATTTCTTCCGCAACGACTCTCGCATTGCGCGTTTTTTTCTTCGTCCTGTTCTCGCGAGCGAAGGTAGACGGTTCTATTAAGGTACACACGTTCCCCGGTGTGGCCCCCTCCCGACGTTGTTGGCTTCACGGCTAACGGGGCGTAGGGTCAGCCCTGTAATTAACCGGTAGCTCTTTTACTCGTTGGTCCGCGAGTGAGACGAGGAGAATTTCGAACGAGCGAAAACGTTATAGTCATCGAGGGAGAGAGAAGATAAACCGCGGGACCGAGTTAAGAAGCCCAACGGCTGAGAGAACACGGGGCCCTGCGCTCCCGGGCTCCGTTTATTGGCCGCTTATTGGTTATTTTTGGCCGGGTCCGCCTCCGGCATCAACGCTGCGAAGAGGCCCCGAGGGCATCCGGAAAACGGAAGTACCATCCAACAGATCGAGTCTTCGGCTCGCAGTGAGGCTCGCCGTCTCGCTCGCTTCAACGGCAGCGCATCCGCGATCTTCGCAAACGCGTGCTCGCGTGCCGACCGCGGAACCGCAACCCGACCCCCCCCCCCGGCTCTCACCTCGCGAAAATACCGTCCCCCTTTCTCCCTCGAGGTGCTCGTGAAATATCTCAATGACACGTGCCTCTTGTCGGTCGAATCCACGGGTTTTTTTCTTTTCGCTAGTTTACGCATTACGTGTGGAGTGTGGAGTTATCGTCGATACGGGGCTTGAGGATTTTGGCGACGCTTCTTTCATTCAATTTTTTTTCAATTCGATGATTTATCAGGCTCTGAGCGTTGATAACGAACAATACCTTTCGGCGCTTTATACAGATTATTTTTTGCCAATTTATAATATACAACTCATTTTTTTTTCTATTTCAAGTGTTATCCGTTGACATAGATTTCATCTAATATATCGGTTTGTAACTTTCGTAGTAAAAAAAAAAAAAAGATTAATCAAGATCAAATAATTGACTGACAAAAAAAAGCTTAATATCTGTTATAAACTAAAATGAGAATTAATCGCATGAAACGGAGTCACGAGGGACTGATAAGAAAATCACCGGCGGGTCTTACTATTTTTAAACGCAGAAGGTTTTAATTATTTTTGTTTAGGTTTTTTCAATTGGCTCTTTCTATATTCTAGGTGGTCATTGTCGAAAGTATCGAAAGGCTTTTCGGCAATTACCGAGCATCGATTGCTTTTCTACTAAATTTTCAATGTCGATAACAATTTATATAACAGTTATTAAACAATAAACCAATCACAAACGACTCAGAAAATTGTCGAATTTGAATTTTAATGATTTCAAAACAGTTCTTTACTCCAAAATTATCGGCGTCAGCTCGACCATAATCGAAAGCTGATCCATTTACGCGCCATGCAAGTTTGTACGCAGATCGTCGGGCCGCGCCCGGTCGTGAGTGGTCGACGATCCATACTCACTCGATAGTCTAGTGATACTCAAGCTCGCGGATAGTGCGTCGGGGTCTCGTGCCCCCAACAAAAGTGGGAGCCCTCGTATACTGTATCATGATTTTAGCTTCGCACGTGTCCGCGTCCCGCCGCATGCTCGTATTGTGTTTGGCTAAGCTAAGGGCACTCGAACCGAGCAAACTCGCGCGCTCGCGCGAACCGTTGTTTATCAGTCCGAGCCATTAATTGTTTAACGAGCGAGCGACAGCCCTCCCGAGCCCGGCAATGGAGCGCGATTTTCATTCAAAGACCAGACTTTCGACGCGCAATTCCGAGCGGACAAAAAAAGATTAAACCGAAAATCGTTTCCGAGTCTCGCTAACGAGTCGACGATTGGTAATAAAATTAATAATCAAACATTTCACTTTGCCGAACGTGAAAAGAGTTATTACAAGCGCGCTCGACGATGTATTCCCGCGATATATCGTGCACCGTTGAAATGTATTTTATATTTACTCTCGTTTTTTTTTCTCCACTCGCTCTGGTTACCGGATCAGTTTTATTCATTGGAAATATAATATCCGGGGTTTAATTGCGTTCCATAATAGTCCCCGCATGCACACGCGACAAATTGTAAAACACCGTAGTTATGTACGGTCTCGCGTTAAAAATGTTATTAACGTCGCGAGGCACCCCGTGTGAAATGTTTTTCCTCCCCAACATTGTTTTTCACTCGAAACGATATAATAATGAATGAATTTGAAAGAAAATGACAAAAATTTGAATGGACGAAAAAATCGCGTGAAAAAACGCTGTCGATGGACAAATTACCGTAACGATTCCCCGTGATACGATGTATGAATTTTTGTATATTACACTTGTTTTTTCTCGATCGTACGGACGCGAAGGAAACGATCAATCGGGTTAAGCGAGAGAGCGGGGAGCGACGCGCGGGAATCCGATATAACGAGGTGCGCGTCTTCTTCGAGAAATTATCCGTAATTAAACGTTGTAACTACCGGCTTGACCAAATTGGGTTATTTTTACGGGCGCGAGTCGAGACTCGAGCCGTGAGGCGCTCGCGCTCGCTACGTTTCAATCAACCCGTCAACGACGTCCCCCTGAGCTATGCCGAAAGTTTCTCCCTGAGCCTGCAATTACTACGTTAATTAAATCAATATACATCTCTCGCCACTGGCTTTGCCCGAAAGCAATGCTTTATGCTTTAAACTCTATCCCCGGTGCCGTTTCCCATCGCGATCGAATCGCCCCGCGTCCGGGGACTCGACACCTTGCAGCGAAGGAAGATCGTCGGATGCATTCAACGCCTCTGTATAATAATGGTTTCATACTGTCTATAACGAGCCGCTGTATCTCAATTAATCTACCAAAACAATTGTTGATCTTTTTGACGTAGGAAAAAGTGTAGGCTCCGAAACCACGATTATCGAGACTTATCCTTAGAAAATCCATTCTATTACAAAAAACAGTATCATAATAATAATAATAATAACAAATTTTTGTATTTTATTTATTTTATTTACAAAGGAAGGAAATATTGAATTTCAAATATTGGAGAACAGCGGAAAAAAAAAAATTCGGTCCGCGAGTGAAGGGACTCTACTTGGCCGCGAAATGACGCATCGATGTTTTCGGTATCGGTGGTTTCGGTATGGGGGAGGGGACGATAGTAAATTGTAACGACGAAATAGCTCCGATAATGAGTGTAGCAAAAGTGCAACGTTGCACGAGGCCGCGCGGGTCGAGAGGCTAACAAGTATAACAACTCCGTGGCGCTTGCCACGTCGAAAATTGGCGGGAGCGTGAGCGTTTAATTATTTAATCTTCCGGCCGATAATCCCGGTCGCTCTCCGTGTGTGTGCGCGCACTCTGATTCACGAGGATGGTCTTGTATAGTACGAGGCTTTCGTCGAAGAAACGAGCAAAGGGATCTCTCACTCTCTCGTGCGTTTTTTTTTTATCTCCGTCGAGCCTTTTGTGCGTGCGCCTTTCTCGGGCTATCGGTAACACTCTCTCGCTGCATTGAGCCTCGCGAGTTCGTCTACTCTCTGCTGGCCGCCCTGGCCGCGCGCTCGACGGTGTTCGTTTCCTTTTTACCGCTCGGGCTCGCTTGCGCGGGTCACGTGGCGGCGCGTGGCTCAAACTAAAAAAGACCCTTTCTCGCTCGCGTCCCGCAAAGCGTGCCCGCGACGCGCAAGTTCACATCGGTCCAACGGACGGAGAACGCGAGACGGAACGAGACCCGCCGATACGAGGGCGAAATATAATTAACCATCGGTTTTGAGTTTCTTTCACGAGGGACACAAGAATCCGCGGGCAATTCGGCGACCCGCCAGTGCCCTTTGTTTACTCTTTTTTTTTTTTCGACAAAATTGAAAAAAATTGCTCGAACGCGTAAACGCGGAGAAAAATAATATGTAATGATTCCAAGAAAAGGATGCAAAGACATATTAAAAGGAACACGCGAATTCGCGCGTTTATCATGAGCCAGATTGAATCGGGAAGAAAATTATTTCTCACTTTCTTACGTGAGCGATGAACGCTCGTTAGAGATTGAATAATCAAATCGTTTTTCGGTAATTTTCTCGGCAATGCCGAAGCATCGTCGGCCGGTGCAGCGTACACAGCGCGTTTGTCGGCTCGAAGACGCCGGGCGCGATAACCGGCAACAATCCTCTTAGTCAATTACCGAGGGCTCAGTATCTGCCCACGGGAGATGCTTCTAGGCACCTGCATGTAGCGGGCCCGCGTACACGAAGGTATCGCTCCGACACTCGAATTTTAGGCGGTTTTACACCGATGACCCAACCGAGATACAATGTATCGGAGCTCGAGAACTCGGAATAAGAACTTGAAAAAATGTTGCAAGTCTTTTTACTTTAATGTCTTTTTTTTTTTTCTCGCTCGTTCGACTACCGTAATGTATACAATTTCGGGAACACCAATTTCGATTCTTCGTCACCGCCTCGAGGTGAAAGGTGTCGTGTGTACCCAGAATCAACATAAAAATAAATGAAAGGCACTGATTCTCGCACCGTTGGTACCCGAAACAAACATACTTCTCGGACAGGCTGCTACTATCCAAGTACTTTTTTTCAACGGTACAAATTTCGAATTTTTGTCTTCAACAATGATAGGAGATACTAAAATGGAACTTCATTTTACCAACATATTCGAGTACTGCAAAAAAAAAAAATGGTCACAATTCTTTTTAATGCGATATGTCCGCTGGAAAAGTGACGAGTTCCTTTTTTTTCAATCACCGGTGAAGACTCTTCAGTGGGAGTCTGGAGTAAAAAAATTTATTCTCTCTGAACAATCGAAGAAACGACACTAAAATGTAACTCCGCCATTTTTTTCCGAGTGTTTTCACGTTATTGTACAGTTGAATGGACAACTTTGAGGTAATAACTGGTAAAAAATACCGGACGTATATTTAGATCGTCCGTACGTGAGAAGATAAATTGTGATTTTCTAATTAAGCTCTCTCGTAACAAGTTTCACGTAATATTCACTTATAAGGTATACAATACATTTGAAGATAAAGTATTATGTATATCGTGGGATATTCCGTGGGGCAGGTGCCTGCGCGCGCTGTAGCCACGGCTATGAGAGGACGATGTTCATAAACGTGGAATTATGTTAAACGCGGGTGCGAGTAGCATTCTCCCGAAGAGGGACAGAGGCATTGGGACCGGGCAGTCCGATCGCGTAGTTAAACCTCAAACTTGGTCCGCGTATCCGGAGCAGTCTCTCATTCTTCGTCTATATATCGCAGTACCCGGAGGCGACTACGGGCCCATCGATACACATTCGGTTCTCGAATGCTCATTCCTCTTCGGACTCTTCCTCTTTGGATTCCTACCTCAGGCAGGTGTTCGCTCGGACGAACGGGAGACCCTCGCGCGAATCTAGAAAAGTGCAAATGTTAAAATTAACTCGGAAAAAAAAATCATCTGCCCACCAGTAAAAAACAGAGGCACTATTGAGAAATTCTCTCCTACACAAAATTGGAACGTTTCGATACTATTTCATACTCGAAATAAGTAGAAAAACGGTTCGAAAGAGTTTCAAGTACGACAATAAGACTATTAGATTTGAACACTACTTTTGAAAATTATTTTTCATTCTTAATCGATTGAATAATTATTTTTCATGTCGATCAAATAAATTGATTACATTTCGTATTCTTGACCGGTGCCGAGCTTTCTTCGAATTAATTATAAAAACCATCCGGGACATTGATCGATTGCTCTACCAAACATTTGTTTGCCGATTAATGACGGTATACATCGATACCGACCGGTACGGATCCTCAATGAATGTTTGTTCACGATTCCGTGAGAAAACAACGTGGTCTTTGACGTCGAAACGTTTTTTTTTTTTTCATTAGCAACATTATTGCGCTCATGCTCGACGCAGCATTGGCGCTGTGTTGCACAATTATTGGGTGTAAATTAACATCGGTACACGGATACGCGTACAGGATGATGAAGACACCAGTGGTGGTTGAGCTAGCATGAGTTTACTGACGCTCGTATGTAACGCGGCACTCGTACCATTCGTACACTTACAGAGATGAATCCTCCATCTATCTCGACATTCAACTATCCCTATCGCACCGTAGATATACGTCGCCTGAGATATTCAGACTCCATCCTGAATTCCGCAAACTGGCTGGCGTTGCACGTAATCTCTGGCGTACACTCTCTTCGATCGCCCCGAGGGCATCGGAGGGCTGGTGTAGGAGGGGGAGGGATGGGTGGTGGTTTGCTTCGCGGTCTTCGTCGTATCGTGGTAGTAGTAATAGTAGTAGTGCGAGCACGGTGGCTCGACTATTTCATCTCTCGGCGATAAGTCACGATAGGAATCTCGACGATCGATTTCTCAGACGCGCTTTACGGCTCTCAAACTCCCTTTGGGGTTAAAGGGCCACAAGAATAAAGGGAATTCTACGTTAAATTCATCGGCGAGCAAACTTTCGCGTTTGGAATTTTTATTCCCTATTATCGAATTTCTTTGCCCAGGACGAACGGAAACAACTTTTTGTTCCGCTGTGCGAAAAATAATATTAATGATTACAATTGTTTTACTTATGTAAAAGATATACGACTTTCGCAAGTCACACATGGAAGCCGCGCATTTCGCTTCGCTCGGGTCGCAAATCCGACACTCGTTGCAATCGGCAAATTTGTGCCCTTGTTGCACAATGGACTGATTTTCGACTGAAATTATCGAAAACGCCCCTCAATTTTCAAAAACCATAGAACCCGCTGCAACGATTCGAAATAACACTTCAAAATTTCGCCACAATTTGACAAACTTCATGTTTAATTTGCGAACATTGCGCTTTATTTGCAAACATCAAATATAATTCGTATCTTAACTATGATTCATAGTCACCCCACTTCGAACGTTATTGCGTTACGTTCATGCCGGCACGCTTTTTCTTTATTCTGTACGCAGTCGACGATGTACGTGCGTTAATAACACAAGAGTCGAACGTGCCCGCCCTTGTGTACAGGAGGAGATCGTATATGTACGCGTGTGCCCTAGCTACCGCGAGAAGCATAGTAGATATTATACTCCACTGTACAGAGTCCGCGGGGTATGCGCTCTCGAGCGCGCCTTTAGTCGTTTTATCGTCACTCGTAAAGTGTCAGAATTATGCTAATACAAAGTGGTATGTTACGGTACAAGCTGTTGCTATGTATCCGTGTCTTCCACACTTCGTATACTCGGGGATATATAACAGCTCCTCGTATAACCTATTATATGTAGTACCCAAAGAGAAGTCTCGCTCGAGTCTGGGCCGGGTAGGAAAGTGACGTGACAACTCGATGCTCCGGGGGCCGCTTCGCTATCTTACGAATAGTGGATGCGTAAAATGAGAAAAAACAAGCGGTATGAAAAAAAAAAAAAAAAAAAAAAAAAATGAAAGAAACTCGTTCACTCGTTACATCTAATTGTGAGCGGGCTTTGATTAATCCTTCGCATCGTAGTACGAGATATGCGTTTCACGTGCATACGGTACGCAAGCAAAAGAGCTCGCGCAAGAGAGAGGGAGAGACGGTATTCCTCATGCTCCCCGAGGAATGACTGTAACCTCCTCCGCTCTCAGCTGCTTCCAGCTAATCGCAAATCATCGTCATACTCTCGCGACCTCATCGCAAACAACTCGCTTGGTATTATACGTAAAGCGGGTTCGTTCGTACCGGCGAACTGGCAAGGCTTTTGCCCGTACGATGGCATGATTGCGCGCTTTGAGCTACGCGCCGTGAGACCCTCTCTCTCTCTCGCTAGATAGTCAGATTAAATGACAGTCGCTCGGAAGCCATTCGTCACTCGGGCCTTATAGCCGCGCAGTGGAGTGGAGGCCCTCCGGTAATCATCGGAGCTATCGGAGCAATTACCCAGTTGTAATTCCATGCGTACGCGCACACACGATACCCGTGTAGCGTGCACCGTGCATTATGTACTCAACGATCTTTTCTTTTTTTTTTTCTTTATTCCTCGTACTCCTCCACATAGCGAGAATACTTTGTGTCTATCGATTCTCGGAAAGATATCAATGGTAACGAGCCGTTTGTCCTTCTCGATTGAGAGAAGAGAAAAAATATCTTCGCCGTACCCGGGGATATATTCTTGCTTCTCCGTTCATTAATCGGTTCCAAGAGGTCCAGCAAGACCTTTCGCGTGCATAGTTTTTCTTCGATTCTTTTTCCCAATTTATCAATGTTTTTTTCATCGTGCACCGGATAAACGGGGCCGATTGTTTTTTTTTAGATTTTCGACGAATCGACTCGTTGTAAAATCCAGTGAAATATTTTCATTGGTCTTTCGCACCTTCGAACTTTCAACATTCCGGTATTTAATCCCGTCCTGATACATTGTATCGCAAGATTATGAACTAAATATAACACAAACTCGTAATATAATAATATAATAGGAGTAATTATCTGTAGGAATAATTAACGGGCTGTCGACCCAATATCGAAGCGGTGAGAGAAAATGCTCTCGTAACTACCCTCGACAGTGGTAAGAATCGTGAAACGGGATGGTAGCGAATCGAAAGGGGTAAAGGACGTCGACGACGGCGACGATAACGCCGTTCGGTCAGCAAGGATGTCGGGGGGTGGGTCTCGAGAAGCTGGATACGAAGAGTCGATAGCTTCGGGCTGATAGATGTTGGCTAATTATGTGCTGGCCGAGAAATCTTGGCCCCGGCGAACCGTTCAGTTGAGGACAGAGACAGAGCAATATCGTTTCTATACGACGCTCTCGTGTTTGTCCCTTCCTTCTTCATCTTCATCTTCATCTTCCTCATTTTTTTTACCCCTCATACCATTCTCTCGGTCTCTCGGTCCACTCGTTCGTTTCTCCTTTTCGCCGACAGCAATACCGTACGCGACCACCCATTGATACTAAAATTCGTCGTCCCCGTGCACCCCGTCTACCATCGCCAATAGAACGGTTGTATATATTTATTTTTTTCTCGCTCACCGCAATTCACTTTTTTCATCCACCTGCTGGCCACGACAGCAGAAACAATCCATACGTGTCGCGCGAATGAACCGATGCTACGCGATACATCACTTTCATCCCACTCATGCGCGCTTTGGCTGCGTTCAATGATGATTAACAGATCCTTCGCATGTTTTTTTTTCTTCGGTGAGACTCGTTATTGATATCTCTTTCTCTGTGTTCGCTCGACAATTATTCCGCGTCTTTGCGAGGAGAGAGAAAAATACCGCCAGGTGCGCCGTACGGACTTCTGAGAAGCCCGCAATCGCCCTTGCTCGAGCAATTATCCGCAGTTTACTCACACGCGCTTTTAGTTCTCGCGGCCGTTTGTGTACGCGATACCAGGATACGCGTTGGCAAAGAAAATTTGCGGCGCACGCCGCGGGAGTAATTTTTAATGATGAAATTGAGCGATAAAGAAAAAAATCCGTCGTATCGAGCGAGCTCGCGCTGACGGATAATAATTTTGATTGGAGAATAAAATAATAAAATTGAATGTCGCAGTATCTCGCGAGAGTTGCGGTTTTGCATTACGATGTAGATACGCTTGAAAACAAAGTAATCCGGATTGCAGTGAACGCAGCTCGTTAGAGGAAGCATCCCTCGGGGTGCCGGTGGTGCCGATTTATACAACGCGCGTCGAAGAAAGAATGGAGCGAGAGAAACAAACAAAAAAAAAAGGAGCAAGTTTCGCGGCACCGCGAAAAAGTATCCCTCCCTCGCGTAGAAGACTTTACGATGCTTTCGCACCAGTGCAATATACATTCTCGACCTTATACATTCAGCTGTTCCCGTTCTCTTTCGTTAACTCTCGCGTGAGCCTTCTTTCGTATCTTCAAAACTTCTCTTGTCTATTCGCCACTTATACGCATCAACGTCCGTCGTTTCCTGCGTTAATATTTCGCCAGTCTAACCGGTGAGCGGAAATAAATTTTCGATGAGAATACAATCAGTCAAATTGGTAATGCCTATTGGAAAAATCGTTCTACGAGTTTCTGCGTGACGAACGATCGATGATTCCACATTTTTATCAAAATACATTTTTTTAAATATGTAATTACGAAATAAATTGATAACATATGCGAGAAAATAAAAATCCGATAGTTCCATAGATCATTCGCGTTTCCAACACTCCCATGTAGTTATTTACTTGCGCAAAGCATTCGCGGTTGTGGCGCAAAGTAACAATATCGAAAGATTGATATCAATAATGACTTTGACCTGTCTCGATCCCCGGAATGAAAAATCGTATCGTTAATCTCGCCGATTAGTATTATACAATTACGTATCTGCAAGCAATTAATTAAACCGACTTTGCATTTCCAGCTTGAGTTATTAGTCCCCGCTATCTCTCCCGTGTCATTTTTTCTTCTTGTTTTTTGTTCATTTTTTCATTTTTTTTTTTGTATTAATCTACGTACCCATCCGCCTCTTTCGCTCTTTGGATAAATGAAAACCTTTTGAAATTGCGTTGAGTCCAGTACTGTGCGTTCGACATCGGATATCTATGGCTGATCGATTTGACCCGGGGCACCCAACGCTGCCGTTCTCTCTGTACGCGCTTGCACTTGCAGTTGCAGCTCTCTCGCCCGGTTTCCCATATCTCTCTTTTCCCATACACATAACCCGCCCGTTATCTCTACCAAACCCCCACCTCTTTCCCCGCCCCGTTCTTCACCCTCGCCGCAGCGGCACACACGTTTCCATTTCGAATATCGCGTTGGTAGTATTAATTGCAATGTAGCCATTCGCGCAAAAGAAAGGAAGAAGAATAAGAACGGATGACTGATAGATAGAATGAAAAAGAAGAAGAAAACCCGCCGGTGGAGAGAGGGAGGGGGAGGGGATGGGGGATCGAGTATATGGATGAGAAGAAAAGAAACGCGCATAACCGTCCGAGAAGTAGCACAAACGAGGGGGCCGTTGTAATTTCAAGGCGTTACATTCGTGCGCATATATACGAGAGCCGTATCGTGCGTGGTCTCACTTTTGCCCTTCCTCTTCGTTGGTTCGTCCTCACCACCTCCGACGTATTCCTTCTGCATCGTCCACCATAAGTCGGGAACAGTCCCCCGAGGGCATCGTTGCGGTTACCTTTTGGGCGTTAGCCCTCCGCCAAAAAGTTGGGCCATCTCCTTTTTGCTTTTATTTTTCAACCGCGCAAACTAGCTACATATTCGTAATCCTGTCGAAGCTTTAATATACACAACAGCAAAAACAAAAAATACGTAACTACGCTCTGCGTGACAAGCTCGGCTAAACGACGATTTAATTAACCCGCTTCGGGTAAAAGAATGGAAAAACGCGACGAGAGCCAAACATCCGCGGCTGCTTCGAGGATTTTTCGACTAAGTGACTTTTAATTGAGAACCGACGAAAGATGCGGGAGACGGAGGAAATCGCAAAAGTCGAGATAGTAATTTCTTTTTTTCTTTCACGGCGCACAAGTCAGCAAAATATGCCAGCAAATTTTTTTGGCGACTGCAGAATATTCTCAGAAAAGATCACGATACTCTTTATAGAAATTAATCTCAAGTATAAATAAAAAAATATATATATATCATTTCACTTCTATAAAATTTTTGCAAAATAGAAAAAAAAACGTACTCATCGATAATTTCCCTGCAGCAACGATCGATGACGCGTTGGGAATAATTTTTTCCTCGTTCTCTATAATTTTTTCCATTCTTACTTTCCGGCTCTGTGTTTATTGGAGAGTATCGCGGCATACTCTCGCGGGGGAGTTCCGGCCTTCCCCTCTCCCCATTCCCCGAGGCATTTCATCGTCCACCCACAAGGCCCGTGAGCGTCTCTTGCGAATTCCTC